>CM076578.1:1074102463-1074655265 GCA_034641835.2 Pinus albicaulis
ACTTTTATATATATTATCTAGATGCACAGTCATGTATATATATAACTTGATACTTGATACTTGTGAGATCTACAATTTTTGGACATATTTTATTACAGTGTCAATATAATTTGTTTTGTTCCAAAAAGTAAAGTTTTGGATGGTTTTAGTACTTTTGGCATGTGAATGTGAAGTAATGTTGTTATATAATTTGTTTGGTTTTTAAAACTTTTAAGTTTTGGATAATTGAACTACTAGTAATGTTGTCATCTATAAATTAATGTTTTGCTTCTGAACTACATTTGGCATGTTATGTAATGATGTGTTATAATTTGTTTTGTTTTTAAAACTTAAGTTTTGGATGCTTGAAGTACATTTGGCATGTGAATTAATGTTGTGATCTATAATTTTTTGTTAAATTAAAAGTTAAGTTTTGCATGGTTTCAATCTACATTTGGCATGTCATATAATGTTAAATGTTTGTATTGGATAGTTGAACTATAATTGGCATGGCATGTGAAGTAATGTTGTGATATAAGAAAAAAGTTTTTAAAACTCAAGTTTTGGATGGTCTCAATATACATTTGGTATGTGATATAATGTTAAATGTTTTTATTGGATAGTTGAACTATAATTGGCATGGCATGTGAAGTAATTTTGCACGATATATAATCAAAAAGATTTTAAAACTTAAGTTTTGGATGGTTTCAATCTACATTTGTCATGTGATATAATGTTAAATGTGTTTATTGGATAGTTGAACTACAATTGGCATGGCATGTGAAATAATGTTGTGATATAATAATTTTTTGTTTAAACTCAAGTTTTGGATGGTTGAAGTACATTAGGCATGTGAAGTAATGTTGTGATATAATCAAAAAGGTTTTAAAACTAAGTTTTGGATACCATTTCAATCTACATTTGGCATGTGATATAATGTTAATTTTTTAATGTTTTTATTAATAGTTGAACTACAATTGGCATGACATGTCAAGTAATTTGTTTTGATATAATAAAAAAGTTTTTAAAATTCAAGTTTTGGATGGTTGAAGTACATTTGGTAAGTTTTTAATTTTTTTTTTCAGTCAAACAATAGTATGTAGTATGTAAAGATCAAAAAAAATCTTAAGATTACTTTTAAGTACGATCAAGTGTTCTTGAAACATTTTCCCACATGATGATACCTTCATTGACCTATGAACTAAAGTAGTTCATGGGCTATATGTTATGCCTCTTTCTCATATAAATCCCTTTAATTTTGATTGGAAATATAAGAAGTAGATATATTTTTGTTGAATTGGGGTTAGTGTCATTAATGCACTCAACTAGGTAGCCTTGTTGATTTATAAATTGGTAAATTGATGACATTCAGTTAATTGCATTCTAGAACATATATATTCAGTATGTGAAACATTTTTCATCAATGCACATGGGAAAACTACTTGAAAAATTAATTGCATTATAGAACACACACACACACACACACACACACACACATATCCAATACATGCACAACATTTTTCATCAATGCACATAGAGCATATTTGACCATTGGATAGACAAATTTTGTACTATATTTTCAATCAGGAATAGAGATGCGGGTCAAATCCCACCAAACGTAGGAGAAGTGCTCCGAGTATCTTGTCTGAAAGGAATCTTCGTACAAAATTATACTGTGGATGATTTATTTACATTTTGGATACATTTTACCAAAAAATACCACAAGAAAAACTGGACGTGCATTGAGTTCGTGTATATATCCAGTACATGCAACATTTTTCATCAATGCACATAGAAAAACTACTTCCAGTTAATTGCATTCTAGAACATATATATTGAGTACGCGAAATATTTTTCATCAATGCACATAGTAAAACTACTTGAACTATATATATATATATATATGCAACATTTTTCATCAATGCATGTATAGAAAAGCTACTTTCAGTTGATACTAGAGTGTGCATGTACCAAAACAATTTGTACATGTGCAAACACTTGCACATATAACATAACAAGGCAGCTCAATTTTTAATTGAGTACTGGAAGTTCTAGAACATATAATCCAAAGAGAATAAATTTTTGGGCAGTTCAATCAAAAAAATTCCAATGGAATGCCATCTTCAATAATTCGTTCATGATCGGATTCTGACATTTTCCATTTCTTAATTTTCGTTTTTTTCTTTGATTGAACCTCGATCAACTTTATGCATGCTGCACACACCAAGTGACTATATTGACAACTTATGAAATCAGGTTCATAGTCTTAAAAGCAAACAAAATCCCCACTTTGATTAGTTTGTCTGAAAAAATAACCTTTCAGTATAATAGATCCTCTTTCATATGGAAATTCGTGATCATTATAGTCTTCTAATAATTCATTTTTCATTTAGTGCAACGCATCAAATAATACTTCACATTTTAATCGTTGTCAGTAGGTGCAATTACAGAAAAACATCTCCTGCACAATAAAACAAACATAACAAAATTATACATATTCAAATTTATTTCTAGATCTTTATCATTAGAAAGCAATTCAAATGTTACTTTCTATAACAAGATCAGAAACTCGATCACCATTGGATGATATTGTAGTCTCCTTTGATTGCATTTCTTCAAACATTGCAATGGAAATTTTTCCCTTTGTATTTAGCTCTGTATGTTTCCAATCTTTTACATACATTTTGTTTTCACAAACGTCATTGGATTTTGTGTTGTCTATGCAAACAGGAAAAAAACAAGAATATTTTCTTTTATCCAATGCAAACACATTTTTGGACGACTTTGTTTTAATTGAATGCAATTTTCGAGTCCCTTTTATTGTTTCAACGTCGTTTCCAATTGATCTATCTACGTCTTCGATCCCAATATGCCAAAAAAACCTTTATATGGAAAATTTAAAGAAGAATGTAAATATGATATCAAAATACAATCAAAGATAATCATTGTGATAAATGTACATTGTTTATTTAATTAGATATCCAATAAAAATTAAATTGAATGTACCTTCGCACTTCCCTTGATCGGTTAGTCTCATGGCTTAGAGTAGCGATGGACCATTGAACAACTTCTTTCGCGTCCACAAGTTGGCTTGTAGAGGGGTTCATTTGATATCTTCGAAGTGCTCGTTTTATGCATGCCCCTACACCGTCATGTTCTCCTTTTCCATGGCCAGTCTCAAAGAAATTCCAACAATGTTTAATGCAGGTTTTCTTATGAAGACAACACAACCAAAAGAATGATCATGTAGATTTGAATTGACCTGCGCATCCGTCTGACCATATCCAATGTTCATTGAATGTTATTCCACGATTTTTCAATGAATCATAAATTCTTCCAAAAAAATGTTGTACAAAACATGTATCATGTGTACGATCGTCACTGATATAAAAGTGATATTCTTTAATGATATGTCGATTTTCACTCGTGCTTTCTATATGATCGACATTTTGTTCATCATGTCTATATAGAATATGGACGAGCATGGAGACTTGGTCAGAATGATAGTATTCACTCTAAATTTCTTTTTGTGGAACAAATGTGTAGTTTTCTGCAAAATCAATCACTGACAAAATGGTCCCTGGTGGAAAAAATTCATGAGATTTTTTGAATTGCAAGTCTTGCCATCGAGCTCTATGGGAATGCTTGGTGTATTTGTAAATTTCTGCCTCAAACTTTCTCAAAAAGTCTATCAGAAAAATTTTGTCTTCTCGTAATTCAATTCTTTTAACACTATCTGCACCTTGAATCGATGTACTGATATATTCATATCTCTTCCATTTAACTTTCATGTTGGACAATGATTGATCATTTATATCAATACGATATTTGTTTTGAAATCTAGTCAAATTTCCACAATCATCGCATTTTTTACCACCAACACATTTCTTTTTGTAAAATAGTTCATCGCTTTCTCTTTCACATAGAATTTGAGATATGAATTCACGGATAGTGGAAGGAGGAAGTGAATCCTTCCATAATGTTCTACCGAAATCAAGGAATGTGTCATAATATAACTCAAATTCCACATGATAACGACAACAACAAGTGTCGCGTACGGTGATAGGTTTTACATACCATGGTTTTTGTTGAACAAAAGCACTAATTGAAACATGAATTTCACGATTCTCTTCTTTGAACTTGTTGAACAACTCTATCTAAGTGATTTCCAAGAAATTTTTTTCATGTTCTTCGTATTGATTTCGTGTTATTCTTCTTCGCATCACATGCCTTGCAGTTGGCGAAACACGCGAATTGTTCTTCCAATATTCATATATTATTTTTTTAACATTTTATCCAAGTCTATTTTTGTATGGTTGCCTACAAATAGCTCTCCAACAAGCGAGTTCAACATTTACATCTATTTGCAACCAAAATTTCCGATGTTTGTGCAAAGTTTTTCGCAAGGTTCCTAATGCTCGTGCCATAGATTTTACCAAGCGATTCTCTTTAGTACTTGATGAAACAACTGCCATATGTATTTCTCTACGTACAACTGAAACATTTTTCTGTCTAGATCTTCTAATTAAATGTATACCACTACTTATATTTTGTATCACATTTTCCTTCATTTTTTATCTTTGGTTGATTTTCGAATACCCAATAAAGTCGTAGTTTATTTTAATTTCATTAATGATAGGAGACCTTTCAACATTTGGGCTTGAAGTGTCACATTTTCCTTTATGAAATACTTCTCAAAAATGCGGTTAACACGATATCGTATATAATGGTCAGCTTTTTTATCTCCATATTTGTGAGTGTCAACATTTTCTAACATCTCATCATCGACATTGATTTCATCTGTACATATTCGAATGAATAGTACATAACAAGTTTACATATTTAATAAATATCTAAACTAACAAATATATGTATAATTTCAATAATACGTGCATGTGTTCAACATATGTGTGTGTGTGTGTGTGTGTGTGTGTACATACCTTGTGATTCAATTTCTTCACTTGAATTTCTTTCAACATTTTCACCATCTTCAATCATTGGTTCAATATATCTTTCACTTTCTCTTTCAAAATTTCGTATCTCATCATCAATGTTTTGAGGAATATCTCTCTTTGTTTACATTGCAAAATATTTTTCAAATTAGTTCATCAAATAAAAATTAAGCTTCACATTTTACACTGGGAAAATTTTAAATATATCAAAACAATAATATTTACATTTACATACCTGTTTCAACTTCTATTTGAGGTTGATTTTCCCCTTCAATATTTGAGAGTGTTTTTATATTTCTTTTGCGATATTGTCTCGTCTCTTCTCTATGTTCCTCAGGGTCTCTTTTTCGATCATATTTTCTCGTACAATTCCTTCGATTTCCCATGATAATAGAGTATGAAGTTCAAAAAAATTCCTTCAAAAATTTAGACAAAAACTCAATTAAAAAAAAACATGACAAAATATTTAAACTCATTTTAAAAATTTTGCAAAAAATACATACTCCAATCCAAAACACTTAATTTAAAAAATTCAAGAAAAAAATGTCTTATAAAAATGAAACGGAGTTCAAAATATTTCCTTCGAAGAACTAAAAAGAAATTTCATTTAAAAAGTTACACAAAAACTCATTTTAAAAAATCATTATAAAATATTTATTTCAACCCAAAACCAAAAAATTTCCTTTCGAAATTAAGCCCAAATCCATACTTAAAAAAAAAATGAAGCCCAAAAAACTGTATCACATACCTCCAAGAAATGTCTTTTCAATGTACCTCCAAGAAAAGTCTTCAATTTTTTTTTTTGAATGTACCTCCAAGAAAATTCTTTAAACCCAAAACAATTCATTGCAAAATCAGATCAAATGTACAAAAATAATTTGTGTCAAAGAAAAGTCCTTTGAATGTACCTCCAAGAAAATTCCTTAGACCTAGAAAAAATATTTTCAAAATCAGATCAATAACTTTGTAAAATCAGACCAAAATAATGAATGATTTGAAAAGTTTTTTTTGAGAGGCTTGGCGGTACTTTCCCGCCAACAGAAAGTTAGGTAAAAGTTCGGCCGAAATTTTAAGAAATAGTTAGGCCGAACTACTTTTTCGTTTGACATAATGGGCCATCGGTGCAAAAGACAGTTCGGCCAAAATTTGTTTAAGAGCTTGCTGAACTAACATGTCACCAGTTACACAGAGCCAAGCCCCGAATACGTTTCTGCAACTTTGGACTGATTAAACTCCATGAAACATTCTGAATTAATTTTTGGAACCAAGACGAGCATTTTCAGAATTGAATCTACTTTCAGGAAATACAACTTTCATGAAATTTCATAAATATTTACTAATTTTAATTAATTTTGTAATAAAACGGATGCAAACAATTTCTGAAGGTCATTATGATTCAGTGAAATCAAAATTCCGTATCTTCCAAAATACATTGTAAAAAAAAATTGAAAAAATTATGGTACATTACATTGGTCCGTCATCTCTAATGGGTAGCTTTTATATTTTTATTTTATAAGTTATATGTCAAGAAATTTCTTGTGTGCGAAACATATTCAAAATATGCAGTTTTTCATATTGGACCTGTTCAAAAAATTCTAGTAATTATGATATGTATCCATTGGCTTTGTAAATATGAAAAAACTGAAGTAGACTCTGTCTAGATTGTTGTAACACATTTTGTTTCTCAAAAACACAAATTTTCAAAGAATACAACATTGCGTATTAACATGACTTCTTATGAATATGTTGATTGTTAAAAAAGACACACTCAAAGAAACACTAAGTTGACATACCAAATGTGCATAAAAAAATTCCAAAAAATAAGTAATAGAAAGCTAACAAAAATTCTGACAACTTTTATTTTTATCGTAAAATGAAATTCTAAACAGAAATTATTTTTTAGCTTGCAGAAAGTTCAAGAACCGAAAAAATGAAAGCTTTTTCTCAAAAAAGGGAAAAAAGTGTAACCCAACTTCACAGCCCCCCTACAACCTTTTTCTTGCCAACCCGGAGGCTATCTTCTCGATAATAACAAGTTGACTCCAAAAAATGAACAACTAAACTATTTTCAAAATAATTCAAACATTTTTTCGTGCCCTTCATGAAAACTGTATTTTGGAAAACTTTCTAAGCTCTATTAAGCTGATTCCTTGAAGGGGGAAGAGCTCATAAGATCTCCGCAGGTGTCTGGGAGCTTGCAAGTGACTCCATATGTGGTTTAGATCCACTAGGATCGAATCTAGGCCACAAGAATCATCAACATCATAAATATGAGAATCGAGCTCAGAATTAGAAATTAGAAATTTCATTATCATCGAAATTCGAAAATTTATCTTCTGTTGGAATTAGAATACAAAATTTCCTATCATCCAACATTGAAATCCTAAATTTTATCATCGACTGCTAATTTTGAAATATTGGGAATCAACAGAGCTTCAAACTGTAGAATCTGATCCATGAGAAGTGGGTGCCTGATGAAGAAGAAGCAAAGGTAACCCTAGAATTCGACGAAACAAAAACTTCTGCAAAAGCTTGAGTTGAAGCGCTCATTTTCCTAGCAAACTAAACACTCATTGAAGGTAGATGATTCTCTTTATAGTTATTTACTTCATTCGCTTGATCTGTCCTCTTCACCAACTTCCATTACTATTCCTTCAACATTGTTTACTCCCTTTTCAAATGGCAATAAATGCACGAGTCCCTCAAGTAGTCAACCATTTGCTTACTTTAATAATGATGCATATGATGGATTTTTCAGCATTATGTGTGAAGCCAATGTGAAGCCAGTGGTTGAATTCAAATTAATGGTGCTAATGATGATAAATATCTCTCACATATTCTTGAATTGCTAGGGGTGAGCCATGTTTCAGAGCCAACATAGCCAAAAAAAATTGCATGTAAAATGATGGCTTCTAAGTTCTAATTGTGGTGTTGGTCTAGTTATACCTGAAATTTCTTTTCACAATTTTTGGGAAGGAGATACATTAGCTGGCCGCCAAATCATGATTCTTAGTTTTGGTATGGTGAAAATTGGTATGGTTATGCTCCCCAAAAGGGGAATATGAATCTCAAATTTCAGGTGGTTCAATGTGCTCACATGGAACTACTACTTATCATTTGATACAACTAAAAATGTTTGGGATGTTGAATTGAGGTTTTTGGGTTATAAGAGCTTGCTAGATGATTCACTATAAAGTTTCATTTTCTTCTTGTATATGTTTTTGAGAAATCCATTAAATTAATTTTTTTTTGGTATTTTTGAGTTGGCCAAGTTATAGGTGGTTGGTGGTTTATTGGATTTTGTGAATATTCAATGTCTTCAACCATGTAGAGGGTTCATCACCATGTAAATTACAATTTTCTGTTGCAATTATCAATAAAAAACGATGATATATACAAGAAGTTATAATACATATTAGAATTATAGCCACCACAAGATGTAAACCCTATATTGTGGAAAGAGCAATGCAAAATACTAAAACAACTTGTTGTTGCTAGTGTCAGTGCAATTTAAAATCTTTCTTTTCAATTTCACAGAAAATGTTCTCTGAGAAAAAATTAGAGATATTGAACATCGTCAACTTCACTGCACTAAAGATTCCCATCGAAGTTGCAAGCTTTACACCAAAATTTATGAATAATTGGGATCTTTTTTCTTTCTCATTTTCATCTAATATATGATGATGTCTGAAATATGTGAGGTTGTGATGCAAATTTAGATTTGGAAATACAACCACCATATTGTTCATAAATTAATATTATTTTATTTAGCTTATCTGATGTCATCTACTACCTGTATTTTTTCAAAATCTTTCAAATATTTGCTATTGGAACTTGAATGACCATCTTTGAAGATTAAGAGGAAATATATCTTGGAAATGCTATATAATATCTCAATTTGACATACTGTAAGTGATTTATTATACCTCGAATGGAATTTTATTTACTAATTTTTATCTTCAATGATTTTTTATATGTCACAATGCTTCTCCAATTTATGCCTTATGATGTTTCCATTGCAATGTATAATGCAATTACTAGTTTAATTCAATAATTACAAAAAAAATGATAATAAATTCAATACATAACTTAGTTTTGTTTCTATGTATGTGTAAATTTTCACTCCACATATTGATGCAGTGCAATTATTATTGATAACTAGAATCATATTTTAACTCAATAATTATGATATTAAATTAAATACATGAGTTAGTTTTGGTTCCATATATGTGTAAATTTTCACATGTTCCTATGGAGAACAAGTTCTTAGGGCTTTAGAAATATTTTCTCACCTGCAAATCTGAGACGAAAAACAAATCCAAGGAATATTTTATTATTGAGTTACGTACAATTTTGAGATTTCAAGACTTTGGCAGCCTTGAAGAGGTTTTTGATGGTTAGCTTGTTTGTTTTTTCTATTTTAAATGAATATTGTTGGTTGACAAAAAGTGAAGTTGTATTGTTTGATTTATGGTGGTTTTTTTTAATGATAATTTTTTTATATAAGAAATATATATTTTTATTTTTATGTTTAGATAATTATTTAGATTTAGTAAGAAGATTTTAAATTATTATAATAAAGTTAATTATATTATTTGTGAGAATAGTTTATTATATCACAGGTAAGAATTCAGAATTGACTTTGGATATAAAAAATAACAATTATTCTTTTAATCATAAATCCAATTAACATTTTACATAATAGTTATTATTATTATTATTATACTAATTTTTATATTTATCATTATTATTATCATTTTTATAAATTTTTAAAATAAAATAATTTTATGTTAAAAATTTTAATAATCCATACTCTAAAAAGTGGAAATTTATGAATATTGTGATAAATGAAAATTTTAAAATAATAAAATTTAACACTCATAATTTTCTTTGTACAATGTTATAAGTTTCTTAACAAAAAATTAAAAAGAAAAGAAGTGATGTACAATTGACTTGCTTGGGTCAATAAAGGTGTCATATAAAAGTGTGTGAATTTAATAGAGTGACTTAATGTAGAAATTTGAATAACTAATATGTTATCCACCAAGATTCTCCTGATCACACACTATTTTAACTTCATGCACAATACAAAATCTCTTCTACCATTGATCATTAATTGCGGAAATAAAAACAATCGCATGCGCACATTAAAACCATAAACAATCACACATATGAACACAATATTTTATAGGAAAGCTTAAAGATGAATACCCCCAAATATTTGTATATTATATGTCATATAGATCATGTAAAAATCATCATACAAAGCTCCTCACAAGCTCTCAGTACAATCTCCAATTGCTACACACTAATCAAGCTAGATCTAGCAAAACACATGCTCCAACCTCTGCCACCTGATAGCCTGCCTCTATTGTGCAATCAATGCTGAAGAATGGCTCATAAATAACTTCGAACCACATGGCTTATACTGCACAATCCTAATTGGCATCTCCAATCACTGGTTTTTGCAAATCATGCAACAGTATAGTCACAACTGATAGTCACACTGCTCTTTCACCTACCTCTTCACTGGTCTCCACTGAAACTGTCCATGCACTGAAGTTAATTGATGTATTCTTTAGTTGATTAATGATTTTAAAATTAGTGAATTAATTAATAATTAATTCAAACCACTCTCACTAGTGTATCAATCAGTTAGACTAGATACAACTAGCTCAACTATGTTTAGCTTAGTTAAACTTAACACAACTCCATTAACTTCCTCAATCAACTCCACCAGACTCTCTCACATGAGTTCTAACTGAAGTATCCATGAAATAGCTCCACTTAACCCTTAGGAATAGCGTAATTCCTTCTGTTAGCTCCTGTGCCACATCTGTGCACTTAACTAAAGTGCTCCAAGAGAATAAGATAATGTTTATAGTCTAAATATTATTAAGAGCTAATAATATTCAACATATCTATTTTTAGACTGGCAATCTAAAAATAGATTCTGCCCAATATGTCTAAAAATAGAAGTCCATATATTTTTTCCAACTTGACCAACCATCCACAAATAGCATCTTGCAACTCATAGAATATGATCCACATGTCTAAAAATAGACATAGTTTAAAAATAGACTTTGCGCCAAAAATAGCCTGTGGGCCCACTTAGTGAAGGTGACTTCTTTCCACTAAGCTCATCATCTTGTTACAATCTCAACACTCCCTCTCAACAAGATAAGGATTATTTGCCACCCCTATCCTGCCTTTGTGGTATTCGAATTTGCTCCTGGTGAGCGCCTTCGTCAAGATATCAACATCCTGATCCTCCATGGGAATGTATGAAAGTAACATGATCTTCCGCTGCACACAATATCTGATATGATGATACCGGATGTCAATGTGTTTAGATCTATCATGAAATACTGGATTAACCGAGAGTTTAATGCAACTATGATTATCACAATAAATCACAGTAGGATCTAAGTGTGAACCGAACAACCCGACCAAGATCTTCCTCATCCATATAGCCTTGCATGCATCCAAAATCACTGCCATATACTCAACCTCTGCTGAACTGAGTGCCACAGAGCTCTGCTTCCTACTGTACCAAGAAATCGTTATCGACCCGATACTGAAAATCCCTCCAGATGTGCTCTTTCTGTCTGTTGGGTTCCCTGCCCAATCTGCATCCATGAAGCCACATAGCTTCACCTCATTCGACTGTTTGTACCATAATCCATATCTCGATGTGCCTCTAAGATATCTCAATACATGCTTGCCTGCCTTCCAAAAGAGCTTGGTAGGCCTAACCATAGCTTGTGAAAGCTAGTTAACAGCATAGCATATGTTGGGTCGTGTATTTACCAGATACATAAGCGACGCCACCAACTATCGATAAACAGTGGCATCCACTACTTCTACCGAAGTAGCATCCTCCTTCCTCCAACCACCAGGAAGAGGAGTATCAACAGGCTTGTAGCCATGCATGTTGAACTTATCTAGTATCTCCTGGGCATACTTTCCTTGAGAAACAAACAATCCATTACTACGCTACCAAATTTCCAATCCCAGGAAATAATGAAGGAGGCCCAAGTCCTTCATCTCAAACTCCTTTGCAAGATCAGCCTTGCATGAGTGTATCAACAGTTCATCACCTGTCAAAATAAAATCATCTACATAAATTACAATGATCAGCAGCTTACCCTCCACCACAATCTGGTATAGATTCGGATCCGCCTCACTCTTGGAGAATCCAAGTCTGGTGAAATAACTGTCTATCTGTGTGTACCAAGCACAAGGTGCTTGTTTCAACCCACACAACGCTCTTTTGAGCCTGCACACATGCGACTTGCTACTGAATATCTCGAAACATTAGAGCTGCTCTATGTACACCTCCTCCTCAATCACCCCATTGAGGAACACAATATTCACATCCATCTGATGAATGTGCCACCCCATCTGAGCTGAGAGAGAAAGAATCATCTGTATGGAAGAATACCTTGCGACAGGTGAAAAGGTTTCCTCATAATCGATCCCCTCAATCTATAAGAAGCCTCGGGAAAAAAATGTTGCCTTGTACTTCTCCACACTCCCGTCAGCTGCTTGCTTCACTTTGTAGATTCATCTCGAACCCACCACTGATTTCCCTTCTGGGCTTGGGACAATCTCCCATGCATTGTTTCTGACAATTGAATCATACTCTTCCACCATGGCATCTACCCATGCAGGATCCTCCATAGCTTCCTCGAAAGAGGATGGCTCTGTCACGATACACTTTCTCATAAGAGCCATGTATCCAGTATACCAGTCATGTGACTATCTCTATCTACGCTATGATCTAGGTGCTCCTACAATCCTCTCTGCATCTTGAGCCATTCGCTCATCTTCTGTAGTGCGCTTCTACCCTCTGATGGTTGGCGCTGCATGAGTGGTCTCTTCCACTCCATGAACCTCCTCTTGTGGCTGATCCACATCGAGAGACTCATCCTTAGGAACTAATAGCTCCTCATCTGCACGCAAGTGTGGCTCCCTCTCAAGCGAACACTTCATGGCTTTCTCCTCATGAAATTTGATATCCCGCCGCACAACAGTCTTGCGACTATCTGGAAAATACACACGATAGTTGTGGGGTGTATCAGTGTACCCAAAAATATCCCAACCTCTGCAGTCGGCTCCAGCTTCTTCCTGGCATCCTTCGTCACATGAATGTAAATAGGTGAACCAAAAATCCTCGAATGGGAAATATCAGGCTTCTTACCAGAAAATGCCTCCTCGGGTGTACTCATGCCAAGTATCCTGTGAGGACAATGATCTTGCACATAAACTGTAGTGTTACATGCCTCAGCCCATAAGTGTATGGGAAGGCTCTAATCATGTAACATCGCCCGTGCAGCACCCACGATCGTTCTGTTCTTTCGCTCCGCAATCCCATTATGCTGTGGGTTATGAGGTGCTATGAGCTCTCTTCAAATTCCTTCTACGCTGCTAAAGTCCTTGAACTCGCGAGAGATGAATTCAACACCATTTTCACTCATAAGAGCCTTCGCCTGCTTCCCCAATTATTTCTCAACCAGTGCCTTGAATTCACAGAACTTTGAGTATGTCTCGCTCTTCTTCTGCATGAAGAAGATCCAGCACTTACGAGAAAAATAATCAACAAATATCACATAGTACCTGTGCTTTGCTATCGAAGCTACTGAGAAAGGTCCACACACGTCTGTGTGAATTCTCTCAAGGATCGTCGTGGCGCGACTATCCTTCTCGTGAAAGGTGGCTTTCACAAATTTTCCAAAAGTACATCCCTTGCATTGATCTGACTATGCAAGTGTACCTTTGGGAAGCCCAGTAAAAATTTGTTGCAGTATCTTCAAAGCTCCATGGTGAAGGTGGCCCAATATTTGGTGCCACAGCTCGCCATCATCCTGGCTCACCACTCCTTCTGCCTTGCCTGCCAATGCTGCGCAGCCATCTACCTACAATTGATAAAGGTTCTTAACTCGAACCCCTATCCTCCGGGTCTCACCAGTTGCCTTACTACGCAGGAAAGCCTTTCCCTCGCTAAAGACAACATCATATCCCTTGTCTTCTAACATGGCCACCGAGATCAGATTCTTCTTTAATCCAAGAACATGCATCACTTCCTTCAATACAAAGGGTTTACCAGACTCCCTCTCAAAGGAAATGGTACTGATACCAGTCGCAATGTATCTACCATCATCGCCCATCTCGATGTGCACTTCAAGATCTTTCTCATCCAGATCAGTAAACAAATCTTTGTCTCCGGTCATATGAAACGACACACCATTGTCAAGAAACCACACTGAACCCATCACAATTGAGACCAAGCATGCGATCAGTGAAAAATCCAGCTCAAACTACGAGGCTAAGGCCTCTCCAGCTGCAGATCCAGAAACCTGCTTATTTTTCTTCTTCTGTGGACAATTAGTGGCGTAATGTCCGTGTTGGTGACAGTGAAAGCACTTCACCTTGGACATGTCCTGCTTCTTGCCTTTCACACTAGATTGAGAAGCATTCTTCTTGCTCTTCCCCTTCCTTGCTTTGGCAGCCAAAGAAAATTTTTCTTAATCTGAGTTCTTTGATGAAGATTTGTCCCTGGTACTTCGCCTTATCTCCTCTTGCACAAGATCCGACCAAAGTCACTCCCATCCTGGCAATTTCTCCCGACCATTGACAGAGTCCTGATAGGAATGCCAACTCTTCGGAAGCCCAAAGAGAGCCAAGCTCACCAAGTCCTCATCATCAATAGTAACCCCCACACTTCCCATCTCATCCCTGCATTGGATGAACTTTGTGAGGTACTTGGGCATACTGTCGCCTTTCTCCATTTTTATGTTCCTGAGTTTATCCTTGAGCGCCAACTTCCTCTGGTCACTCTTGCTTTGAAATAAATTTGTCAAAACTTTCCACATCAAGAATGGAGAAGCTTTACCATGAATGTTGCACACTATGTGATCCTTCGCACCTTCCAAAAAAATCCTTCGACACTTTGTTGTCTTCTTTTTCCATGCGTCAAGTATGGCAACATTGCTAGAAGTAGGTTTTGGAATTTTTGCATCTATGAACTCCTTCAACCCATTGTCATCCAACACTACCTCCATCCTGTCCTTCCATGCAATATAATTCAAGCTACCCTCAAGGGCATACTCCAATCGCAATCCGTTGAAAGACATCTCAACTTCGACACCAAGAAAACACTACTGTAAATTCGAATTCCACCGGCTCAAAACTCAACCGCTTCAATGTTTTGCAATTGCTCCAATGATCAATATCGCTTTGATACCATGTAGAAATTTGAACAACTGATATGTTATCCACCAAGATTATCCTGGTCACACACTATTTTAACTTCATTCACAATATAGAATCTCTTCTATCATTGTTTATTAATTGCGGAAATAAAAACAATCGCATGTGCACATTAAAACCATAAACAATCACACATATGAACACAGTATTTTATGGGAAAGATTAAAGCTGAAAACCCCAAACTATATGTATATTATATTTCATATATATCATGTAACAATCATCATACAAAGCTCCTCACAATTTCTCAGTACAATCTCCAATTGCTACACACTAATCAAGCTAGATCTAGCAAAACACATGCTCCAATCTCTGCCACCTGATAGCCTGTCTCTACTGCGCAATCAATGCTGAAGAATGGCTCATAAATAAATTCGAACCACCTAGCTTGTACTGCGCAATCCTCATTGGCATCTCCAATCACTAGTTGTTGCAAATCATGCAACAATATAGTCACAACTGATAGTCACACTGCTCTTTCACCTACCTCTTCACTGGTCACCACTGAAACTGTCCATGCACTAAAGTTAACTGATGTTTTCTTTAGTTGATTAATGAGTTTATAATTAGTGAATTAATTAAAAATTAATTCACACCACTCTCACTAGTGTATCAATCAGTTAGACTAGATACAACTAGCTCAACTATGTTTAGCTTAGTTAAACTAAACACAACTCCATTAACTTCCTCCAAACTCCACCAAACTCTCTCACATGAGTTCTAACTGAAGTATCCATGCAATAGCTCCACTTAACCATTAGGAATAATGTAATTCCTTCTGTCAGCTTCTGTGTCACATCTGTGCACTTAACTGAAGTGCTCCAAGAGAATAAGATAATGTTTATAGTCCAAATATTATTACGAGCTAATAATATTCAACATATCTATTTTTAGACTGGCAATCTAAAAATAGATTCTGCCCAATATGTCTAAAAATAGAATTCCATCTATTTTTCCAACTTGACCAACCATCCACAAATAGCATCCTACAACTCATAGAATATAATCCACATGTCTAAAAATAGACATAGTCTAAAAATAGACTTTGCGCCAAAAATATCCTGCGGGCCCACTTAGTGAAGGCGAATTCTTTCGAATAAGCTCATCATCTTGTTGCAATCTCAACACTTAAGTAGAGTGTTTGAGTGTTTAATTATATAGCCAGAGGGGCATTCTACAACTCAGTATGACCCTGATGTGTAAGTATGTCGGAAGCCAAAATAAAATAAAAAACTAAATTTTTAATGTCGACTCTAAAAATAACTAAATATAAATAAAGGAGAGGTATGGTAATAAATAAAAACTCTTTTTATACTTATTGGGAAGGTATGGTGAATAAATACAATATAAATAAACTAGCGGTATGGTAAATAAATAAAACCTCTTTTTATATTTACTACATAAACCTCTTTATATTTACAAAAACTCAAAATGAAGTTTTATTTAGGTGAAGCGTGTGTGCCAAATACCATACGACAAATTATTATTAATACCATGGGCCAAATACCATGAAAAATTCCATATTTATAAAAAGACGTATAAAAAGGTAAGGTAAATAAATAAAAATATATCAAATAGGAGTACAAATAAAGATCTAATTATATTTGAAGCCTATGGACCAAATACCATGGACCAAATTAAATATACTACCATGCAAAAAAAAAATTATTAACCCTAACGTTAATATTAAAATATTGATATTAATATTATTGTTATTATTATTACTAAATCTAATATTCATGCTAATATATTATAATATTAAAATTATTAATTTTAATAACTTTATATTAATACAATACTAAATTATATATATATATATATATATATATATATATGAGGGAAGAACAAAGACATATGATAGATGTGGAGAAATAGAGGGAGTGACAAGGGAGAGATGGAGATAAATTGAAGGAGAGGGGAGAGGAGGAATGAAGAGAGAGAGGGAGAGGAGTGAGAGAGGTAGAGAAGGGTAAGAGAGGGAGAGGGAGACGTAAAGATGGAGGTGGGAGAGAGAGAGAAGGAGAGAGGGAGAGAGAAGGAGAAAGAGAAAGGATTGGAGGGTAGAGAGAGAGCAAGAGATACAAAGAGGAAGAGAGACAGAGGTATGAGATAAAGGGAGAGATAGGAAAGATGAGAAGAGGAGAGAGGGAGGGATAGAGAGATGGAATTGGAGGGGGAGAGAAGAAGAAATACATATAGAGTGAGAAGTGGAGAGAGAGGAAGTTACAAGGGAGATATGGATAAAGAGTGTGTATGTTTATGGGTGAGATAAAGAGACATAGAAGGAGTGATGGAGACAAGGGGGGAGATAAGGAGAGAGAAGAAGAAAAGGAGGGATTTAGTAACATATTTGGAGAGAGATATAGATTGATTTGGGAAGAGAGAGGATTTGAGGGCAGAGAGAGAGAGAGAGAGAGGGAGGAGAGGAGGGGTGAAGATAGAGGGAGGTAGTCAATAAAGTGAGAGAGAGGAAGAGAGTGATGGGGGAATATAGAGGATTGTAGGGGAAATAGAGAGAGAGAGAGAGAGAGAGAGAGAGAGAGAGAGAGAGAGAGAGTGATGGGGGAAGAGAGAGGGAGGTAGGAGAGAAATGGAGAGAGAGGAAGGAAAAGAGAGGGTACTTGAGAGAGAGGAGGAGAGAGGGCACGATAGAGATATGGAGCTGGATGAGGAGAGAGGGAGGGATAGATAGATGGAGCTCAATGGGGATATAGGGAGGGATGAAGAAAGACATAGAGAGTGACAAGTGGAGAATAGGGGGAGTGAAAAGGGAGAGATGGAGAGAGAGTGTTTATGTTTACGAGTGAGATAAAGAGACAAAGAAGAAGAGAAGGAGAGAATGGGAGAGAGAAGTAGAGAAATAGGCATATAGTAATAAATTTAGAAGGTGAAGATTGATAGAGATAGAGAGAGAGATAGGGAGAGAGAGAGGTTGGAGAGAAAGGAAGACAGAGAGTTCAGAGAGGTATGGAAAGAGAGATGGAGGGGGAGAGAGAGGGAGGTAAGAAGAAATACATAGAGAGTGAAATTTGGAGAGAGAGAGAGAAATAAGGAGTGGTAAGGAAGATGGAGGGAGAGCAAGAGAGTATAACAAGATGGAAGAGAGATAGAAGAAGGGGAGAGGGAGGGAAGGGGAAGAGAGAGAGATAGGGAGGGAGAGGAGGAGGGATGGATATATATATAGATTTGAGAAATAGATTGTATGTTTTGGGGTTGATATAGAGAGACAAAGCAAGATATAGATATAGATGGAAGGTGTAGAGAAAGAAGAGATAGATGGAGACAAGGAGGGAGGGACAAAGATATTGATAAATATGGAGTGAGAGAGTGTGTTTGTTTTTCGGGGTGAGATAAAGAGACAAAGGAGGAGAGATGTAGGGACATATAAATATATATGGAGGAGGGAGAGAGGGAAGAAGATTTCATACAATAGATGCATTGATTTTAGTGTAGATTGAGATTTCTAATCATATTTGATTGCTTTCACTAGATGTATTGATTTTAGTGTAGATTTTTATTTCTAAATATATTTGATTACTTGTACTAGATGCATTGATTTCAGTGTAGATGATTTCTAATTCTATTTTATTGCTTGCACTGAATGCATTGATTTTAGTGTAGATGGTGATTTCTAACCCTATTTGATTGCTTGCACTAGATGCATTAATTTCAATGTATATGTTGATTTATAATTATATTTGATTGCTTACACTATATGCATTGATTTCAATATAAATTATTTCTAATCCTATTTTATTTCTTGCACTAAATGCATTGATTTTAGTGAAGATGGTTATTTATAATCCTATTTGATTGCTTGCACTAGATGCATTGATTTTAGTGTATATGTTGGTTTCTAATCCTATTTTCTTACTTGCACTAGATGCATTGATTTGAATGTAGATGTTGATTTCTAATCCTATTTGATTACTTGCATTAGATGCATTGATTTCTATGTGGTTGTTGTTTTCTAATCTTATTTGATTTCTTGCATTAGATGCATTGATTTTAGTGTATATGTTGATTTCTGATTTGATGTAATTGGATGTATGATGGTACAGTAATTTTAAAGTAATTGGATTAATAGTGTGCATTTATTTCAGTGTAAGCACAAACAATTATTGACAATGTAGAAATAATTTTTTCTTATAGTAATTAAACCTAATAATATTGGAGAGCAAGAGAGAAAAGGTATGATGTTTACTACAACAAATCCAGCTAAATAAGTAAATGATTTATGATTTATGATTTCTACCATATTTTTCATATAATCAATATGAAAATATGACAAAACTAACTAGGGTGATAGTAAAATTTGAGGTTGATCACAATGAAGCCTATTTGTAATTGACTACATTCTTATTATTCACATTTTCTATCATTAACATAGTCACTTTGAATTCAAAAAAATGATTTCATCATTGAAGTTATTTTACAATATTTATCATCGCAACAAACTCAGGTTATATTAATATTAGATGTATTTACATATTATTGATAAAAATAATCATATGTTCCTAATATTATCGATAGATTTTCCTTGGTCAGACTGAAACTAGCCTAGATCCATCTTACCTACGGATCTATCAAGCGGAGAGAGGGGTCAAATCTCTCAAGGTGAAAACCTTTCCTCAAGTTTTTCACTCAAAAAAGAGGTTTTCACCTCAAGAGATTTGATCCCTCTCGACGCTTGATAGATCCGTAGTTAAGATGGATCTAGGCTGGTAAACATAAAATGGTCGTCTTATTAACCTGTAATTTATATATATATTTTGAGCATCACTAACTTCCCCATGAAATTAGGTTACTAATATTGTAACTCAATTTATTTTAAATATGATTAGTGAAATAATAAAAATAACCAACACAATTTCTTCAAAATATAGACTTCATTTATACAACCAAAAAAAATAATATATAAATAACCAAACCATCTTTTCAAAATTCAGCGCCTCATCCCGGTAAAGGGAATTTGAATTCTAAGTTTATTAAAAAAAAAACGTACCCTTTAAGCCCAAGACTAAAAGTCTCAATATTTACGCCAATAGGTGCCCCCCTATTGGAACTTGCTACTTTAATCAATTTTCTAATTAATCTTTTTTATCGGATGGTGTAAATTGGATGATGTCAGTATATTCTCATTGTTGCCACTCCATCAACGAATCTAATTAAAAGTGATAACTTCCTTGCATATCTAAATCCCATGTTTAAACCATACTTAAATTAATTTTTTACAAAACATGATTAAAAATTTATTGTGCCTGTCGTTGATAACCACGTATGCTACTTAGTTAGAAATGAAATTAAAAAAAAAACTTATAAAACATTGCATTGCAACGTGGGTTAATTTTGGCTGTTTGCATTCAGAAATGTATACCTCATTCAACCACTTGGCAAGTGTGCATTTAAAAAATTTTCCTCCACTCCATTACACTAGCTCTTTCACATGCATGCCATTCAAATGTATGGCTGCTCATAGTTTACTATAAAGAAAAGAATATTATTTTATTAAATTATTCATGCTCTCGTGGATTGATTTATTATTATTTATTATTATTACTTTAAAAAAATTGTTGTTCATGGGGTATTGAAAGCTCCATGCTACCCATTTCGAATTTCTTCTGTAACCTATCCATGTACAGAAACAAAATTACAATGATTAATAAAGAAAATTTAAAATGATTAATTTAATTAATTAATTTCATTCATTTAATTAATTAATTTAAATATGATTAAAAATATTTTAATGTTAATTGATTTATTTATTAAAATTAATATACTGATATATTAATTAAAACATTATTACTTAATATATAATATTTACCCACATTAGTGAAACAAACCAAATATAATCACATTAAGACTTTCTCAACCCTATATTTATTGTATTTGACTATAATGCAATCCTTAATTGAAATACATTAATTAATTTATTAATTAAAACATTAAAGTATTAATAAATTGAAGCATTAAAAATTATCAATTAAACCATTTTACAATATGTAATTAAAACTTTTATATAAAAATGTTTAATAACATTAAACATTAATTCAAAAATATATAAAAAATATATTAATATTAATTAATAATAAAGTTAAATAATTATTATATTACAATTATTACATTGACATATTAATTAAATCATTAATACATAATTATTATACATAACTACATTATTCAAATATATCTAAACATAAATATAGTTGGTTTTGGTTAATAATAATAATAAGATGTTGGAATTGTATTTGAATGTTTTTAACTATAAAACGTTAATTAAAACTTTTGAAAATATATTAATTAAAATATTTATTTTAAAATGTTTAATGACATTAATTTAAACATGTTCAAAGAAATGAATTAATATTAGTTAATAATAACATTAATTTACCAATTTATTATCATTAATATATTGATACAGTAATTAAAGCATTAATACATAATTAATAAATAATTATAAAGAGGTAATGACATTAGTCAAATATAGTCAAATACTACCACATCTAGATCAACAATATGTGTAATTTATTTCACAATAATCGACTTTATTCAATCAAAGTAGTCCTCATTTAATACAATATTAATTAATTAAAACATTAAAATTAACTAATTTTAACCTTAATTAATTAATTTGTAACATTACATGAAACATTGATAACAATAATAAAGCAATTAAAATGTTTAAGAACACAAATTAAAACATTTGGCAATATATTAATTAAAACCTTTATATAAAAATGTTCAATTACAATATACATTAATTTTTAGATTTTTAAATTACTATTTTCATATTAATTAATAGTAATATAAAGTTAATTAAAAATATTTAATAAAACTAATTAAATACTTGACAATATATTGATTAAAATATAAAATTCATGTCTCACTAGCACAACAAGTTGAGGATTGGCTTCGTTAGCAAGGTGACCGAAGATGAAACCTCACGGGGGTGGTTATGTCATGTGCTAGTTGGAGGGGACATGATAAAAAAACAAGTCATCTAAGTGCTCTCATGGCCCATTCTGGGTGTGATTCTCATGTGAATTTGATGACTTATATGTCCCTCGATTATGGCTCCTCAAGTCTAGAGGATCACACACACACACACACACACACATACATGCTAAAAAATCAAATGAGCTAAGGGCTCTCATTGACCATGCTGGTTGCGATCCCCAACTAACTTTGGCGACTTAGATGTCCCTCGATTGTGGCTCCTCAAGTCTAGACGATATCACACACACACAATAATAACATTAACCAATAATTTAATTTTTTTTAATAAATATATTAATATTAATTAATATTAATATAAATTTATTAGAATTGGAATTGTAAACAAATGTTTCTAGCATCATAATGTGGCATTAGAACATTTAGTCAACCACATTTCAGAATGTGGGTGACTCCTTAAACACGTTTGACTGTGTTTAAAAATCAACAATCAACAATCTTTAGTGAGAAATAATTTCCTATTAATATTATTTATTAATATTGATAATTAAATATGTTGTGATGCTCCAATGGTAAAGAAATCTATTAAACGTTGCAATGTGACAAACATTGTCATAATGTTACACATTGCAATTTATCCAACGTCGCAATGCAACATTACTACATTAGTCAAACAAATTTACCAATACAATTGACTATTTTCGAGTATGTTTGGTAGTCATCACTCCTCAAGTTCAGTCAAACACAGTTCCCTATTAGTGGTTGATCATTGTCTCTACGACCAACCATGATCAACCATGGTTAATCATGATTGAATTTAGTCAACCATGATTAAGGTGTTTCTCATTGAATTTGGTCAACCATGGTTAACCATGATCAACCATGATCAGCCATGGTCATTTAATGTGAACCATTGTCAGCGATGAACAACAATGTTGAACCACCATCAACCATGGTCACACATCATAATCCATGGATATAATGGTCAACCAATATTTCTATGGTCAACCATGATTAACTGTGTTTAAATATGCTTAACCATGGTCATTATCTCTATGGTTAACCATGGCCAACCATGATCAACCATGATAAAAATAGTCAACCATGATCAACCAAGGTCAAGCATGGTTGATCACCACGGTTAACCATGATCAACCATGATCAACCATTGTCATTTAATGTGAACCATTTTCAATGATGAACAACAATGTTGAACCACCATCAACCATGGTCACGCATCATAATCCATCGATATAATGGTCAACCATGATTGACCGTGTTTAAATATGCTTAACCATGGTCATTGTCTCTATTGTTAACTATGGCCAACCATGATAAAAATAGTCAACCATGATCAACAATGGTTAAGCATGGTCAATCATGGTTGATTATGGCCAACCATGATCATGCATATTTGAATATTGGTAACCATGATCAACTATGGTCAGCCAAGATCGAGGTGCATATGGTTGATTATGGTGAACCATGATCATGCATGGTTGAATATTGGTAACCATGATCAACTATGGTAAACCAAGATCGAGGTTCGTATGGAATAATTTGGTAAATCATGATCAACATGGTCATCTTTGGTCAACCATGGTTAAAAAAGAACATTTCATGTTCTATAGAATCCTCATCGATAACCATAGTCAACGATTTTTATAATGGTCAAATATGGCCAGCCAAGGTTTCTATTCGTGATTATGGTCATCCATTGTGAATAATGCACA
This sequence comes from Pinus albicaulis, assembly GCA_034641835.2. Taxonomy (NCBI): domain Eukaryota; kingdom Viridiplantae; phylum Streptophyta; class Pinopsida; order Pinales; family Pinaceae; genus Pinus; species Pinus albicaulis. The sequence continues at coordinate 1,074,126,351 of CM076578.1, forward strand.
TATTTGTGGTTGAATATGATACAATTATTTATTCATGGTTAGTCCATATCTCTATAGTCAACCATGGTAAATCATGGTTAATCATGGCTAAATTTAGTGAACCATGGACAATGTCTCTACTGTCAACCATGGTCAACCACAATTAATAAAAGTCAACGATGATCAACCATATTCAACCATTTTCAGTGATGGTCAACCATGATTACTCGTGGTTAAATTTTTTCAACGATTATCGACCATGATTAAGGTCTCTCTCATTGAACTTGGTCAACCATGCTTGATTGTGGTAAACAATCATTTTAGACCATGATCAACCATGACTAGCCATGGTCATTTAATTTGAACCATTGTCAACCATGATCAACCATGGTCAAGCATCATCCACCATGGTCATTATGTTAAATTAATGTTTTTATGGTCAACCATGATTAACCGTGGTTGAATATGGTTAACCATGGTCATTGTCTCTATGGTTAACCATGGTCAATGATGGACAACCATGATAAAAATGGTGAACCATAGTCAACCATGATCATCCATGGTTGAATATCATCAACCATGACTAACCACAATCAACCATAATCAACATGATCATGGTTGAAAATGGTCAACCATAATAAACCATAATTAAGATGAATTTTTTTGAATGTTGTAATGTCTTTATAACATTATAATATCTCTTGACTTTATTAATCTCCCTTGCATTTATAGCACATCCTAGGTTTATTAATCCCTTGGGTTCTTTAATCCCAATTGTTTATAATATTATTTCGATGGGTTCATTAATCACTTGGGTTTATAATATATATAATCCCTTGGGTTTGTTAATCCCTTCATTGTATAATAATAATACCTTCGGTTTATAATTTTAATGCCTTTGGATTATTCATGCCTTGGTTTTATAATATTAATATGTCAATATTATTAGTGCTTAATATATGATCCCTTAAGTATAATAATCCTTTGGGTTATTAGATATATAATATAGTTCACTTTATAATATAGTATTTAGTATAAATTATGTAAGAACATTCCCTATTGTGGTTATGAGTGTGCTTAATATACACCAATCAACATGTATGAAACACATTTACTAATGTGGGTGTTGTAACATTTATAAAATTTGGGTCTATAATATTTTTGGTTTATAAGATGAGGGTTTCTAATATTTGGGTATAATATTAAGGTTTATATTATTCAAGTTTATATTATTGGGTTTAATAATAAGCCTTATAATATTGGATTTGATATTATAGTTTATAATATTGAGCGTTTAATATATATTGGTCTTATAATATTTGGTATTAATATTATGATTTACATTATGGCATAATATGTTGGGTTATAATATAGATTCTAATATATAGGGTTTATAATTAGGGTTTAATATTTGGTTTATAATATTTGGGTTTTATATTAGGTTTTATAATATTGTGTTTAATATTTAGAGTTTATAACATTGGGGATTATAATATTTTGTTTCATAATATTTATTATTAAGGTTTATTGATCTCTTGTGTTTTTAATATTGATCCCTTATGTATTTAATATTTATCCCTTGGGTTCGCCAATTTCTTCAGTTTGTAATATTAAACCCTTGGGTTTATTAGTTATTTTGGTTTATAATTTTAATAACCCCTTGGGTTTATTAATCTCTTGAGTTTAAAATATTAATTCATGTGCTTTATTAATTTCTTGGTTTATAATATTAATATTTATCCCTTCGTTTCACCAATACCCTTGGTTTATAATATTAAACCCTTGGCTTTATTAGTTATTTTGGTTTATAATATTAATAATCCCTTTGGTTTATTAATATCTTGAGTTTAAATTATTAATTCTTATGGTTTATTCCTTTCTTAGGTTATGATTTTAAGATATTAATTATTAGGGTTTATTAATCCCTTTAGCTTTCTAATTCTTTGGGTTGGTAATAATAAGCATTAAGTATTAGCCGTACACTTTAATATTAATGCATGGTCCAATGTCACATTATGAAAAATATTGTCTCCATATGAAAATCAACCATGGGTTACCATTGTTAAACATAGTTAGTCGTAGTCAATAAAGGTCTTCCATGGTCGAATGTCACATTGTGACAAAGATTGTCTCAATATAAAAATCAACCATGGTCATTCTTCAGTCAACGTCGCATTGTGACAAAAATTATCTCAATGTTTAAATCAAGCATGCTCAACCATGTTTATTTTACGGTTTATAATATTTATCTAAAGTTTTTTATATACTTAATATTTACAATATTAATCTCTTAGGTTTAATGTTATTCCCTTGAGTTTATAATATTTATAATGATGTTCCTAGATGCGGGTGTTTAAAGGCAACAATACGGTGGCTGGCCCTTGGAGAGACATCTGGCCAAGCCACCTTCCCACCTTTGAGAATGGTACCAAGGCCTTAAAGGCCCTTGGGTTTCAAGGTCAGGCATTCATCGCTCGCATGTTTCGCTATCACCCCGTTGCTACTTGCTCAAGGCATTCAATGGAGACGCATCCGCCCATATTCAACACTTCTTTTTTTTCCTTCTCGAGCTCCTTCTCTACAACTATGCATTCGGCTCGCATCTTTATGTTCGGCCCTCCCGTGGTGTTGCCAGACTCTGATCATCGTGCTTACTTCTGCCTCCATTTTCCCTCTACTGCCACCCCGTTGTCGTGCTCACCTTGCAATTCCCGTCGCACTCCTCTGCCTTCCTGTCTCCCACTTTTTCCCACTGGTTCGCCTTCGCAATCACCCCCTATAGCCTTGCGCACACATTCGCCTTCCCATTCTACCTCTTTGTCCTCATACAAGGTCTCTCTGTCTTCCCACTCAGCCAGCATGCCGCGAAGGCATCGCATGAGATGTAGTCGGGGTCATGGGAGAGGAATTGGTTCTCATCCACCCCTTCCTAGCTCCACCCCTGTCTCCAGCTCTCAGCCTCTGGCTGGTAATGTCGCCCATTTTCATTTCAACAGCGCCATTGACAAGCCCAGAATTACAGCCTCCATCACGGTCGTGTTCCAGGAGGAGAAGAATGATAGCAGTGCCTCGGGCTCCAGCAAGCGCAGAAGGAAGTTCACGATTTCTGTCAAACCTCCCCAGGACTCCAGAAAATCTTCGGCCCTCCCTGTCAAAACTGGTTCTGAGACCTCCAGCAGCGACGACAATGGCAATAGCTCTTCACTCTCAGACAAGCAGAAGCGGAATGAAAGCTCCACTTCCTCTTCGGAGAATATTGCCTAGCATTCCAAGAAAAGGGATGAAGGTTATGAGGACGATTACAGTTTCCCAATTGTGGAGGAAATTCCTCCCTCACACGTGGACAATTGTCTGGTTGACAGGTCTCCTTACCTATTTCTGGTGTTTGCAATGATTTACTGCATGCGTAGGCACAAGAACTGGAAATACTATTACGATACTCGCTATTTGTGTAAACTCTAGTTTCTTTATAACTCTCTCAATGTTGGTTTCCCAATCATGGGCGGCATCTATGAGGCCGATTTCCCCCACAGGGGTGGTCTAATTTTTAGTTTTTTGACTCAAACAACCTCTGATTCTGGTTAGATTTGTAGCCCGGAGGCTTGTCTTGCACTGTACATTATGTTCTATATTAATAGATTAAACCAACTTAGAAAAAAAAAATATTTATAATGATGTGAGTTTATCAAACCTTTTTTTTTAAGATATTAATTTGTAGGCTTTATTAATCTCTTATGTTTTTCATATTCATCCCTTCACCTTATTGATCCCTTAGGGTTTTAATATTTATCCCTTAGGTTCACCAATTATTTGGGTTTATAATATAAAATACATGGGTTTATTAGTTCTTTTCGTTTATAATATTAAACCACCCTTGGGTCTTAAAATCTCTTGAGTTAAAAATATTAATTCTTAGGGCTTATTAGTTTCTTAGGTTTTTGAGTTAAAAATATTAATACTTAGGGTTAATTTATCTCTTCTATTTTTAATATTGATCCTTTGGCCTTATTAGTCCCTTAGGTATTTAATATTTATCCCTTGGGTTCACCAATTCCGTTGGTTTGTAATATCAAACCCTTGGGGCTATTATTTCTTTTTTTTTAATAATATTAATAAACCCTTGGTTTTTTTTTTTTCCTAAGTTGGTTTAATCTATTATAATGGCACACAATATACATAGTTGGATTCTCCTCTAGGTTGCAAAAATAGCTAACCTGAAGGGAAGAAAAATTAAAAAACACAAAATATAAGTCGCTCGTGACTGGGAAAACAACCCAAAATTGTTGCCCATAAATGGAAACCAGCATACATTGTTCCAAAAAAATGAAAGTGTAGAAAGAGCTAGTGTTACTCTGGTGAATACAAACAATTTTTCCATAGTTACATCGATGCTGACTCCAAAAAACCAAAAAGAGAGAAAGAGACATGTTAACCTACTAGATCTCTTCATGTTTGCTATCATGTGGAGGAATTTCTTCCACAATTGGGCAGCTGTAGTCTTCATCCGAGTCATCCGCGACCTTGTTGTCATCATCCGGGGTTGGGTGCTCTGAAGAGGAGGGAGAGGTAGAGTGTTTCCATTCCGAGTCCTTGCTTGCGGAGCTGCTACTGCTCGTCTCTGTGCTCCTTGAAGTCTGGAAACCTGGTTGCATAGGAAGGGTAGTGGAATTTCTAATTACGGGAGGAGGCTTTACTGAGATATTCAATTTCCTCCTTCGCTTCCGGGAACCAAAGCTCGCAGCGCCTCAAGGCTCTTCCTGAAAAACAACCGTAATCTTTGTTGTGATGAGTGGCTTTTCTAGCGCACTGTTGAACTGAAAGCTGGCTTCATTGCTGGTAGATGGCGAAAAAAGCCCAATCAACTCTGCCACTAGGTGGGCGAGAGCCATTGCTGCTCCTTCCTTCACTGCCCCTGCCTCTGCCACCCCACCCGCATCTCATTCATTGCACGTGCATCTTATTTTGCCTGCTAAAGGCTGAGAGGGAGAATGAACTATCAGAAGACTAAGAGCGCGAAGAGGGGGAAGCTGAGCGGGTGGGTGAAAAGTTCTGGGCCAAGAGCGGAGAGGAGTTCTGCGAGGAGGTGAATGGCCAGGATAGAAAATGGTCGCACAGAGTAGAGCGCTCAGTATCACTACCAGGGGGGGAAGAGCCTACTTCGCTATAGGACTTGAAAGAAATTCGGGAGCAGAAATGGAGATGAGGACTGGAGCGGTAGAGCCAAGGTGAGTTGAAGGCAATGGTGACACAGTGGTGGACAGGGGTGCTCGATGCCATTGAAGGTGGTCAGCACGCAGAGTAAATGCAACTCGGGGGAGGAAAGATCGTCGAATCAACCACAACAATCTCATTTAAGGGCAATGTACAGCAGTCAAGTGCCGGCAAGTGGCCATACCACTTGTCGCCTTCCACAGCCTCCACCGACGGCACTCTATTCAACACCTGCATCAGGGAAAATCTTGGGTTTATTAATCTCTTGAGTTTAAAATATTAATTATTAGGGTTTATTAATCTCTTGAGTTTAAAATATTAATTATTAGGGTTTATTAATTTCTTGGTTTATAATATTAATATTTATCCCTTGGGTTTATTACTTATTTTGGTTTATAATATTAATAATGTCTTGGGTTTATTAATCTTTTTTTGTTTTTAATATTGATCCATTGGCCTTATTGATACCGTAGATTTTTTATATTTATCCTTTGGTTCACTGATTCCTTTGGTTTATAATATTAAACCCTTGCATTTATTAGTTCTTTCAGTTTATAATATTAATAATCCCTTGGGTTTATTAATATTATGATTTACATTATGGCGTAATATGTTCGGTTATAATATAGATTCTGATATATAATGTTTAGAATTAGGGTTTAATATTGGGTTTAATATTAGGGTTTATAATATTGTGTTTAATATTGGAGTTTATAAAAACATAGACTATAATATTTTGATTCATAATATTAATTCTTAGGTTTTATTGATCTCTTGAATTTTAATGTTGATCCCTTGGCATTATTTATCCCTTAGGTCTTTAATATTTATCCATTGGATTAACCAATTCTTTTGGTTTGTAATATTAAACACTTGGGGTTTATTAGTTATTTTGGTTTATAATAGTAATACCCCATTGAGTTTATTAATCACTTCAGTATAAAATATTAATTCTTAGGGTTTATTAATATCTTGAGTTTAAAATATTAGTTCTTATGATGTATTAATTTCTTGTTTTATAATATTAATATTTATCCCTTGCGTTCACCAATTCTTTTGGTCTATAATATTAAACCCTTGGGTTTATTAGTTTTTTTGGTTTATAATATTAATAGTCCATTCGGTTTATTAATCTCGAGTTTAAATTATTAATCCTTAGTTTTTGAGCTTAAGATATTAATTCTTAAGGTTTATTAATCCCTTGAGTTTTCTAATTCTTTGGGTTGGGAATGTTAGGCATTAAATATTAGTCATACACTTTAATATTAATTCATAGTCCAATGTCACATTATGAAAAACATTGTCTCAATATGAAAATGAGCTATGGGCTACCATTGTTAATCATTGTTAGTCGTAGTCCATCAAGGTCTTCCATGGTCAAATGTCACATTGTGACAAAGATTGTCCAAATATAAAAATAAACCATGGCAAACCATGGTCATTCTTCATCCAACGTCGCATTGTGACAACAATTGTCTCAATGTTTAAATCAAGCATGCTCAATCATGTTTATTTTACGATTTATAATATTTATCTAAAGGTTTTTGTATACTTGAGGTTTATAATATTAATCTCTTAGGTTTAATATTTCCCCCCTGAATTTATAATATTAATAACCATGTGAGTTTATCAAACCTTTTTGTTTAAGATATTAATTTGTATGCTTTATTAATATCTTTTTTTTTTCATATTGATCCCTTTGCCTTATTGATCCCTTAGGTTTTTAATATTTATCCCTTGGGTTCACCAATTCCTTGGGTTTATAATATAAAACCCTCGGGTTTATTAGTTCTTTTCATTTATAATATGAACTCACCCTTGGGTCTTAAAATCTCTTGAGTTTAAAATATTAATTCTTAGGGTTTATTAGTTTTTTAGGTTTTTGAGTTAAAAATATTATTCCTTAGGGTTTATTAATCTCTTGTGTTTTTAATATTGACTGTTTGGCCTTATTGATCACTTAGGTATTTAATATTTATCCTTTGGGTTCACCAATTCATTTGGTTCGTAATATCAAACCATTGGGTTTATTAGTTGTTTTTGTTTCTAATATTAATAACCTCTTGGGTTTATTAATCTCTTGAGTTTAAAATATTAATTCTTAAGGTTTATTAATCTCTTGAGTTTAAAATAAATATTGCTTATTAGGGTTTATTAATTTCTTGGTTTATAATATTAATATTTATCCCTTGGGTTCACCAATTAGTTTGGTTTATAATATTAAACCCTTGGGTTTATTAATTCTTTTGGTTTATAATATTAATAATATCTTGGGGGTTTATTAATCTATTTTTAATTTAAATTATTATTTATTAGGTTTTATTAATTTTTTATGTTTTTTAGTTTTAAAACTTTATTTTTAGGGTTTATTAATATTTTGTGTTTTTAACACTGATTCATTGGCCTTATTGATCCCATAGGTTTTCAATATTTATCCCTTGGGATCACCGATTCCTTTGGTTTATAATATTAATCCCTTGCACTTATTGATTATTTTGGTTTATAATATTAATAATCCCTTGGGTTTATTAATCTTTTGAGCTTAAAATATTGATTATTATGGTTTATTAATATCTTAGGTTTTTGAGTTTAAAATATTAATTCTTAGGGTTTATTAATTTCATGTCTTTTTAATATTAATCCCTTTGCCTTATTAATCTCTCGGGTTTTTAATATCAATTTATTCGGTATATTAATAATTTATTTTTTTAATTCATTGGGTTTATAATATTAAAAATTTTCTCTCTTCGGTTTATAATATTAATAATCATGTGAGTTTATCATTCATTTGTATTTAAAATATTAATTCCTAGACTTTATCAATCTCTTCTCTTTTTAATATGGACTCCTTGGGCTTATTCATGTGTTAGCTTTTTAATATTTTTTCCCTTGGGTTCACCAATTCCTTGGGTTTATAATATTAGACCCTTGGGCTTATTAGTTCCTTTGGCTTATAATATTAATAATCCCTTGGTATATTGGTAAGAGATATATACTTATTATAAATAGTAATAAAATACTAGTATTATGTTATATTTTAATTTTAGTATAGTTTGAGTTATAACTATTAATGTATTGAAAAATTTTAATAATATTTTATTATCAAATAATAAAATATTATATATTTTAATATATATATAAAAGAATTATATATATATATATATATTAGTTTAATATATAGTATGAATATAGTTTATATTATTAATATATTACAAGTAGATATATAAAATACATAGCTAGTTACATTCATAAATATATAATGATTATTTTGGTAAAATACATGTGGTGGGTGGTGGATATACGCCTATTGGCATATATCAAACACATTAGTGAATGTGGTTGTAAATCTACACCTATCAACGTATATCAACCATATTGGTAAATGTGATTGTGCTAGTCTTAATGATTTTCAACACCTCATCCGAGTGCAGAGAATTTGAATGCAAAATCTATTTAAAAAAAAAACGAATTGAGTTACCAAAAGATATTTGAGTGTCGTAAAAAACGCCTTAATTTTTTTATTAATGAATCTTTATTTTAAAATTATTACAATATTAAAAATTTGTATATTTATCATAATTAAATTAGTTGACTCACTTTTTTCATTATTTGAGGTTTACATATTTTTTTTTTATATTTACCAGATGTAGAAGTTGAAATCATAAGAAAACCACACTAAGCTACCATTGGCACCAAAAAGTGCAAGGGTATGCTGTTGGTAATGTTTCGAGGTTTTCGACCATTCGAATATATATATATATATATATATATATATATATATATATATATATATATATATATATATATATATATATATAAAATACGTTATATATATAATTAAATATTTTTTTTTAGCATTTATACATATGGTACAGCGCCTACCATATAACAAAACAATATATATAATTTTTAAAATGTATACGCAGGCCCAATCATTTCCTATGAGGGTCATACTATATAGAAAAAAGAAAGAAATCATTTTTAATATCCACAAGGCTAAAAGTAGCTTATGTGATAGATTTCTTTTTCATGTAGCTCTTGTATTCGGCCCTTTTCCTGTGAAGTTTTACAATAACTGCTCAGAGCTTATCGGCAAACTCTTTGCTGAATAGATTATCCCAAGAACTAGCTGCCATAACACCTACATAATTTTCCCTGCTGTCTTTAAAGGCCTCGCATTCTAAAATGAATTTTTTTATGTTTTCACTTTTATGGAGGAGCAAAAAATACATACTCTTTCCTCCCACATTTCTTTTGGCATTTTCCAACTCCCTTTCATAACGGAGTTGATGAGAATCAGAGTTTAATTGAACAATAAGAATTTTAGATCTCCAAGAAATATTAGCCCCTATGTACCCATTTTTTTTTATGGTTATGTGTGGGGTTAAACTCTTCAATGTAATACTTCTTCTTTTTCTCTAGCTCTTTTTCCCAAATACATTTGTGGAACTTATCCATAACAAAAAATTTGATCTCTTTACTATTTGGAACTATATATATGATTGGCTTACCACCATTACCTTCTATGCTACATGACCCCAAATATGTCATACATTGTAACAATTTGTATTTAATACAATATATAATATATTGTGATTGACCCCACTTACCACATGATCGACAGTGGAGGAAAGTTCATATAATGGACGGTTCCAATTTAAATGCGGATGCCAACTCACTAGGGGCAGAGGGTCCTTTATCCTATTTTTGATTATGGTTTTTCTCATTCCATGACGATCCGCAACCCCTTTGATGTGACGCTTCTTATTAAATTGTAGATGCCCTTCCCATTGGTGTCATTATGGGTAACCATTATTTCTCAAGCTATAGAGAATTTAATGTTGGTGAGCAGTATATGCCTATATGTGTTGCTGTCATCAAGGGGCACACTCTTGATTCCGGTCTCCTTATCCAAGTTTCGACTTCATGTTGTTGATGAATCCACTCTTGTGGACGTTGACTCTACGCTGCAGTATTTTCCCTAGAAACCATAAAAACCGAGACAAACCACCACTAATGAGTTAAGTCAATATTGGATCAGTATTGGATCTGGTGTTCGAGAAGCATGAGTCACACCACATAGTGGCTCAAAACCATTGGCTCTTTTGTAACACAAAATTACTCAACCAAAATTTTTGATGCCTGGAAACTTGGAGATGTCTAGGTGATTTCTGAAACCAAGAAAGATATTAATTTAAATGCAAATCATCATGCTTGTTGTTTTACCAAGAAAGATACTAATTTAAATGCAAATCATCATGGTTATAAAAACAACAAGAAGAAACGTGATATAGACAAAAATGCAAATACTAAACAAAGCCAGTAGTAAATGCATCCTTGCTGATGCTTCATGATGAAATGCAGAATGTTAATGGATTCCATCCTTTCCAAAAGAAAATTACAAGCATCAATGAATCAATCCATTGCTTTAAAAATCTCATGAAATCTTCTCAAGATCAAGTATCCCTTATGTGCATGTTGGTTCTTTCAAAGATACTTAAACATGCACTTGTGTTCGTTTGCATGTATATAAATGTACTTATTGAATTATTGTTTGCATGTACTTATTATTTATATTTGTTTAGAAATATACTTATTCAATTATAAGCTTATAGAATATATTGAATTCTATAGAGTTTATCTATATGTATATTTGTTTATGAATTTATTTTTGTTTATATACAAATATATAAGTTATATTATGTTATGAGAATTTAACTTAAGTAATATGCTTTTCTTTTAATACACTAATTTTGATGGTATTTACTAATTATACCTTATAATCTTGATACGATAAGGTTAGGTTATTGGAGTATTGATTAGTATCATATCTATTAAGATTATATCTCTCTGAAATATATATATATTCAGTTTAGAAATTTGAAAGTATGATTTTAACTTCGACTATATGAGAAACTTTCAATTGCATGCCATTTTGTTGCTGTCTAGTAAATTATATCATTACAAATATATGTTCATATGACTTATACGATTTGTAGTCTTTAAAGTATACTAAAATCTTAAGAAAATTTATGACTATAATTCCATTATTTTATTCATAACTGTATTTTTAATAAAATTATATTATAAGTACAGTGTAAATGATACTTATTTCTATAAATATATAATGTTTAAGTCATACATAAACTGTTCGCATGCATATGGATTATACACCACTTATATATAAATGGATCTCAATAAGTTGAGGACTGCCCGGATTGCCTTACTAGACTCATCGTATGGCACAACAAAATTGGAGAAAGGTTACTTTCATACAAATAATATATGCTGTGAGCAGTTACTACTACTATGTTATTTATTAAATGGAATACAATATTTATAAAACACTCGTGCTTCTGAAATACCAGAGTTAGCGCTGAGTTAACTTTTCAGCTGTGGTTTGTATGTTTCTTGGGGAGAATACTGATTCATAGAGTCAACGACCAATGACTTAGATGATACATTTCCAGGACAAGCGAGATCTGATGCCATGAGGACCCCTTTCTCACGGAGGTTTAATGAGATGGGTTTCTCGTTTGGATCCGTGCCAATACCACTTGCACAAAATCACAAAATATATTAATTATGGGACTCCTCCTGGTTTTAAAAATTGGAAAATAAGTCTCTCAAACCACTAATGATGGTTTGTATGGGTTTTTACGTTTCTTGGGAAAATGCAGCATCGTAGAGTCAATGTGCTTGGAAACATTTAAAGTGTCGACTTGATTTTGTTAATTATTATCTTGAAGCAGCGATCAATGATTTAGATGATACATGTCCAGGACAAGCCAGATCTGATGCCATGAGGACCCTTTCCACACAGAAATTTAATGAAGTGGGGTCTCTCCTCCTGGTTTTAATTGAGGGACTCCTCCTGGTTTTAAAAATTGGAAAATGAGTCTCTCAAACCACTAATAAATATTTTGAACTTATGTTGGAGGGAGTGCACTTCGAAAGAAAGTATCGTTTGGAGAGCTACTACAAAACCAGTTGGGAATGGCGAACCAAATTCCACCAAGTCCATCTGTGAGTCCACTATACAGTCATAAGCCGATGGTATTGTTAATTCTCTGGTCCCCATGGAATTGAACTTATAAGGTATTTGATTAAATAATAAAAAATCGAAATAGAAATGTCCATAGGAAATTTACGAATGATGGAATAAAACCACGTAGAGACTATATATAGAATGGTTATATATGATATATTTTCGACGTGTACGTTGGTTAAATTTATGGTCAAATTTATGGGTGGGTGCATTCCTTAATAACGAATAGATTCCATTATCATGACTAAGTATTAGAGATATAGAAACACTAAAGAGATAACATTGTGCAGTATAGTGTAGTTATAAAGCTCTTATATGAGGATCCTTCTATCAACATTCACAAGATAGACTGGAGGGAATAGATCCTTAAAATAAAAAGGAACTTCTCCGGTCCATGTTCATTAACCTATCCAAATTCTGAATTGGACTCAATTAGCAAGTATCAACACAATTATGTGCCCATATCTATGGCTTGACCTTAATGAAAGCTGAGTCGGCTTATATCCATTTGAAAGTACATATATGATGAGCTATTTATGTTTGATTACAAAATTACATTCATCTATATATATGAACTTGTGTTCGTTTCGTTTGCATGTAGGATTTTGTATATAAATATACCTATTGAATTATATAGGTTCTCTTATGAATTATATATATGAATTTAATGAAGTGGGGTCTCTCGTTTGGATAGGTGCCAGTACCACTTGACCAAAATCATCAACAAAAGATATTAATTGAGGGACTCCTCCTGGTTTTAAAAATTGGAAAATGAGTCTCTCAAACCACTAATAATTTTTTTGCTGGATAGATAAACAAACAAACATTATTGAATGCCCCTTATCTCGCCTAGCTCTTATCGGTTGTTCTCGATAGAGTTAACTTATGTTGGAGGGAGTGCCCTTCGAAAGAAAGTATCGTTTGGAGAACTAATACAAAACCTGTTGGGAATGGCGACCAATTTCCACCAAGTCCATCTGTGAGTCCACTATACAGTCATCAGCCGATGGTATTGTTAATTCTCTGGTCCCATGGAATTGAGCTTATAAGGTATTTGATTAAATAATAAAACATCGAAATAGAAATATCCATATTTACGAATGATGGAATAAAACTACGTAGAAACTATATATAGAATGGTTATATATGATATATTTTGGACGTGTACGTTGGCTGAATTTATGGTCAAATTTATGGGTAGGTGCATTCCTTAATAACGAATAGATTCCATTATCATGACTAAATATTAGTGATATAGAAACACTAATGAGATAACATTGTGTAGTATAGTGTAGTTATAAAGCTCTTATATGGGGATCGTTCTATCAACATTCACAAGATAGACTAGAGGGAATAGATCCTTAAAGTATAAAGGAACTTCTCTGGTCTATGTTCGTTAACCTATCCAAATTCTGAATTGGACTCAATTAGCAAGTATCAACACAATTATGTGCCCATATCTATGGCTTGACCCTAATGAAAGCTGAGTCGGCTTATATCCATTTGAAAGTACATATATGATGAGCTATTTATGTTTCATTACAAAATTACATTCATATATATATGAACTTGTGTTCGTTTCGTTTGCATGTAGGATTTTGTATATAAATATACCTATTGAATTATATAGGTTCTCTTATGAATTATATATATGAATTTATTAATTTTCTTTTACATATAAATATATATAAGCTATATTATGCTATGGGAATTTAACTCATGTAATATGTTATAAGGCCTTAATATTTTCAATTTACACAGAGAAGGTTCATGCAATCGTTTTGCAAAAACAAGCAATGAAATGATTTATTCATCATTAACTAGCTTAGCTATCTCTGTTTCTAAGTTGGAGTCTTCATTGAATAATATGCACTCATAGTTGAAGATTGAGAAGATGTCTTCTCTAGCCAAACACACCCGAATTAACTCCTTAGAAGATTTAGTTATTAATATAGGACATGATCCTAGTGATTTCAAGACAACAAAATATATAATAAAGAGTTAGAATGTAGATATCCAAGCACTCAGAAACCAACCCAAACTCCCATCTATAGAATATTCTCAAGCTAAATAAGTTACCAATTCAGAGATGGAGAAAGAGAAGTTGTTCACTATAGTAGTGGATCAGAATGCTCAAATCCAGAAAATGGAACAAGACATGGAGACATTACTGAATGAAAAATAACAATGGGAAGCAGCAGGGCACATCAACAGTAGGTACATCAACAAAAGCATCAACTTTAGATTCTTCAGAAAAGCTAACCAAAGCTTTAGGAGAATTATCACTGACAAATAAAAAAAAAGAAAATTTGAAAGAAGCACTCGCCAAGTTGGAGGAAAACAAAATCAAGTTAGACAATGCTTATTTTGTAGAGGTATAGAATAATTTTAAACTAATGCAGCAAATTAAAAAATATGAATATCAATCCTTTACAATTTAGATGTTGACAGAAGCCAAACGTAATATTTGGCAAAATATTAATGCAAACATTACTCATTTGTGGCCATCCATTCAAATCATTTTGGAACAAAAAGAATTGGTGTAGAGAGTTAAAGAAGAAGTGGAAAACACCAATATTGATATTGAGAATAGGCCAGAGGAGGCAAAAAAAATTATAAGAATGATTAACTCTAAAGCTAGAGATAAAATTTAGGAGCTGAACATTCGGGACATGATAGAGATAGTGATGGAAGTAAAAATAGTTTTGGCTAAAACGACCCTGATGGTACAGTTAGAAAACAAGTCCAAAGAACTAGAGCTACAAGTCAAATCGTTCAAAAAAAAATTGTTTGTTAGAGGAAAAGGGACTTAAAATTATCAAAAGAAGTTATGAAACATTGCTAAAGATGTTTCTAAATTTCGTAAGGTAAAGGGAGTTATTAGTGGAGAAGAATTTTTGGAAGGTCTTATATTTGATCTCCATATTAATCGTGAGATCCGCCACCTTTATTTCAACAAACTAGCTTTTGAAACTTACACGGAGGTAGATCAAAGATTCAAGAATATGGTAAATTATTCTATCCCAAGTGAAGAAAGGTGGGACAAGTTACTAGAATTGATCGAGTAAGAACAACAGGAGAGCTAAAATTTTGGCAATGGACAAACAAGAAGAACATGAAAATAGCTACAAGAAACAATAGATTTCTTCCAAAATTTCAACAACGCAGTAGATTTTGTCCATCTTTCCTACTTTCTTGTTCTATTTCTGAAATATATGTATCTTTAGCATATATTATTTTGTAATCAATTCAAATTTTGGAATCTGAAGAGAGTTCAATAGAAATTTTATTAATGTATTGTAATAAGACTTTGAAAGGGTTGGAACCTGTCAGAAGAAAAAAAAATCGTAATTTTAATTAGTATATTTTGAAGTAATAAATTCAATAATACATAGGAAGTTTGATGAGGATTCTTGTGTCAAGCAAATGGTGATTTTTCTCCTTTTCTTCAATTTGTTTTCCATTCAATCTTCCCATGAATGTTTTCCTTATTAAATTGTTTACAAGAAGATGAGGGGTTGAATTTATTTATGATACTCTTCTCTAACTTGTTATACAATTTTAATGTTTTATTATTAGATTTAAGTACAAAATTCATCTGTGTATGCTCTATACTTAAATTAATTCTAAAACTGATCCATATCACCGACACCACTACAACTCTAAAAGATCCATGAGTTTTCCTATCTCGCCATGTTTTCCTACCCCTCTTTTTATTTTATTTGATTACTAAAGACATTACGAATCCATTCCTAATGGTTTTCACTTCCAATTTTCAACCAAAATCTTAAAAAATCCATTTTTTTTCTATCATACCTAGCCTAAAATCCAAACATTAAAATAAAAATGATATGGAGAGAGCCCTCTCTGAACCTGGAAGGGCTAGATCCCAAATTTAAAAATGGGGTTGTGGTTACCTTTGTAGTTTATTTCTCAACCTAAGAAATTATATAGTGATAACATTCTGGCGACCATACTCGAGAAGATCCAAAGAGTTAAAGAAGATCCAAAGAGTTGTAAATATCCTCTGTAAAATATATCCTCTGTAAATATTGATTTCAAAGTCTTAAAACTATTTCCTATGGGTGATAAGAAATAGAATGCTACTAGGTTGAATTTACACTCCAAACCTATATATATATATATATATATATATATCTATATATATATATATATATATATATATATATATATATATATATATATATATATATATATATATATATATATATATATATATCCACTTCAGGACTTATATCAATATTTGACTCCCAAAAGGATTTACATCAGATCCCATCGAGATCCTAATCCTCCCAAAGTTGTAAGTAATCCTGAGAAGATGATTAGGAAAAAGAGCTTCAAAGAAAGTCAAGCCAGTAATAATCCTTTGCCAAGAGTCAATTCACTCCCAGAAAATATTGTAATAGTTGTGGATATCAGTTTGATTTATCTTTTGAGCAGAGTCTTTTCAGAAGTAAATAAAAAATCTTTGTCCCTAAAATAGTTGTAGGGGAAGCTAAAATAAGACCATATATCTCTCTATAGAAATATGTGATTCCTAAATCTGATAAACACATCTTACATCAGTTTGAAATGCTTGAAGATTTAGTAACTAAACTAAATAAAAATACGGAATAAAATTCACAGAACAATCCTCTACTGTCACTTCTCCAGTCATATCATTCAACTCTCCTTTGAATTCTTATTTTTCTACCGTTTCTATTTCATCATAGTTCATGTTCCTTCTACATCAGCTCACGAAGTTATAACTCCATTGCCCTCACAACCCACAACATCAAGCTCTGTTATAATTTCATCAGCCCCTTATATTCCAATTATGGTAGCCTGATATGCTCCTTTGGTTTTGAAACAATAATCGAATGCTAGGCCCCAAACTTATGCACAACACATACCCCAATTTTATGGCACTGACCCTACCACATTCCTACAACATATAGACAAGATGAATGATTTATCAGACTTAGAAGAAGTGGAAGAAGATGATGTGAAAATGAGACTCTTTACACAAAGTTTAACGAGGGAGGTTGGAAAATGGTCCAGGGGATTACCAGCCGGTAGTATTGCAGATTTGCAATAATTTCATCAAATGTTTCTCTCTAGATGGGAAATTAAAAATAATCTACTCCAGATTCTTGCAGAATATGAAAATTTAAGAAGAGCCCCAGGTGAAACAGTCCAAGACTATTACAATAGATTCAATAATCTTTACACTTCTATCCCAACAAAAATAAAACCCCCACCAGGACTAGCTTTGATTCGTTTTCTAGATGTATTTGATGTCGATATGGCTTATCAATTGAGAGAAGGGAATCTAGATACCCTAGAAGAAATGCAAATAAATGTTGTCAATGTAGAGGTTAGTTTATTGGCCCAAAGGGATAAGTTAATGACTGAGAGAAGAGTGACCATTAAATAAGAGCCTTCTTCTTCTTCATTATATGCCAAATTGGATAATTTAGTTAAAACCATGGAAAGGATGAGTGTGGTTGATGAATCTCCACCAAGAGATCCTCAAGCATGGCCTCAAATCATGAATCAAAATTTTAGGAGACAACAACCTCAATTCAAAAAAAGAGAAAATAGAAACCAACCTAATCAACAACAAATTAGACCTCCTTTTCAAGAAAATTTTGCTGAATAAGAACAAGAAACTATAGAAGAATTAGAAGAAGATAAAATTAATATCTTTGGGGAAGGAGAGACAAATGTTGTTTTCCTAACTAGGGAAGAACAAGATCTTTTCTTATTATCACAAACAAAGGATATGCCAGCAGATTATCAAAGGGATATCAAAATGCCATTATGGAAGTACATAAACAATATAATCTGAGAAGTAAAAAGAATGTAGTAAATCCTCCTAAGAAATCCCCAATTGATACACCTTCCACAAGCCAAACAAAGGTGAGCACGTTAAAGGAAGTTCCTCAAAAGAAAGATGCAAATATTAAAGAACCACAAAAGCCTCAATCTTCTTTCAACATTGAAAATGATTTTTCAAAGGTTAAACTTCATGTTCCATTTCTTGAATTGGTGAAAAATGTTGCGTATAGAAACCAAGTTGTAAAAGCACTAAAAATTGAAGGAGTCGACAGTTTTAATGTAACTGATGATCAACCTAACTTATTGCTTGGAACTTAAGTAGATGGAATTACACAAGATGGCAATGCTTCTCCATTCTATGTTAGTCTTAACATTCATGAATTTATTTTACATAATGCCATGTTGGATTCTATTGCTTCTCACAACCTGATGCCAAAGGTTATTATGGAAAAATTGGAATTAGATATAGCCAGACCTTATAAAGACCTTTACTCTTTTGATTCTAATAGAGTAAAATGTCTTGGATTAATAAATGATTTATGTGTAATCCTTACTCCGATTCGAGCAAAAATTCTAGTGATGGATATTGTTGTGGCTAATATACCTCCGAAATATGGAATTCTTTTATAAAGATCATGGGGGGGGGGGAGTTTCAAGATACATTACAGATGAACATGACATATGCAACTATCCCTATTTTTGTCCAACAAAGAAGATTGTATAGAGAAAATAATATGAAATATATGGTGAGTAGTTAGGATAAACCCAATAATTATCTAGTTTACTTTGTACATTCAGAGATGGACTCTTTCATCCTACATAATGATATTTTTCTGGAAAAAGAAAGTCAGGATGTAGATACAAAATAGAGAGAAATAGATGATGAAAAACCATTTATGGAAAGTTAAAATTAGGAACAACACGATTTCATATGTAACATGGACTTTGATGGAGAAGTTAACAAATAAGGGGCTCAGATTGTAGTATGGATCTTAGATAAGAAATCAGGTATGCCAAATAAATATTCTTATAAACTTAATTTTGAATGCAGAAACAATATTTTTGAATAGGAGGCTCTATTATTGGGACTCAAAAAGTTGAAATAATTAGGAGCTAAAAAAAAATTCATTCATGGGGACTCGGAACTCTTCGTAAAATATATCAAAGGTGAATATTTAGCTAAACATCCTAGAATGAGAGAATACATAAATGTTGTTTTATATTTTTTACAATTTTTTCGAGAATATCAATTATCATTAATTCCCAGGTGTTGAACCCTAGAATTTCCCTTTTCTTTACAAATTTCTCATCTCATTTCACCTCTCTTTCATCAATTCATAAGCCCCAATCAATGAAGAATGTTTAGGATTGTCCCAAGGATACATGCAATTGATTAACATATTGTATTTTCATGGTTTTTGCTATTTTAATAATTTTTTGCAGAATAGCTACATAATGCAGACGTTCCGTAACTGACTGGTTGTTTCGTAGCTGCTTTTGTGGTTGAATATGTTACAGGTGTCCATTGAAGGAAAGGTTCACATGGGTAGTTTCAAAATCCTTCCTACGTGGATTTCTTCCTATCCACAAGGACAAGATCGAAAAATAAAGAGGCCTAATCCAATGGTCAAAGATCAAAGTTAAGAGACTATTTCACACAACAATTAAGACTCTTGATTTGCTCTGCAACAAATCATGAGTCCTAAGAGTCCCAGTTTTATTGTAATTCGAACATACACCTGTAGCTATCTTTATTCATAGTTATTTATGTAATTTCCTTATAAATATAGGTTCTCTAGAACCGAGAAAGCTAATTTATTATAGCATAAGTGCATAATTATAGTGTGATACTATGTTTTATAAAAACTCTGTTTTAGTAAAGGAGATCGGTTCTTTGATGCTATTTTGATCACATTTTTAAGGAGCTAAGGGATTCACCAACTTGGTAGTAGAGGGCCCCTACTACCTAAGGAGGTTTTTTTTATGCTTTATAGCTATATTTTCTTCAATTTCTTTTTAGTATTTCTTTCTGCTCATGCTTAAGTTTATTTCTTTCATAAATTGCCAATTGTTGTGTCCAACTAATTAAAAACCATTTGTCTATTTTACCAAGTCTTTACACTGAATGGTTAATGACTTATAGGTATAGTGGTTGTTTAGATTTCATTTTCTGTCATTACTTTCATAGTTTCCAATTGCTATATTCAAGCAAGTAAAAGCCATTTTTCCTATTTTTAACAAATATTATACTGAAATGGTTAACGACTTATAGGTATAGTGATTGTTTAATATTTCATTTTTTCTGTCATTTGCTTACTAAAATTAAGAGAATAATTTATTTGTCCGAGATCCATACCAAGGAGTGAAGGCTTCATGATTGGATGAGACTTGATAAGTTGGTTATTCACTTAATCAATTGTAGTTAGAAGATCCTCATCCCATTGCAACTAACAATCTCTTTAAAGGTCATTATGATAAAAACTAATCTGAATATGATTTGTAAGAATGTCTAAATGATTAGATTCAATGCAATGTTTGAGTTATCAATTGCATTTCCTATTTTCATTTCTTAGATCTCAATTGAGTTATAGATCCATGGATTAGGTTTACTTACTGAAGTACTTGCTTTATCCTTTTGTTTAGAACTAGGCCTTAAAAATTGTCAATAAACTTTGGTTTCTTTCATAGAAGTTAACTTAGTTTTATAACACTTCCTTTTCTTCCTTTTTAATTAGATTTACTTTCACTTTCTAGCCTAGGATAGCATACTAAGGACTAAACCACAAAACCCCAAAAATAATACAAAAAACATCAAAACAACGAAGTAAGAGAAAGGACACTTAGGCACATATAGTGCACTACACTTCATCAAAGTTACAAGCCCTGGTTGATAATTAATGGAATAAATTTAGGACACTAAATTGACTAAACATTTTGGCGCCGTTGCCGGGGAAGTGTAACTAGGTATCCTCATTTATTACATCCCAAAAACAATGATATGCGTAGAGAAAGAGACTCTAGGGTTAGATTTGTAAGAGGTATAAGCTTAATCCCTAAAACACCACTCACTCCACCTAGGCCAAGAAGTAATACACCTCTCTCTCAAACTCATATCCCATACTATACTAGTCATAAGCTTCCTAAAGTTTTAAGATCAGATATTCAGTTAGGAGGGTCTCCCACTTCATCTACTGAGGAAATATTGGAAGAAGAAGATCCTAGAACTCCAACAAAGGGGATAACATTCTTCACTTTTTTCAGGGGAATATATTCCAGCAGAAGAACTAGAAATACGTAGTGAAGAAGAAGAGGAAGAACCTTTCTTCAACATACCATTGATAAAAGAACCAGAAGAACGATTATTTCTCCAGGCTAAACCTTATATCAGTTCTGAAGAATCTATCAAAGTAGGAAGAGGAGAAGGAGGGGAAGAAGAAGGAGAAATCCTCAATGGAGAAAAATTGCTATTTGGAGGAGGTAGAGGTAGAGGAGGAGATAGAGGAAGAGTTAAGGGAAATGCAGAAGGAGGTAGAGGTAGAAGGGGAGTTGAAAGTTCCTTTGGATTCCCCATAGTAGATGATGAAACAAATGCTACCATGAAAAATATCTCACATTCTGTTCTTCCAAACTTTCATGGATTGAAAAGTGAAGACCCTGAGACATTTTTTGTTAGAATTTGAAGTTTTGTGCAGAACTTATGACTATCTACAAGATGCTCAAAAACTGAAATTGTTTCCTTCAACATTGAAAGGAGCAGCCCTAAAATGGTTCACGAGTCTAATCACTAGCTCTATTGGGTCATGGAATGATATGAGGATATCATTTCTAGAAATGTATTTGGACTATTGTATACCTGTTAACCATAAAGAAGAAATTTTTAAAATGATGTTAAAGGAGGATGAAAATTCAGAAGATTTACTTGAAAGATTCAATTACAACATCAAGAGAGAAAAAATGCAAAATCTAGACCAAGACACTCTAAAAGCTCTTTTGTTGAAAACAATTGGAGATTAATGGATAGATATCCTTAACATGATGGGGAAGGGAGACATATCTCAACTTCAATTAGCTGATATTCGAGAACTTTGTATTAATCTCTCAAGAGTAAAATCAAATATTTTGAAAGGACCAAGAGACCCTGCTCTTGCTAGGGTAAACAAATCTGCAGCTAGAACAGTAAGTAGGGCAGAAATTGGAAACATGTTTGATGTGTTCAAAACTGACATTCTAGAGATTATTAGTGATAATATAGACACCCTTAAGCTACAAAACAAGCAGAAAGCTGAAACTGATGCCTTAGCAATCTTCTGTCTGGAATGTAGAAAGAAGCATGCCTTAAGAGAATGTCCTCTTGATGAAAAATTAATAGAGACTTGTGTGATTTGTTCAGAAAAACATGATACCAAGAAATTTCCTTCAATTCCTGGTCTTAAGGCTATCTTTCAAGAGGAAACGACTACAAATCCCGCAGAATCTCTTTGTTTTGTCTCTAGAAGACCTTGGCGGTGGCCTCAAACTCAAGGGTTTAATAACCAAATGTATAATCAACCCCCACCAAATTGGAATTCTTGGCAGCAACCTTGGCCTCAATCTCAAAATCAATCTCAATCCTGGGCTCAAGGGATGAAAAATCCCTATGGAAGGTTCTCTCAGTATTATCAGTATCCACCATCTTATCCATCCTATCCATCTTATCCAAATCATCCTCCCCAACAAAATCCTCAACAAAAGCCACACCCTCAATCTCAAAATAAAAATCCACCACTTCCACTACCATTCCCTCAAAAACCAAATCAATTACCTACCCAGCCAATACCAAACCCCAACAATAAAAATCCTTAGAATACCTATATGATAGAAGGTCAACAATTTCCAACTTATTTAATTACTCCTCTAGATCTTAATGATGTCCAACTTAGATTTGGAAGGATACTTGAATAGAAGAAACCTTCTATAGTAATACAAGAACAAGACAATTCTGAGGAAGATTCTCTACAAGTTAATAAAAATTTTGAGGAAAGAATATCTCTTCAAAACCAAAACATTGAAAAAGAAAAATAGAAAGAACCAGTGAATTCAACTCCTATGTTAGAGCAGCCATCAACATCTACTTCTACACCTCCTTTTCCTGAAATATTACAAATTGATAAGGGTGTAGAAAAACATATTATGTTGCCTAACTATGATTTCCTCGATGAATTGAAAAATGTTGGCATTAAAATTCCATTATTACAAGCCATCAAGGAAATCACAATGTTAGCTAAAACAATAAAGGAGTTTAGTATGAAGAAACCAGGAAGAAAAATAAAGGAAATAAAGAAAATTCAACTGGTAGGAAAAATAGTTGACATAATGATGGGAAAGATTGCCATTCAAAAATATCTAGATCCCGGAAGTCCAGTTGCTAAAACTCATATCAATGGAATTGGAATCCCAAACACACTAATTGATTTAGGAGCAACAATAAACATCATGAGTAAGCAAACCATGGAACAACTTAAGCTTCCTAATCTTCTTTATACACCCACATTACTACAGTTAGCAGATAGGTCTGTAATAAAACCAAATGGTGTAGTAGAAGATATTTAAGTATCCTTAGATTCTTGGGAGTATCCTATGGAAATTATTATTTTAACTCCTAAAAATGATCTAGGAGGACATCCTCTTATACTAGGAAGACCTTGGTTAGATACAGCTAATGCTTTCATGAGTTGTAGATCTAGTGATATGTACATCTATGATGGTAGTTCAACCAAGAAATTCACTTTGTATCCTCCAGTAAGAACGATCACAGAAATAGATGAAAAACAATGGATTTATGATGAAGAAGATATACATCCTCTCTTCACTATTTCAACCATTAGTGAAGATAGCCAGATCTTAAATGTTCTGCAAAATCATGAATCTTCTTCATAATATGGACATGAAAAATTCCAAGAAGAATATAATATTGAATTTTTGTCATCTAGGCAGATGTCTCTTTACTCTATGGAAGAATTTGGCAGCTCTACAATTGAAATATTTCTAAGAAAAACCTTGAACATAAACAAAAACCTAGAAAAATTACAGCAAGAGGAGCTAGTCAAAACATTACAAAAACATTCATCTGCATATTCATGGGAATATACTGACATGAAAGGGATCAGTCCTAAGACTTGCACTCATCACATCTACATAGAGGAAAATTGTAAAACTACTAGAGAACCTTAGAGAATGATCTATCTAAATCTTAGGGATATTTTCAAATAAGAGTTGCAGAAATTGTTGAATGTCAACTTTATCTATCCCATTTTAGATAGTCAGCGGGTTTCTCATTTGCTGATTGTACCCAAGAAAAATGGTAAATGGAGGGTATGCATTGATTATCGAGAATTGAATAAAGCTACTCTTAAAGGTCATTTTCCTTTACCCTTTATAGATAAGGTGTTAGATACTTTAGTAGGAAAAAAGTATTTCTCATTTCTGGATGGTTTCAGTGATTATAATGAAATACAAGTTGCACCTAAAGATCAGGATAAAACCACATTCACCTGTCCTTAGGGAACTTATGCCTACCGAGTACAACCTTTTGGATTATGCAATGCACCTGCAACATTCCAAAGGGAAGTACTAGGAATATTTTCTGATCTAATACATGATTGTGTAGTAGTATACATGGATGACTTTATATTTTATGGTAATTCATTTGAAGAAGCTTTATAAAACATGGAAAAAGTTCTAAAAAGGTGTCAAGAAGCAAACCTTTCACTAATTCATGAGAAATGTTTCATGATGTTTACTGAAGGAATTGTATTAGGACATCACATCTCAGAAGATGGAATTAGATTAGATGAGTCAAAATTTTAAGTCATCTCCAGACTATTAGTTCCAAGTTGTCAGAAAGATGTTAGAATTTTTCTAGGAATTACAGGGTACTATAGAAGGTTTATAGAAAACTTCACCAAGATAGCATCTCCACTCTTCAAATTACTCACCAAAGATTGTGAATTCAAATGGAATTCTGAGTGCTAGTTAGCATTTGAAGCCCTGAAAGCAAAAATATCTGAAGCACCCATCTTAAGAGGGCCTAACTGGAAACTACCTTTTCATATATCAACAGATGCTTCAGACACACCTTTAGGAGCTCTGTTAGGACAAAAAGACCTAATCCCTTATGCCATCTATTATACAAGTAAAAATTTGATTCCTCCAGAGTTGAATTATATTGTATTTAAAAAGGAATTCTTAGCCATTGTTCATGCTATCAATAAATTCAGACATTACATAACAGGCTATGAAACCTTTATTCACATAGATCACTCTACATTTAGGTATTTAATGAATAAATCTATCACTAATAGCAGAGTTATAATATGGTTATTTCTCCTACAAGAATTTAACATCACTATTCTATATAGGTCTGGAAAACAAAATACAGTTGCTGATTTCCTATATAGAATTCAAAATATCAAAGACAACACTCCAGTTGAAGATAAATTCCTTGATGAATATCTCTTTGTAATAACTACTAAAACTCCTTGGTTTTCAAATATTACCAATTACTTAGTTTCAGGGAAAATTCCTTCAAATATTAATGCTAGAGAGAAAAGAAGAATCATCCAAACAAGTGAAAAATTTTCATGGATTACTAATGAATTGTATAAGACAGGTCCAAATCTTATTATTAGAATATGTTTTCGAGAAGATGGCATGCCTGAAATTCTTAAGGCATGTCATGATGAACCCTGTGGTGGACATTTTGCTGATAAGAGGACAACTTATAATTATTGGCCATCCATATTCAAAGATGCTAAAGAATATGTCAAAAGGTGTGACAGTTTTCAAAGGGTACGGAAACCTGCTTCTTCAAATGAAATTCCATTACAACCTCAGGTAGATATTGAACCTTTTGAAAAATGGGCTTTGGATTTTGTTGGACCTATCAATCCTCCATCCAAAAAAAAGAAGTATATCCTGGTATGCACTTATTATGTCACTAAATGGGTAGAATCTAAGGCATTACCTTTTGCTAATGAATCATCTATGGCCAATTTTCTTTTTGAGGATATTTTTACTCGTTTTGGTGTTCCAAGAGAAATTGTCATAGATCAAGGAGCTCATTTTACATCAAATATGGTACAAAATATGGTAGAAAATTACAAAATCAAGCACAGGAATTCTACCCCTTACCATCCACAAGAAAATGGTCAAGTTGAATCTACCAACAAGGTGATTGAAGGAATTCTCACAAAGACTGTTCATCTACATAGAAGAGATTCGGTAGAAAGGATTCCTAAAGCCTTATGGGCCTACAGAACTACACAGAGGAACACAACAGGAAATAGTCCTTATGAACTTGTTTATGGGAAACAAGTCCTGTTCCCCATAGAATTCCAGATCAAAACCTTCAAGATGGCAGTCCAACTAGGACTTGATTTGACAGAAGCATAGACTAGAAAAAATTAATGAATTAAATGAAATCAAACAAGATGCAGACCAAAGAACCAACATAATCTAGCAGCAAAGGACTAAATGGCATGACAATTATATCAAAGAGAAGAAGTTTCAAAAATGGGATTGGGCACTCTTGTTTGACTCAAAATTCAAGGATTTTCAAGGGAAATTTCAGACTCATTGCTTGGGCCATATGATATTGAGAAAGTCTTTGAAAATGGAGCAGTGAAGATCATAACAATAGATGAAGAAAAGGTATCATTTCTTGTAAATGGTCATAGGTTGAAAGTATATCATAAGACACTTTCAAGAGAAGAGTTTGTCAGAAAATTTCAGGACAACATTGATATGGAGTTAGTGAAGAAGAATTATTCTTCTTCAATAACTTAGCTTTTATTTTTCTGTTATTATATATATATATATATATATATATAATAAAATAAAAATAAATAAATAAATAAAGTATAAGTATGAAAACCAATCAATGATTGGCATACTTATGTAGAAAGTACAGGGTGAAAATCAGAACTCTCTAACATCCTATACTTTCATTTTTTTTCTATAAAATAAGTGTTCATGTTTGCAAAATTCATTTCATTTGACTCCATAATTCATCTCATTCCATTTCCATTCTGTTTCACTTTCATTTCATCATAATGTTTCACTCCATATTCATATTCCATCTCACTCCACATTCACATTCCATATCCATACTTCATACTTCTTTTTGACAGATCACATTGTGTACCAAGATCATATTCTATAGCCAAGTACATTCTACAACTATTCATTCTATAGTTGATTATGTTCTGTAGCTAATCTGATCCTGCAGCATACTCAAACAAATAATGATAAGATGATTACAAAGAGGAAATATGAGACTCTATTCTAAAGATCACCATGCCACAAAAATAAGGACCTAAGGAACAGACACAACATATAACAAGATCAAGTTCTGAGGTAAATTGTGTAAAATTATTTTAATAGAAAAAAGTTAAAACATGAAATAGATACAATGTGTATAATCATATTAATAGAAAATAAAAAATATTTTCTATTTTCTATTAATATGAAAATAAAATATGAGTAGAAGAACTCAGATGAAATATATTTCATTTGAGTTCTTCTACTCATCACAAATGGATTTTAACAACCACATATTACTTCACCAAATGGATATAAGGAGCCCCAACTAGACATGATATAGAATTTTTAATAATCCAATTCATAGAAGGTAATATTATATCCAGATTTGGTTGTCCACAAAAAATCATCACAGATAATGTTGTTGCTTTCAAATCTAAAAGGATGATTGATTTCTGCAACAAATTTCATATAGTATTTGGGCATTATACTACCTATTATCCTTATGGAAATGGGTTAGAAGAATCTTATAATAAGTATTTGTTCAACATTATAAACAAATTACTACTGGAAAGTACGAAATCATGGCTCAAGAAATTGATCGATGCTCTATGGCCTAATAGGATAAGCACAAAAAAGTCAATTGGAATGTCAGCTTTCCAGTTGATCTATGTAAGAGATGCATTTTTTCCCACTTCCCTGGGAATTCTAGTGCTAAAATGGTTGCAGGGAATAGAAGTTGAAACAAATGCTGCACAAAGAAGGATAAACTGGATGATACAGTTACAACAAACCATAGAAGAAGTCTATAACAACACATAGATGATTTAGGATAAAATCAAAATGACTCATGATAGAAGAATCAAAGAAGATGGTTTCCAACTAAATGACCTTTTTCTACAGTAGGATGTCAAGGATGAATACAAAGGATAACATGGGAAGTTTGATAGTTTATGGAGAGGACCTTATAAGATTACAACTTTTCGTGGAACCAATGTGTTTTTATTAGAATATTTGATTGGAGAAACATTATTAGGAGGACCTGTTAATGGAAGGTTGCTCAAACACTATTTCTCTTAAAATCTACTGGTTACAAGACACATCATTGTATATATCATTTTAATGTTTCAAATATTGCAAGTGTGGGTGGCTACTATCAATAATTTAAGCTCGCAGAGAAGGTCCTAATTTTCTAAGGAGTTAGCTATCATATCTAGAGAATAACAGTTGATCAACATAGTTTCAGACAAGGGACAAACAAATTTCTTCCCAATGGAAGAATTCTACTAATCCATGGTGTTCTTGGCACCTCACAAGAAGGATGCCATCCCCATTGGAGCCATTGTTAGGGTCTTATAAATTATAGTGATCAATGGATTATTGCCTAGTTTTTATCATATTGAATGCTATAAATAATATTTCCATCTCTGTAAAATTATTTTAAGTATTTTTTATGAAAAAGAAAAGAAAATGAAAAAAATAGAAAAAGAAAAATAAAATAAAGGGGATAAATTATATATATATATATATATGAAATAAGAGAATAAAATAAATTGAAAAAATAAAAAATAAAACTCCTATGGCATGCCAGTCTAAATGCCACTTTCAATTTGCAATAAAATTTCATTTAATTGTTATTTTTCTTAAAAGTGTGGGTTATATTTTAATTTAGTGCTTGACGTGACATTTCATCGCTTTGTGAATAACGTTCGCACACCAATCAATGGCAACGATGACCCTTGCCGAGATCAATGATGAGAGAAGGATTTCAGACCTCCCCCCCTTGGAAAAACACCATCCCACTCTCCTTCTGCCCAACGCCTCCACCACATCACCTCTTGCCAATAAAATACCACCATGTCACTCCCGCCTCGACGTCACCTCCCACCACTACATCACCCGTTCATTGAACATTTAAATCACCCATCAATTGAACATTAGATATTAATTTTACCCCACCATTTTCCTATTTGAAAATTAATCCCTCTTGATCCAGAAACGGTAATAATCCCATTATCGTCTCACACCCATTCTGTTATAGAACCAACCCATAAGCCTACCAATTATTTCCTTTCGATGCTTTTATTCTATGAAGGTTAAGCTTGAGCTAGTCAAGGTATCAAGCGATGTCTCTCAGCAAATTCTTCTTTAAACTTTCAATAAATTAAACACTATGGTAACCCCCTTCTTTCATCCTAATATTTAATTGAAAATGTTGGGATGAAAAGGAAAAGGAATGTAGCCTAAGGAATATCCCATGATCCCACATATCCCTGATCTTGAAAATACCCCTTTGATCGACACCCAGTATAAAGTTACATAAACCCAATTTGAATTTGACCTCTATGAGCTCCATAACTGGGCTAAACAAAAATATCTAGACCAAAGTGATGATCTGAGCATCTGGGAGTCACTCCTTCCTCAGTTTATCTTTCCCCAAACTCATTTTTTCTCTGAATTCTTCTCTTGGTGTCATCTTCGATACCTCCCCAGACATAGGGAAGTAATTTCTCACAATAATGAAGTCGTTCTTTCTATTTCCCCAGAAAAAAATTTGCAAGCCTTGCAATTGACTCCCCAAGGATCATTACATCCTTTTTATATTGAGGCATTGAGAGAAATTTACAAGAAGCTTACTTTCCCTCAACGAGAAAACATATTCACATGTTTTTTACCAGAGAACTCTAAATTTCCCGAAACATATCTCCCCTATCTTGTTTCTATCTTTCCATAAATGTCAAAACAAGTGATTTCCATGGTTACTCGTTTGCTAGGATACTATATAGATCCATGGGCCGATGAAGCCATTTTAGGATTTTAATCATTATTTGAAGTTGGAGAAAAACCTTCAATTATCTTTAATTATAGTCAGTTCTTCTCAGATATCATGCATGATCATTTTATAAAATTTAAAGTTGAAGGTGTCTTCAAACACTGATCAATTTGGGTCTATATCATGTTGTTTCATCAAGTAGACAATTTCAAGTTCCCATTGCAAAAAATGGATGATAAGGGTAATCCATTATCAGTAATCCATTGGACTTCTCTAGTTAGAAAAAACTTAGAGGAGCATTATTATACATATTTTTTGGATAAGTTCCTTCACACATCTTTGTGTTTAGTGCCCAGCGATGTCATTGGAAGGATTTCACCAGAAATCAAGAAATTTTTTCACCTTGCAGAGAAATCAAAGATAGGAGACTGGTACTTGTACCAAAACTATATATAAATCTGGATTTATGGATCATAGCTTCCTCCATATAGACTGCCAATATTTGTGTGAGTCAATATTTTTGCACTAGAATATGCTAGAAAGATGCTAAATATGGATGAGTTTCATTTTGTGTCTAATAAGAAGAAGAAACAATTCGAATTAAAAGCCCATATAGGTACCTACCTAGTAAATACCAGAGCATCAACTAAAGAAGTGGAGGATAATTAGAAACATATGAAATTTAAACCAAGCTTCACATGGTCCTATGATCCTCTAGGAATAATTTCAAAGCTAAGATTTGAACAAAAGAGAACCCCGTATGCTCACACACCAAGACCTGATATTGAACAATATGCTAACTAAGAAGAGTGGGCTGAAAACAACTTGCGGGAGGTTGAAGATGAGATTTTCATCCAGAATTCTTTGCATACTCTATTTCCAAAGGATAAAGATACAAAGAGGATAATAGAAAGCATGTCTCCTACTGATTCAGAGTCATGATTTTCAAGTTTTTTAAAGAAGAAAGAAGATGAACCGTCAAGGTAAAATCATAATCAACATCCAAGATGATACACACGACAATACTGCACAAGAATAATCAGAGGAAAAGGAAACTCAAGATCAAGAAACAATGATTTTGAAAGGTTCATTGACTCCCTTCACTAATACTGAAAACATAACACAACCACTTGTGTCATCATCATCCCAGATACCTACACAACAACAAAGTAACTTTTCAAGATACAAAGAAATAAAACTGAAGAATGAAGCTTTCAAAGCTTCAACATACTCAAAATTTTGGAAGAAAACTACCATAGCACATCATATATTATTGTTTTATTTTGATTAAGATAAAGGGAAGTTTAAAATGGATCTTTTGGAGCCCACAATACCAGCTCCTAAAACTGTTGAAGATTATAAGGCCTCAATATTTTCAATTGACACAAAGAAGGTTCATGCAATCAATCAGATCGATTTGCACAAAAAAGTAGGTGAAATTATCTATTCATCATTAACCAACTCAACCATGTATTTTTCTAAGTTTCAATTTTCATTGAATAATTTGCACTCATAGTTGAAGATTGAGAAGATGTCTTCTCTAGCCAAAGACATTCGAATTAAGTATTTGGAATATTTGGCTATTAAGCTAGGACATAATCCTAGTGATGTCAAGACAACAGAAAATATAGTAAAGAGTAAGAATGAAAATATCCAATCACTCAGAAAGCAACTCAAACTCCCATCTACAGAACATCCTCAAGCTAAAGAAGTCACCAATTTAGAGATGGAGATAGAGAAGTTGTTCACTATAGTAGTGGAGTAGAATAATAAAATCCATAAAATGGAATAAGGTATGGAGACATTACTAAATGAAAAATAATAGTGGGAAGCAACATGCACCTCAACAGTAGGCACATCAGCAACACATACATCAGTAGAAGAATCAAATTCAGAAAATATAACCAACGATTTAAGAAAATTATCATTGAAAGATAAAGGAAAAGAGAAGTTGACAGAAGCATTTACCAGGTTGGAGGAAAAAAAATCAAGTCAAACAATGATTATTTGGAAAAAGTATAGAAGAAATTTAAACTAGTGCAACAAATTAAAAAATATGAATATCAATCCTCGACAATTCAGATGTTGACAGAAGCCAAACACAGTATTTTGAAAAATATTAATGTTAATATTACAGATTTGTGCCCATCCACTCAAATCATTTTTGAATAAGAATAATTGGTTCAGAGAATTTAAGTAGTAGTGGAAAACACGAAGATTGATATTGAGCATAGGCCATAGGAGGCACAAAAAATTATAAGAATGCTTAAGTCCAAATCTAGAGATGAACTTGAGGAGTTGAATATTAAGGACATGAAAAAGACAGTGATGGAAGTCAACAGGGTTTTCACTAAAAATAACCTGATGGTATAGTTAGAAAACAAGTGCAAAGAACTGGAGCTACAAGTCAAAAGGTTTAACAAAACGTTTGCTTGGTTACAGGAGAAGGGACTTCCACCTCTCAGGAATTCTACTAGAAAATTGACTCCAGTAGAAAATTATCAAGAGCAACAGTAAAACATTGTTGAATATGTTTCTAAATTTTCTAAGGAAAATGAAGCTATCAGTGGGGAAGAATTTGTGGAAGGCCTTCTATTATATCTGCATATTAGAAATGAGATCCACCACCTTTTTTTCAATAAACCATCTTCTGAAACTTACATGGAGGTAGATGAAAGATTCAATAATATGGTAAATTATTATATCCCAAGTGAAGAAAGATGGGACAAGTTACTAGAATTGATTGAGTAAGCAAAACAGGAGAGATAAAATTTTGGCAACAGACAAACAAGAAGAACTAGAAAATAGCTACAGTTAGCAACATATTTCCTCCAAAATTTGCACATCACAATAAATTTTGTCTATCTTTCCTATTTACTTGTTCTATTTATAAAATATATGTATCTTTAGCAAATATTATTTTTTAATCAATTCCTATTTTGGAATCTGAATTCAGTTCAATAGAAATTTTATAAATATATTGTAATAAGATTTTGAAAGGGTTGGAACCTGCTAGAATAAAATAATTTAATTATTGTAAGTAATACATTTTGAAGTAATCAACTCAGTAATACAGAGGAAGTTTGATCTTAGGATTCTTGTGTCAAGCAAAAGGTGTTGTTTCTCCTTTTTGTAAATTTGCTTTCCATTCAAGTTTCTCATGAATGTTTTCCTTCTTAAATTGTTTGCAAGAAGATGAACGGACGAATTTATTTATGATACTCTGCTCTAACTTGTTATACAATTTTAATGTTTTCTTCTTAGATTTAAGCGCATAATTAATTTGCGTACTCTATACTTTAATTTAGTCTAAAATTTATTCATCTCACCCACACAACTACAAATCTAAAATATCCATGCATTTTCCTATCTCACCATATTTTCCTACCCCAGTGTTTATTTAAACTGATTACTGAATACATTATGACTCCATGCCCAATGGTTTTCTCTTCGATTTTTCAACCAAAATATTTAAAAAAACATTTTGTTCTATCATACCTAGCCTAAAATCCAAACCTTAAAATAAAATCATGTAGAGAGAGCCCTCTCTGAAGCTCGAAGGGATAGATCCCAGCTTTAAAAGTAGGTTTGTGGTTACCTTTTTAGTGTATTCATCAACCTAAGAAATTACAGAGTGATAACAAAATCATCATTTATCAACATCCTATTACCAATATGCAATAAATTAATGTCATATAAGTAGTTCCCATGTGATCTAGGTGGCTCCAGACACCCTCAAGAGACCAAGAGGGCTTAGAAATTGTCAAAATTAAAAATTGTCGGGTTTCTATCAAAATAGGTTCATATTGAAGTACTCATTTCCCTGATTCCAATGGTTCAAATAGATCTCCAATATGAACTCGTATGGAGAAGTTAGAACAAGTCAGTCAAAGTTGGGTAGTGGGCCAAGTTTAAATGTCCCACAATTTCACCATCAACAGCCAAGAAACCTAGCACCTAAGAAGCGGGAAACGTTGTGGCCTAGTTAAAACTCCCAATGAACCTTATTTTCGTTAAATTAAAAAAAAACTATTTTGTTTTAAAAAATGAAAAATATATAAATATAGGGGTGGTGGGCTGCCACACTCACCACCCCTGCATGGATCCACATCATAAGGTTTGAATAGATAGATTGGGGGCGGGCCACCCCCAACGGACCCGCCAACCCAGTAGCACACAAAGGAGGAGGTTGGGTCGGGGCCATGTGGAGCAGACCTCGCCCACCATAATATATATCTATGTCAACAAAAATATTAGAGGCAATAGAGAAACAGACCGGCGGGGATTGTACCTACTCGACCCACGTGGATGGCCCCCGAGTGAGTGGCCCCAATACAACTATATACAACATAACCATTACAACAAACATTGGACAACCAAAAAAGTAATACAAGTGCCATGACGATATTTGGAGAGGGTAGGATTTGAACTTGACCTGCCTCCATGTTATGCACCAACGACACCAACAAACCATTGATGAAGCTTTGATAGCTCTCCCCATCCTCATACGTAAAACCCTTTTTCATGCAGTGCGCCAAGGAGGCAATAGAGCGCATGTGACAAGCAGGGCAGAACCTCGATCTCAGGAGAGGGTGGAACCATGCCCCAGGGAATCTCGAGGGCCATTAGAAGATTCCCTAAGGTGAAGAACTTTCCAGAGTCAGAATTTGACAAATTGTATGTCAATTTTACACTTCTCAGTGATAGGAATTTAATGTTGATGTTCGTTTCAACAACAAAGCTTCCCATTTTTGGCCATTTTCCATATTGGAGTGACGTTGTTATATTTCAAAGTGTGGATAGTCGATTTCATGCCTCTCGATGCCACAAATTTGATGGTGTAGCCAGATTCAACAGCTGAGCATCCACTTATTCAACCAACTTCAGGGGTTGAGGTATATGTAGTATTGATATCATGTGCCTAAGTTTATCGTTTTCTATGAGATGTAATATGTTGTTAGATCCTTTCTTGATGTATGTTGCAGGATCTATGTTTCTACTTCATATGAGATGTATTCACCATGGATTTTTATGATCCCTATGTAAACTTGTTGAATGGATCCTCATCATCACCTTGTGTGAGATTATGTCATACTGATAGGAGGCCTATTGTGAGTGAGAGTTGCTGTAGTAGAATGTCTCGTGGAGAGACAAGCCACTCATTTTTAGGGAATATCTCCGTGTATGATAGAAAACATGATCCATGTACATCATCACCATTTTCAACACTATATGAATCAACCTACCCCATTTTGACACCACGCCTGGAGACGTATCCCACACTGGGTGAACTCCATTATCAATGTCTCGTGTTCTTATGTTGTTGATTGTTGTCTTGTTTCCTCTTTCTTAAATCATGGATATGTGTTATTTTAATGATCTTTTCAACGCAATGCTAACCACACTACAGAAGTAAAATATCACGGGTAAATTCGGTAGCTGACGAACCCGGATCAAGTGGTATTCTTTCTGATATGAATTTTGAGTGTAAACAATAATGGAACATGAAGCAATAGAGGGTGACAAAGACTTGTACGAGGCCATGCTAAGTATTTCCAAAATGGTGGACATAATGTACGACTCTTATGAGAAGAGAATAGAGGAAGAGGAGAAAGGAATATCATAGAACGATGCTTTATCCACATCTTCCAATGCTTATGCATATTCTTTGTCACATTCATCGTCTTCTCATCATTTGAATGAGGAGATAAACCAGAGTCTTCAGGAAGAGAATGCTAAATTATGGAGGCTACAATGAGAAGAGAAAGAAGAGAAGAAAATATTGTAGCTTCAGTTGTGAGTTGCGGAAGAGGCCTTGGAGAAGTTGACGCGCAATGAAGGCTTAAAGAACCCATCACTACCTATTCTTGAATCAACAGTTGTGGTAAAAAATGCTGATTTTTCTTCAGTTTCATATTCGCATGCTATTATTTCTGTTGGAAATGTGGAGATACCCATTACATGAATTTGCATGAGAATCGTTACCAAAATGGGGTATAAAGGAGGAGGATTTGGTGTTCAAGGCCAAGGCATAACTCAGCCATTAGAGGTTGTGCAAAGACCTCCATTCACGGGTTTTGGATACATTGAAGGATAGTGCTCGAAGGTGTTAGAGGCTTCCAATACATGGTTGAAACCATTGGGGAAAGAGAATCATGGGAACACTTCACTATCGTCGTATGACAACACACATTGCAGAGAAAGAGCTGAGGCAAGCTCTTATCACCAAGATTGCAGCAAAGACCCTCAAGAAAGGTTTAACAAGTCTTGGTATTCTAGTGTTCATTTTGATTACAAGCATGTCGATAAAAATGAACATAGATCATGGCATCGGAAAACATGTAGTTTTTTTGGATTACATAGCCATGTATTTGTTGAGTGTTGGAAAATAATGGAAACATGAAAGAGGATGAGGCGTGAAAATCATTCTCCATTGTAGGAAAATAAGAAGGTAAAGAATGTTTGGAGGAAGAATACCTATTGCATTCATTTTGAAAGAAGTGGCCATCAAAGAGCCATGTGTTGGAGGCTCCATATCGAGCATCGTCTCAAGGGAAAAGCATCCATACATGAACAAGTTGAAACAATTGTTAGACAAGAAAATGCACAACAAATATATGACCCATTCACTCTGATAAGTTAGTGATGATTTTTCTAGGTTTGGTAGTGTGTCATGGCCTTATTTTGTAAATCATGTGTTGAAATTCAAAATGTAAAAATTATGATGTTTTTTCCATCACTTGTGAAGCAACGATGATGTTTTGGCCCTGTATTGATAGTTGGGGTATTGATTCCATTTTGTTGTAAACTTGACCACAGTGTATGAGTTATAAACTTGTGGAAAGTATGGGATGCTTGTGTCATAGTTTTCCATGGAATTAAGCATGTAATTAATATTGTACTACAAGTTTTAAGGGGATGCAGGTGTCGACTCATCACTTATGGCTCTGAAGGACAAAGGTGAAGGAGAATGAAGGGTGACCTTTCAGGACACTTGTGGTGCAGAAAAGGTACAAAGTAGCTGTAGATTATTTTCATAAGTTTGGTGGAAAAAAAGCTCCTAAGTGGGGAGGATTGATCCAGGTGGCTCCAAACACCCTCAAGAGACCAAGAGGGCTCAGAAATGGTCAAAATTCAAAATGGTCGGATTGCTCTTGAACTAGGTTTAGATTGAAGTACTCGTCGCTATGATTCCAATGGTGTGAAAGAATCTCCAATCTAAGCTCATATGGAGAAGTTAGAACAAGTCAAAGTTGCAGTCAAAGTTGGGCTGTGGGCTAGGTTTAAGTGTCCCACAATTTCAACATCAAGCGACAGGGAACCTAGCACCTAAGAAGCAGGCGAAATTGTGGCCTAGTTAAAATTCCCAATGAACCTTATTTTTGTTAAATTCAAAAACAATTTTTTCATTTTAAAAAACGGAAAAAATATAAATATAAGAGTGGCGAGCTGCCACCCCCACATGAATCCACATCATAAGGTTTGAATGAATAGATTGCGGTCGAGCCACCCCCGGCGGACTCGCCACCCCGCTAGCACACGAAGGAGGAGTTTGGGTTGGGGCCATGTCGAGTAGACCCTACCCACCTTAATATATATGTATGTCAACAAAACCGCTAGAGGCAACAGAGTAAGGGATCGACGGGGATTGAACCCACTCGGCCCACATGGATGGCCACCAAGCGGGCGATCCCAATATAAATATATACAATGTAACCACTATAAAAAAAAAAGACCACCAAAAAAATAACACAAGTTCCATGACGAAATTTGGAGCAGTCCGGATTTGAACTAGACCCGCCTCCATGTTATCTACCAACGACACCAACAAACCACCGACAGTGCTTTGATAGCTCCACCCATACTAATACATAAGATATTTTTTCATGCAGTGTGTCGAGGAGGCAACAGAGTTCTTGTGAGAAACAGGGTGGAACATCGATCTCAGGAGAGGGTGGAACCATGCCCCAGGGAATCTTGAGGGGCATCAAAAAGATTCGCTGAGGTGCAAAACTTTCCGGAGTCAGAATTTGACAAATGTTATGTCAATTTTACACCTCTCAATGATAGGAATCTGATGGCGATGTTCGTTTCAGTAGAAAATCTTCCCATTTTTTTAGAAATTTTCCATATTGGAGTGACAATATCAGATTCCCAAGTGTGGAAGGTTGATTTCATGCCTCTCGACACCACGAATTATCTAATGGTGCAGCCAGATTCAACAACTGAGCATCCACTTCTTCAGCCAACTTCAGGGGTTGAGGTATATGAAATATTGATATCATGTGCCTATTTTATCATTTTCTATGAGATGTAATATGTTGTTAGATCCTTGCTTGATGTATGTTTTGGGATCTATGTTTTTACTTCATGTGAGATGTATTGGCCATGGATTGTTATGAACTTGTATAACCTTGTTGAAGGGATCCTCATCATCACCTTGTATGACATTATTTCATGCTAAGACGAGGCCTATTGTGAGTAATATTTCTTGTAGTGGAACGTCTCATGGAGAGACAAGCCACTCATGTTGAGGGCATATATCCTTGTATAACAGAAAACATGATCCATGTACATCATTGCCATTTCTAGCACTATATGAAACGGCCTGCCCCATTTTGATATCGGGCCTGGAGACATAGCCCACACTGGGTGAAATCCGTTTTCAATGTATCGTGTTCATATGTTTTTGATTTTTGTCTTGTTTCCTCTTGCTTAAAGAATTCATATGTGTTCTTTTAATGCTCTTTTCAATTCAATTCCAACCACATCATAGAAGTAAAATACCATGGGTAAATTTGGTAGTTGATGGACCCGGATCAAGTGGTATCAGAGCGATATTCTTGCTGATATGAATTGCGAGCATGAAAAACGATTGAGCGTGTAGCAATGGAGGATGAAAAAAACATGTACGAGGCCATGTTGAGGATGTCTAAAATTGCAGAAATAATGTACGACGCTTATGAGAAGAGAATAGAGGAAGAGGAGAAAGGAAGATCATAGAACAATGCTTCATCCACATCTTCCAGTGCTTATTCATCTTCTTCATCACCTTAATCATCTTCTCATCATTCAAATGAGGAGATAAACCAGAGTCTTTAGGAATATAATGTTGAATTAAGGAGGCTACAAGAAGAGAGTGAATTAGAGATTGCAGCTTCATTTGCGAGTCATGGAAGAGGCCTTGGAGAAGTTGAAGCTCAACGAAGGCTTAAATAATCCATCACCGCCTATTTATAAATCAAAATTTGAGGTAAACCATGCTTATTTTTCTTCAATTTCATCTTCACATGTTTTTATTTCTGTTGGAAATGTGAAGGTGCCCATTACAGGAAATGGCATGAGACTCCTTACCAAAATGGTGTATAAAGGAGGAGGACTTGATGTTAATGGCTAAGGCATAACTCAACCATTGGAGGTTTTGCAAAGACCTCCATTCACAGGTTTGTGATACACCGAAGGACAGTGCTCGAAGGTTTCAGAAGATTCAAATACGTGGTTGAAACTATTGGGGAAAGAGAATCATGGAAATACTTCACCATCATCGTATGATAGCACACATTGCAGAGAAAGCGCTGAGGCAAGCTCTTATCACCATGATTTCACCGGAGACCCATAAGAAAGGTATAAAAATTCTCGATATTCTAGAGTTAATTTTGATTACAAGCATGCCACTAACAATGAACATAGATCATGGCATCCAAAAACATGTAGTTTTTTTGGATTACATGACCATGTATTTGTTGAGTGCTAGAAAAGAATGGCAGCACGAAAGAGGATGAGGCATGAAAAGACTTCTCCATCACAGGAAAAGAAGAAGGTAAAATAGGTTTCGAGGAAGAAGACCTATTACATTCATTGCAACATAAGTGGCCATCAAAGAGCCACGTGTTGGAGGCTCCATCCAGAGCATCGTCTCAGGGGAAAAGTATCCATACATGAACCAGTTGAAACAATTGGTTGACAAGAAAATGCGCCACAGAGAGATGACCCATTCACTCTAATAAGTGAGAGATGGGTTTTCTAGGTGTGTTAGTGTGTCATGGCCTTATTTTTTAAATCACATATTTCAATTCAAAATGTAAAAGTGATTATGCGTTTTCCATCACTTGCGAAGCAATAATGATGTTTTGGCCTTGTATTGCTAGTGGGGGTATTGATTCCATTTTGCTGTAAACTTGACCACTAAGTATGAGTTATAAAATCGTTTCAAGTATGGAATTCTTGGGTCATAGTTGGTCATGTAATTAAGCATGTAATTTGTAAAAATATTATACTACAAGTTTGCAGGGGATGTAGGTGTCGGATCGTTGCTTATCGCTCCGAAGGACAAAGGTGAAGGAAAATGAAGGGTGAACTTTCAGGACACTTGTGGTGTAGACAAGGTACAAAGAAATTGTAGATTTTTTTATAATTTTTGTGGACCAAAAGCTCCTCAGTGGGGAGGATTGATCTAGGTTGCTCCAAATTCCCTCAAGAGACTAAGAGGGCTCCGAAATGGTCAAAATTCAAAATGGTCGCACTGCTCTCGAACTAGGTTCATATTGAAGTAATCATCTCCCTGATTCTAATGGTGTGAACAGATATCCAATCTGATATCGTATGGAGAAGTTAGAACAAGTCAAATTTGCGGTCAAATTTGGGCAGTGGGCCAGGTTTAAGTGTCCCACAATTTCACCGTCAACCGTTAGGGAACCTAGCACCTAAGAATTAGGTGAAATTGTGGCCTATTTAAAATGCCCAATGACCCTTATTTTGTTAAATTCAAAAAAAAAAAATTCATTTTCAAAAATGAAAAAAAAATATAAATATAGGGGTGGTGGGCTACCACCTCCGCCGCCCTCGCATGGATCCACATCATAAGGTTTGAATGGATTGATTGGGGGCGGGCCACCCCCGGTGGACCCATCACCCTGGTAGCACATGAATGAGGATATTTGGTCAGGGCCATGTGGAGAAAACCCCGCCCACCTTAATTTATATGTATGTCAAAAAAATACCAGAGGTAGTGGAGTAAGGGACCAATGGGGGTCGAACCCGCCCAGCCCACATGTCGGGTCCTTGAGTGAGCAACACCAATATAAATATATACAATGTAACCACTACAACAAACAATGAACCACCAAGAAAACAATATAAGCATCGTGACGATATTTGGAGCGGGCGGGATTTGAACCTGACCTACCTCCATGTTTCCGCCAACGACACCGACAGACCACCGACAGAGCTTTGATAGCTCCACCCATCCTCATACATAAGACCCTTTTTCATGTAGTGCACCAAGGAGGTAGAAGAGCATGTGTGAGCAGCAAGGATGAACCTCGATCTTACGTGAGTGTGGAACCATGCCCGAGGGAATCTTGAGGGGCATTAGAAAGATTCCCTGAGGTGGAGAACTTTCCGAAGTCAGAATTTGACAAGTTGTATGTCAATTTTACACCTCTCAGTGACAGGAATCTGATGGAAATGTCCATTTCAGCAGCATAACTTCCCATTTTTTTGGCCATTTTCCATATTGGAGTGACAATGTAAGATTCCCAAGTGTGGACAGTTGATTTCATGCCTCTTGACGCAACTAATCTGATGGTGGAGAAAAATTCAATATCTAAGCATCCACTTCTTCAGGAAACTTCAGGGGTTGAGTTATATGCAGTATTGATATCATGTTCCTCTTTTATTGTTTGTTGTTAGATGTAATGTGTTGTTAGATCCTTTCTTGATGTATGTTGTGAGATCTATGTTTCTACTTCATGTGATATGTATTATCTATGGATTTCTATGATCCGTATGTAACCTTGTTGAAGGGATCCTCATCGTCACCTTATGTGAGATTATTTCATGTTGATAAGAGGCCTATTGTGAGTGAGAGTTCCTATAGTGGAACATCTCGTGGAGATACAAGCCACTCATGTTGATGGAATTGATCCTTGTATGACAGAAAACATGATCCATGTACTTCATCATTGTTTCCAACACTA
Source organism: Pinus albicaulis (assembly GCA_034641835.2). Taxonomy (NCBI): domain Eukaryota; kingdom Viridiplantae; phylum Streptophyta; class Pinopsida; order Pinales; family Pinaceae; genus Pinus; species Pinus albicaulis. Next base: position 1,074,168,478 of record CM076578.1, read on the forward strand.
TATGAAGTGACCTACCCCATTTTGACACCATTCTCAGACAGGTAGCCCACACAGGCTGAACACTATTATCAACGTCTCGTGTTCTTATGTTGTTGATTGTTGTCTTGTTTCCTCTTGTTTAAATCATGCATATGTGTTACTTTAATGCTCTTTTCAATGCAATTCTAACCACATCATAGAATTAAAATATCATGGGTAAATCTGGTAGCTGACAGACCCAGATCACCATGTTTATTTTATGGTAACAAGAAACCATAATGCCAACAATGAACCATTAGATGCACAAAATATGCTCCCCTTGAACCTGTGCCAATCCTTCATCATCAATCCTAATCACAATAACTTTACTATATGCAACATTAGTACCATAAATATCAACAAAATAATTATCTAACAACATATGGAATCTCCATTGTTGTTGAACTAGTCAAATAACACATATGCATAGCTACCCCTGAGATCATGCATATCTAATTTCAACTGACTGATCATGTGGACCTAATAGTCATCAAGTTTCTCTACTATCATATTCTTTCAATGGGGATATGTAACTCACATTTAGTTATCATAGTCCTTGTTATAAATACACATTAAGTACAATAGATTGTAGTAGGGGTTATCCTCCCTACGTCTCTAGTTGTTGCTCCTTATTCCTCCAAATATGCTTCTCTTGATTGGACAGCTTGAAAATTTTGGTCCTCTAGAAATATTTGGTCATGTGTTCAAAATTATGACACTCATAACACCTCTTATAATAAGAATATTGTTTTCTTTTGTTCCATCTGCTAGATCTGCAATAAGTGGCCTTATGACCAAACAAGTTACAAGTAAAACAATTTCCATTATACCATCTCTTACACCTGATGATTGATCATGTCTCTGATATTGATTGCTTTATTTCTAGTGGGTGACTTGATTCATTTTTATTTTGATGAGTTTTATTAATTTCCTTGTCATCTCCTTGTAGATATGAACCCTTATGATTATATCCAAGGCCTATCTTAATTGGAGGAAAGTGTCGTTCATTGACAATCATCTCTAATGATTTAGATTCTCTTAAGAATTTGGGATTCCAATCTAATTGTGATTTTGTTTTTCCATAACCTTCCCTTAGAGCCACAATTTATGATTCTAACTTTTTACAATGCCTTTCATTTCTTGAAGTTGTTTCATTAAGACTTCATCTCTTCTATTAGCTGCTTCAAACTGATTTTTTAACAAGTTTATTTCTTTAAAAATATTACTCTCTTTAGTTTCCATATATTTGTTTTCATTCTTGAGTCTATCAATTTCTCTCAATGATTTCATTAAATCATCTATTTCATAATTATTTGATTCACTAGTCAACTAATATTCATGAGACATAAGTATTTTGTAACTAGTGTGAGAATCTAAATCCGACTCTATTTGATCATTTGATGTGTCTTCACTATCTTCATTAGAATGAAATATTTTCTTTGTAGATAACTTATTTTTTATGTTTATCTTCAAGACATCCTTTCCTTTTTATTTCTTACCATGAATTTAATTATATGGACATGTAGCAACATAGTGACCTACTCTTTCACAATAAAATCATTTAAAGGGAAGTTTACCTTTGAGTTTACATGTTCCCACTTGCAACTTCCTTAAATAATTTTCCACTTATTCATCTGAGATGTAGAAATATTCTTTAGGATCTTCCTTTTTTCTCCTTTGAATGTAGACTTCAAGACAACATCTCCAATTTTGAATCATGGAAAATTTTAGGGGCTAATATTTGTAGGTGGGCTAATTTTCCATGTTTTTTCCAAAAAAAATATTCACCAATTTCCATTTTTTTTAAAATTGATTCGCCCAAATTTTATAGTATAAAAATATTTTACCCTAAAAATCGCCAAAAATTTACATATACTAATATAAAATGATTATAAAAATAAATATTTTTACAAAAATAACAACAAAATTTTACAATTTACACATTGGGGACTACTAAGATTCGCCAAGTTTTTAAACTTTAAGATAAACGTCCATCCTTAAAATTTCCCCTGTTTTGAATGTATCCCCTTTTTTTATCATTTCGTAAGCTATCTAGATCCCATGGAGTTTTTCTAAAGATACCAATTTCAAATCTTGCATTTCCTCAATAAATGAAACTTTTTCATTGAACTTAGAGGCTAATTATCTTAATATATTTTCAACATTCATATCCTCTTCAATATTATCATCAAGACCCTTCATAGTGTTTAAAAATTTATATACTCTAAGAAAAAGGTTTGAAATACATTTATCTTCATGCATTTTGAGATATTCATATTGTATTCCATAGGACTGTAGCTTCGCATTTTTCACTTTCATATTAGCTTCATAGTTTTTGTCTAGCTTATCCCACATTGCTTTCATAGTGTCGAGTTGCATCACTTTTACAAACTTAGATTCTGCAAGTCCTTCTAGAATGGAATTTAATACTTTTGCATTATCCCCATACAGTTTCTTGCCCACATTATTAATATGAATGGATACCGGATATTGATATCATGTTTCGACTATTTCACATACATATGCTCTAAGAGACTGCAAATAATATCTCATCCTTCTATTACAAAATAGAATTTTTTCCCCATTGAGAAAAGGTGGCTTGGTATCAAATACTCCATCTTGACTACTCATCTTTCCAGATCTTCCATTTGGAGATCAAGCTACTTCTGAAGGACATGTGCTCTGATACCAATTGTTAGAAATGCTGAGAAGGGGGTGGGGGGGGAGTGGGATGTTGTGAATCAATATTTCATGCCCAATCAAAATTTACTTAGTTTATACTTTTTATTTTAAAATTCATTTGATACATTATTTTATTACCATGAAAATGTGTTATAGATCTGAGAATATTCAATAAATTGTGAGCAAAATTAAACATAATAACATGTAAAACATAGACTGCAATACACCATCAACAAATCAACACATAGGGACACCATATTTTTAGGTGGAATCCCAATATGGGAGAAAACCACCATTGTTTTCATCTCTGTATTCTTTATTATTATGAAGAAAATATTTTACATCTTGGACTGGCGTAGAATCTTACTAGTACATAATCTCCTATGTGCAAGTGGCTACCACCTCCTATTTTCTCTAGCTCCTACTGGAAGGAAGCTACCACTCCTTCACTGAAGGCTCCAACACTTAATACCTTTGTGGACCACATTTCAAAAAATTTCACGCTAGATCCACCTGTATCAATCAACCATAAAAACCTGCATGCCACATTTCATCATATTTTCAAACTAGACCCACACCCAACAATATGATAAATATGAATAAATGAATACCAATATACCAACAACCTATCTGAATTCAATAATTCATCAACCAACATTTTCAAATACTATATTTAAATCTTTTCTCAATAACAATATAAAATATCAAGTCAAACTTCCTTGATCATCAATACTAAACCAATTAAAAAGTCAAATACCAAGTCAAATCCTCATTGTCAAATTCCAAGTCGAACTCTAACATTGTCAAATAATAATCTAATAATCATATATAAACACATCAAGGCATTCAATTCTCAACACCAAATCAACCTCAAACACCATTCACTATACTCAAATCAACCATTAGCATGGTGGGAAAAACAAATTCTCTTACAAATAGATCTTTAACTCAATACAACCATAAAAAAACATGGCAATTTTTATTCAAACCTTAATAAAATATTTTTTAGAGGATTAATAACATTAGACTCATAAGACTCCATCCTCACTCCTACATCAATCATTTCCAACACATGAATATTTTAGCATAAGATCTCTGAAGCAAAAAAATCTGTTGAGAATCACAGATGGTTTTGTTCCTTCATACACATTAAGGGACTTATTAAAGGTAATTCATCATATACTATCTCTGAATACAAGCTAATTCTTAATGATAGAATTTGACAACATTTTGATCTCAAATCAAAACCATTTCAACAAAGAAACCTATGCAGAACAAACATGTCATTCACAGACTTTGGCTACATCATTCTTTAGATATGTGCATTTGTTTAACCCTTTACATATGCCTTTGCCTGTGTGCACAACTAGAGGAAAACAAACATCAGAAGACAACGATTAGGATACATATATCTCTGTTATACTGATTTCTACATACAACCTATGAGAATATTATTCTATCACTGATCTTTGTGCATTATGATCTCAATTCATCATTCAAGTTGCAAGTAGCATACTAGTCGCCAAGACATGCAACCTCATCATTTATTGTCATTAACTAATCAAAAAAATCACATAGTCAAAGTTAAGAATATCTCTGCAACCACCTATGACAACCATAATACAAGTCAAAATAGTCTCTTTCAAAACCAAGATATGCACACAAGTCAAGTGGGAGTCTACAAACCACTTCCGTCAACATGTCAAATACTTTATCATAAGGAGCATACCATAAGGATCATACAAGAGTCTCCATCATTTCTACAATTACGCATACACACTGTATGAATAGAGCACACAACATATACGAAAAATATAAACCACTTCAATATGACACTATAACTAACTCTTTTGCTAATCCAGCAAGCCAAAATTCTATTCACTGAATGATTAATGCATATGTCACTGCAAAAGGATGATCTTTGCAAACAAGTCAACTAGAACATAAAAAAAAACTACATTTTTTTTCATCAAACAAAAAAAATTCCTCTCTATCCTTTCAATAGTCACTGCAAATAGTCTCAAAACCCTACAATATATAATGATATCTATACATATATTTTCAAAAAACCTTATTGATATCTATCTAGTACTGATCCAGAAATACATATAGGGTATATATAAATAAGTGATGTGAAGCACATATGCATACTTCTCAGAACAAGATCTCATTTAGAGCTAGACATAACACTTCATATATTTGTTCCATTGTCCCTCCATTACACATGCAACAAGTAAATATATTCATTAGACCTTCAAACCATCTTGATATCTCTTATACCATAGTCTCCTCACACCCTCGTGCACTCCTGTTGAATGAAAAATCACATAGTTTTTCATCGAAGGTATACACTAATTAATCAAATTTTATTCCTTTATATTGCCACTTTATCCCCTAAATAACACAAACAATCAAATGGTTTTAATTTTCTATATTAGTGACCATATCAATCCAACCGGCCCGCACACACAAATTATATGGGAAAACCTTTAGTTTCGCTCATTGTTTTTATTTTTTCATCACCTATAGGCGCAACCACTAGGATGATATCTAACTCCTAGAAACTATAACATCCCTATTTTCATTGGCCTCCCAATGGCTCAAAGCCTACAACTTCTTTGTGTAGGTCTAGCTTCCATCAACTATAACTTTATTTAGGAAAGAGAATATCCTCTTAGTCCATAACTTTGACACACACTTCTTCATACTATGCAACATGTGTGCAAACATTTGTAGTCTCTGCAACACTCTGTAAGCCTCATGCTCATGCATAAATACATATTTTCCTCTTCCTTCAACCTTTTTGTCTTCGTGCACCACAACTATTGGCCAAAAAACAATCCATGTAGACATACACGCAACCCATGGAGACATACAAACAATCCATGTAGGCACACTGTGATGAGATCATAGTGTAGGTTCACATCAAGGACAACACATGATCCATAATGCCCACTATATCCCCCTTTGGACTTGATGTCAACCTCCTTCAAAACACCAAGTCATTTTCTCCCCCTTTGACATCAAGGTAAAGGGTAGAACCAAGCTAAGAAAAGTACTCCCCATGTAATGCTCAGCATTATAAATATGATTAGTTGATGTGAAGCAAAGAGCTCTCATGTAAGATATAATTGTAATCAACACCATAACCTAAAAATTCTCCCCTTGATTATATATTGGCCATTATAGTGATATAAAATGTAAGTACAAGGTTTTATAAAGAAAATACATGGTTGTACATAAGCATATCTTTCCTATAAACATGAATAATGCAACCAATGAATCTATGATCCCAAGTTTACATCAATCGCCTAAAGCGATAAGGCTATATACATGACATGACCAATGGCCCATACACGACTGAGTTTTATAATTTTTGCAACATGGGTCGCTTCTTGATCGATATATGAAATTTTGGACAATGATGATACATATACATGATAAATAAACAAGAGATGCATTGACAAAATTTGCGAAGTCAAAGAAGACCACCAACATCACAAGTCATTAATCAGAATATGAATGATTAAAAACATCAACCATGACACAGTGACAAACACACACACACACACACACACACACACACACACATATATCTTCCAATAGTAAGAAATGAATTCAAGAACCATTGTAAGAATATTGATTACAACAACAACAATCATGAACTCATCATATATCAACATCATATTAACAATTTGCAATACACCAATATTATATAAGTATTTCCCATGCTTATTTTATGCTAATAAGAAGCCAAAATTCCAAAAATGAATCATTGGAAGCATAGAATATGCTCCCCATAAACCTGTGTCAATCCTTCATAATCAATCCTCATCACAATATCTTTACTAGATGCAATATTAGTATCATAAATATAACGAAAAGAATAATCTAGAAACATATGAAATCATCATCAATGTTGAACTAATGAAATAACACATATGCATATCTCCCCATGAATTCATGCATATATTTCAACGAATATATCCTTTGGACCTAATACTCATCAATTTTCTCCTCCATAATCTACTTTCCATGAGGCTATGCACCTCATGTTTACTTCTGCAGTCCCTATTAGAAATATGCATTAAGTAAAATAGAGTACAGTAGGGGATATCTTCCCTACATCTCTAACCAATGCTCCTTCTTCCTCAAAATCTGCTTCTCTTTATTGGATGGCTTGAATATTCTGGTCCTCATGCAATAATTGGTCATGTGTCCAAAATGATGACACTCATGACACCTTTTCATTAATAAGCTTGTTTTCTTCTGTTCCATCTACTATATCTGCAATAAGTGGCCTTATGACCAAAAACATTATGAGTAAATAAATATACATTAAACCATATCATATACCTAAGGATTGGTCCCCTCTCTAATCTTGATTTATTTCTTTCTAGTGGGTGACTTGATTTATTTTCCTTTTTATGAGTTTTATTAACGTCCCTGTCATCTCCCTATAGATATGAACCCTTGTGATTATATCCAAGGCCTGTCTTAATTAGAGGAGACCATTTTTTATTTATAATCCTATGTAATTATTCAGATGCTTTTACCCATTTGATATTCCAATGTGATTTTGATTTTCTTTGTTATGAAACTAGCTCCAAAAATAGAAGAAAAGAGAGATCAACACCTTAGAAATAAGTTACTTGGAGGGGGGAACCTCCTTTACATTATATAAATGAACAATTCTTCGATTATACAAATGAAAAAACCTCATTTCTATACATATGAGTCCATGGGGTCACAATATAATCTTAGTCGACCTAACAATAATAACATAAGGGCACGATAATAACAATATGGGGGTTACAAGGGTACAACAATAACAATAAGGGGGCTACACTAACAACAATAAAGGACTACACTAGTAATATAAGGACCTAACATGCCCCTCCCCTTCAAAAAAGTGTTGCCCTCAACACTTGAGTAGCTATGGATGCTTATGTATAAAATTCCCATCCGCCATGTTGAACCTTCAATGGGTAAGTTCTTCCACTTAATGAGATACTCTGAAATTGATCGATTTCATAGCTGTCGATTTCTTGTTTCTGTGAATGCTTCAGGTTATAATATGATTTTTCCTTCCTCGTCAAGTTCTGGAAATATTGTTTGAACTGGAAGTTTGTCACTTATAACCTTCTTTAAGCATGAAACATGGAAAACTGGATTCACTCAATAAGAAGCAAGAAGCTCTAATTTGTATGCCAAAGTACCAATATTTTGCCACACCTTGTAAAGAACATAGTACTTTGGCGATAATTTCTTATCATTCTTAGCTTGCTTGAGGGAATTTTTTTGTATTGTAGCCGTAAAAATGTATAGTCTCCTACATCAAAACTTCTCTCGCTGTGATGTTGATCTGCATGTTTTTTCGTTCGATTTTGGGCCAAATTTAGGTTATCCTCTAATAGTTGGAGAACTTGTTGTTGATGCTTGATGTGATATTCCACTGCTTGAACCTTAAAATTTTCTCTTAAAGATGACATGATGGATGGTGGATGATATCCATAAAGTGCCATAAATGGAGTCATTTTTGCTGCAGTATGGAAGGAAGTGCTATACCACCATTCAACCACAGGTAACCACCTGACCCATTGTGTTTTTTTATTAGATACAAAACAACGAAGATATCCTTCCAAAAATTTGTTCCTTGTCTCAATTTTCCCATAGGATTGAGGATGATAATATGATCTATGATCTAGTTGAGTACCCAAACAAGAAAATAATTACATCCAAAAATTTATAGTAAAAATGGGATTTCTATCGCTTACAATGATATTTGGGTTTTGATGTAGCTTTTGAATAGTTTCCATAAATGTAATAGCAACTGTACTTGATTTAAATGGATGAGATAACACACAAAAGTGTGCATACTTGGTAATTCTACCACCACCATGATGACACTCTTTCCTTCAGAATTAGGTAAACATGTGATAAAATCCATTGAAAGCTCCTCCCAACATTGACTTGGAATGGACAAAGGTTGTAGAAGACTTGGGGTCTTAATTGTCTCAACTTTATTTTTCTGGAAAGCCAAACATTCTGTCACAAACTTTTGAATTTCATATTTAAGGCCATCCCAAAAAACTTCTTTCTTCACCTTGTGGTAAGTTTTTAAAATTCCTGAGTGTCCTCCTGAGGGAGATGTGTGTAATTCCAAAAGAATATTTTGTTTTAGTTGGGAATTCTTACAAAGATATAAGTGATATTTGTATCATAAGTAATCATTTTTCCAGCTAAATGTATGAGATGTACTAGGATCTTGCTGCAACTTTTGAATGAGTGTCCACACTTCTTTGTCCTTCTTCCATTCATCCCTTACTTCGGTTATCCAATCTGGTTGGATAATAGAAATGGCACAAAGCAATGCTTCCACCTCTTCATCTTTCCTTGAGAGTGCATCTGCAACAACATTTAGCTTCCCTTTTTTTTATATGATTTAAAACTCATTACCCAACATCTTTGCGACTCATTTTTGCTGCTCTTCTAAAGATATTATTTGTTCCAAAAAGTATTTAAGACTATGATGATCATTTTTTACCTTGAAGTGTCTTCCCATTAGGTAAGGTCACCATTTCTTTAGTGCATGTAGTATTGCCAACATTTTCTTCTCATAAATAGCCTTTTGTAAATATTTTCCTTTGATTGAACGACTTTAAAAAGAAATGGATCTTCCTTCTTGCATTAAAACAAAACCAATTCCATTTCCTGAGGCATCACATTCCACAATAAAGGTTTTTGTGAAGTCTGGCATAGCTAAGACCGGTGCTAGGCACATTGCCACTTTAAGATGTTCAAAGGCCTTAGTTGCTTTAGGAGTCCATGAAAATGCATATTTCTTCAATAATGTTGTTAGAGGTGCTGCTATTCTCCCATAATTCTTAACAAACTTGCGATAATACCCTGTTAACCCGAGAAATCCTCGCAAATGCTTTATGGTTGTAGGGACTTTCCATTCCTTAATGGCTTTAATTTTGTTAGGGTCTACCTTAACACCCTCATGAGATACAATATGATCCAAATATTCCACCTCTTGTACTCCAAAGAAACATTTGTATGTTTTTGCATATAATTGTTTCTCCTACAATAGTTTGAGCACCCTGTCAACATGTTGAACATAATCATTCCAAGACCTATTGTACATTAGTATATCATCAAAAAATACTATCACAAATTTTCTAAGGAAGGGTTTGAAAATGGAATTCATCAACCCTTGAAATGTAGAACGTCCACTAGTAAGGCCAAAAGGCATGACCAAAAATTCATAATGACCCTCATGAGTTCGAAATGATGTTTTCGGAATATCTTCAGTCTTCATTCTAATTTGATGATATCCTGAACAAAGATCCAACTTGGTAAAATAAATTTATCCATGTAATTCATCCAATAATTCATAATCATAAGAATGGGAAATTTACCTTTAATAGTGAGCTTATTGAGCTCCCTATAATCCAGACACATGTTCCATGATCCATCCTTCTTGTGCCCCAATACTACTGGAGCAGAGAAAGAACTTTGACTAGGTTGAATTATACCAGCCTCTAAAATTTCTATAAACATACGTTCAATTTCGCTCTTTTGGACATTAGGATATTTGTATGGCCTGATGTTTGGAGGAACACTTCCTGGAATCAAATGAATAGCATGATCATGATCACGAATAAGTGGGATTCCTTTTGGAGTTTCAAACACCTTGGAATGATTGTCCAAGACTTTTTGGAGATCTAGATAAATTGTTGATTTTGATGTTGGAACTTATAGTGAGCATAATTGTGCAATTACGTCTTGTTGTTATTTCTTAATAATCCTTTTCATTACATTAAAGCTTATTATATTTCTCGGCTTCCCTACGATACCCCATATTTCAAATTCCTTTGCATCTGAAAAAAAATTCAAGAAACATTCTTGAAAATTAAAAGCTACCGTCCCCAAAGATTATAACCATTGTACTCCTAGTAAAACATCAAAACCTCCCATTAGAATGGAACACATTGGACTATGCAATACATATTCTCCCATGGTTAGCTTGATATTATGGGATTTTATGGAGCAATTTATATCTCCTCCATTTGCAACCATCACTTGAAATTTTGGTGCTGGGTATAGGAAGCAATTCAATTCCTTGGCTACCTTACAATGAAAAAAATTATGGGTAATACCCAAATCAATCAACAATATTACCTTTTTCTTCTTGATATGTCCTTCTATCTTGAGAGTTTGAGGAGTGGTAATTCTTGCCAATGAATTTCACGATATGGTCAAACTCATTTCTTCTTTCTCTAGGGTTGGTTCCTAGTGTATATCCTCTTATTTTGAAGTTTCTTGTTCATTTTCTTACTCCTATTCACAATCTATGTAAAATAATTTCCTCTTAGCACACTTATGAACTCTAGTGTATTTTCTGTCACAACTGTAGCAAAGCCCTTTTTCTCTTTTTTCTTCCAATTATTGTGGTGTCAACCTTGTAAGCTGTGGAAGTCTAGGAGTAACAACACTTCCATATTTATAGATGTGAGTGGTAAGCTTCCTTCTCACCATAATTTTACATTCAATTTTTCTTGCCAACCTGAATGCCTTCTCCAATGAATCAGGTTCCCAAAGGTGAACCTCATGTAGGATGTTAGCCATTAAAGTCCCTATGAAGACATAAATCCTATGTTCCTCTGGAATATCGGTTACCCTTATATTAAATTTTTGGAAGTCCTCAATTTTCTCCACCACTGAACCCTTTTGTTTGATATTTATCAATGGCTAAAGAAGGTGTTGCTCTTTGTATCCTCATAATGTGCTATCATTTCCTTCATAAAATTTGACCAAGTGACAATTTTTTATGGGAGCAAAGCCATCAATACAATAAAATGTATTTTGTTCTAAATATAAAGTTGCAATGCATACCTTTTGTGTCTTTTTCACATTATTGAGATCAAAATATTGCTCCATTTGTAGTATCCATCTTACAGGATCATTGCCATAAAAATTCCTCATATAGATCTTTGGAATATGGTGGGCCTTCAATCCAGCATTAGAATTTACGAAATCGCGATTAACATTATTTTTGTTCTCATCAAGAGTTTTCTCTACTATCTTTTCACCATTAGGAATCATTTCTTGTATCAAATTTTTCAAACCTTCCTTCAAACCTTCGATGTCTTATTTTAGATCATTTTTCATGTCTTCCAAGTTGTCTTTCATTTTTTCTTCTATACCATTGATCTTAGCTTCCATGTCCTTGTTAACACCATCCATATTAGCTTCCACACCTTTCTTCAAACCATCCATATTAGCTTCCATGCCATCCTTAAAACCAATGATCTTAGCTTCCACGCTTTTCTTCAAAACTTTCATTTCATTTTTTTTGCTCTTTGAGAGAGCGAAATTTGGTGCACTTTCTCTTGTAATTTTGATATATCATGTTGCACTTCTTCAAATTCATGAGTCATAGTATAGTATTATGAGGGCTTAATGGGTGTTGAATAATTTTTAGGGGGAATTTTAGAACCAAATACTGATATCTATGCTTCAATATTCCCTTGGAATCACTTCACAATGATTTTTCAAACAAGACTTATGCAATTTGAAAAAAAAATACACAGCCTTTTCTTGCTTTTGAGGATCTCGATATTGACACTGAATTATCTCTATGATTTCAGATCTTAAATATCTCAAATTAGGTCAAATAGTATCCCTCTAAATATTCTTTCAAATGCCACAGGTCCGACCTGATTTGGATGCTTTAATTCAAAGTTATGCACAATTTCCCACAATGACCTAATTATAGACTGGTTTAGTCGAGCGAACTTGTACAGCATGCCACATGTCATTGTTTCCTCCTTTGGATCTGAAATTGATACACAGGAAACTAAAGTCCATGAAAGTTTGGCGAATTTTTATAGAATTCCAATCTAATGCTCAGAGAGAGAGTTATGACGATTTTCCCAAGGTCACCTCTTTTAGATGAAATTTGGGAGCCTAAAAAAACCCTAACTTCCATAGATCATATCTCCAAAAATATTGCAAACCAATATCTGAAAGTTTTACATGAAGTTCCTTAGGATTTCAGCTTCTCGTGGTAAAAATTTCATCTTTTCACCCTTTGTAGAAAAAAACTTTATAGCGAATTCCATGATGACCTATTTGGAGCAGCCAAACCCTAGAATCCAAAGTTCTGATCCCAAATTTTATGAAACCAACTCCAAAAATAGAAGAAAAGAGAGATCAACGCCTTGTAAATAAGCCAATTCAAGGGGGAAACCTCATTTACATTACATAAATGAAAAATTATTCGATGATACAAATGAAAAAAACTCCTTCTATATATAGGAGTCCATGGGGTCATAATATAATCACAGCCGACCTATCAACAATAATGTAAGGGCACAATAATAAAAATGTGGGGGTTACATGGTTACAACATTAACAATAATGGGGCTACCCTAAAAACAATAAGGGACTACACTAACAACAATAAGGGACTACACTAGTAATATAGGGGCCTAACATTTTTTTATCATAATCTTCCCTTATACCCACAATTTCGGATTCGAATTTTTGACAATGGCTTTCCTTTTCTTGAAGGTTTTTCATTAAGACTTTATCTCTTCTATTAACTAATCTAAATGAGTCTTTCACAAGTTTATTTATTTAAAAATAATATTCTCTTTAGTTTCCAAATATTTTTTGCATTCCCGAGTGTATCAATTTCTCTCAATGCATTTATTAAATCATTTTTTTTACAATTATATGATTCACTATTCAAATGATCTTAAAGATCCATAACTATTTTATAACTAGTGTAAGAATCTGAATCTGACTCTAACTGTTCATCTGATGTGTCTTCATTATCTTAATTAGAATAAAATATTTTCTTTGTAGAAAATTTATTTTTGAAATTTTTCATGGAGACATCCTTTCCCTTTTATTTCTTACCACAATTTTCATTATATGGAAATTTAGTAGCATAGTGACCTACTCTTCCATAATAAAAACATTTAAAGTGAAGTTTACCTTTCACTTTATTGGTTCCTACTTGCATCTTTCGTAGAAATTTTTCGTCTTATTCTTTTGATATTTAGAAAGTATATTTATCCTCTTCCATTTTTTTACCTTTGAATGTAGCTTTGAAGGAAGCTTCTCTAATTTTGGATGTATCCCCTTTTGTTCTCATTTCATAGGCTTTCAAGAACCCATGTATTTTTTCTAAAGGTAGTTGTTTCAAATACAACATTACCTCAATATCTTAAACTTATGCATTAAACTTAGAGGTTAGTGATCTCAATATATTTTCAACAATAACATCATATTCAATCTTATCACTAAGACCCTTCATAGTATTTACAACGTCATCTACTCTAAGGAAAAAGTTTTCAATAGTTTCATCTTCATGCATTTTGAGATATTCATATTGCACTCGTATTGAGAGATTAACATTTTTTACCTTCGTATCACCTTCGTAGTTGTTGACTAGCTTATCCCACATTTCTTTCATAGTTTCAGGATGCATCACTTTTACAAGCTTTGGTTCTGCAAGTCCTCCTAGTATGACATTTAATTCGTTGGAATTATTATCATAGTGTTTATTTCCCACATTATTATTAGGAATGGCTCTTGGATATTTATATCATGTTTCGACTATTTCCCATACATCTCCTCCAAGACACTACAAGTAAGATCTACTTATGATCTTCCAAAATACAAAGTTCGTTCCATTTAACAATGATGGCTTGCTATAAAATACTCCATATTGGATGCTCATCTTGGTGGATCTACCTTCTAGCGATCAAGTTACTTCTGAAGGACCTATGATTTGGTACCAATTTTTATAAATACTAAGAGTAAGGGGGGTGATTCAATATTTCATGGCCAATAAATTTTTACATAGTTTTTTCTTTTCATTTTCAAATTCATCTGATCCATTATTTCGTTACCAGCTCAATGTGTTATATATTTGAGAATATTTAGTAAATTATGTGCAACATTAAACATAAGAACATGTAAATCATATAATGCAATACATCATCAACACATAAACAAATAGGGACACTAGATTTTTAGGTGGAAACCCAATATGGGAGAAAACCACCACTATTTTCATCTCTGTCTTATTTCTTATTATGAAGAAAATATTTTACATATTGTATTTGCACAAACTCTTACCAGTGTGTGAATCCTACCTACAAGAGGCTGCCACCTCCTCTTTTCTCCAATTCTGACTGGAAGCTACTACTCCCTGATCAAGTTTATGGCTCCTACCGGAAGGAAGCTACCACTCCCTCACTGAACGCTCCAAATCTTAGTACCTCTATGGACCACATTTCAATTTTTCTTTTACAAATTAATGTGTATATTCTAAAATTCTCATGAAATTTACTAAATCACAAGACTAGAAGCTACTCTACTGATCTACGAAAGCTAATTCATGATCAATAACACATAGCATTAAAATTCAAGAAGAAACATCACGAATGCACAAATATTTATCTAGGGGAAAGAAAATACTCAAAACCCCTTACTATATATATTTTGGTAATCAAAGAATAGAGAAGAAATAAAATTCTTTCTCAAGCTTGAGCACAACCTACAAGTGTATAGTCTACCTCTCTGTCTGACTAACTGAACCTGACCAATACTTAGCCAATTTTTCAAGCTTTGAATCTCATATTTCATTGCATTGTTCCTCGAGGAATTAGCCCCTATTTTTTAAGGAAATTCCTTAATTGGATTGCACAATTCATGTCGGCACATCCTCTAACTGCATGCACCACTTGTACACATGAGACTACTCTACAACTGATAGTACACTGCCTTGGAATCTCCATCACAACTAGGTAACTTGAATTCTCTACATGAAATATTTATTTTGGGTTGAATGATTAGTTAATTGGATGACCACTTAGTGTGATTGAATTTACATTGCACGACTTGACCTTCCACTAGTTTCTCCAATAGTTGGAACTATTTTAACTAATAATAACTCAAACTAACTGAAATATATTGCTACAAATTAGAAATCAATCATACAGATCTTAACTCAAGCTTCCCCAACTCAAATTAACTGAGTTAACTGAGTGAAAAGATCCATGTAACCTCACTTAAATACCTCCAAGATTCTGTTGATGTGGAAATTTGAATTTTCTCTAGTTTGATCAAAGCAAGGTCAAACTCAGATTTTATTGCTTCATTTTCAACACTCCCTCTCAGCAAGAAAGGGATTAACTTCCACCCCAACCCTTCCTCTATGGAACTTGAATTTTCCTCTTGAAAAATTCTTTGTAAAAATGTATGCATCTTTTTCCTCTATCAGAATGTACTGCAACAACATGATCCACCTCTACACACAATCTTGTAGATGGTAATACTAGATATATATATTCTTAGATCGGTTGTGAAAAACATGATTTTAATAGAGCGTGATGCAACTCTGATTATCATAGTAAATCATAGTAGGATCCATCATCTAAATAAATAAACCAACAAGAATATTTCTCATCCAAATTGCCTCGCATGTTGGTTGAATGAAAACCATGTACTCTGGTTCTGCTAAGCTGAGTACCACAGATCTCCACTTCTTGATGTACCAAGAAACTATTGCTAACCCAACACTAAAAAATCCTCCTAATGTGCTCTTCCAGTTTGATGGACTCCCCGCCCAATCTACATGTATAAAGCGACATAGCTTCACCCCCTCTGTCCGTCTGTACCATAGTAAAAATTGAGTAGTGCCTCTGAGGTACTATAGAACATGCTTAGAAACCCCCCAAAATAATTTGGTCGGTTGAACCATAGCTTGGCTCAACTGGTTGACTGCAAATCACATCTTTGGCCATGTGTTCACAAGACACATGAGTGAACCCACCAACTTCTTGTAAATAGTAGCATCCACTTCTTCACGTAAAGTGGTATGCTCCTTCAACAAAGTTACCGATCAAACAAGAACTCTAACAAAAGAAACATAAAAAAAACATGAAAAAACAAACCAAAAATGGAAAGTGTTGTTCTGGAATAACCTTTATTTTTTTTCGAGGTAAATTTTCAACATTTTTTAAAAATGGGAGTAAAAACCAATTTTTTTTTGGTGCAAAAAGAACCCTGAAAGAGAAACGTGTTGATGTTGGAATAACGTTGTGAAATTTTTTGGTGCGAAAAACACCTAGAAAACAAAAGGTGTTGATGCTGGAATAACAACGCCAATTGTTTTGTGCAAAAAACACCCTAAAAATGAATTTTTTTAATGTTGGAATAACGTCGCCAATTTTTTTGTACAAAAGCGACCCTGAAAACGAAACATGTTGATGCAAGAATAACGCTTTTTTTTTCCAGGGTAAATTTTTAGCATCTTTTAATAATGACGTTAAAGATAATATATCATAACTCTGAAAAACCTTAAAATTCCAACGATAGACATGACATTGAAGATAAAATAGCAAAATTCTTAAAATTCCAACTATTTTTAGGCATGGTATTAAAGATAAAATATCATGTCTCTAAAAAACCTTAAAATTCCAAGGATAACATTAAAGGTAAAATATCACCTTTGTGATATGAAAATCCTTAAAATTCTGACAATTTTCAGCCATGGTGTTAATATTATTTTAAAAAATTACTACCATTTAATTTATATTAATTTATTTGTATTTTAAGTTTATCATATTAATAACAATTTATTTAATATAATGTTTTTTTTATATAATGTATTAAAATCACTAGATACGAAACAATTCAGCTATGATGACTGAAAAACTGTACAAAACAAATGTTGTTTGGAGTTTTTGATACTCTATGCATTAAAACATTTTTCTTTTTTGGAAGTTTGTGAAAATATTTTATTTTTAAATAATTTTAAGAATTTGAAATTTCCAATTTTTTTTAAACCTATATTTCATTATTGAGAAATATATGTATATGTATATATATATATATATATATATATATATATATATAATAATGATAATAATTTAATAATAAAAATATATTTCTTTTGAATTTAATAAATCAAAACTAATAAACATATTAAAGATTAAGAAAAAAAATTGTCATTTCCAAAATCCTATCGTCCGCTAAGGAAGTACAACATGTCTTATCTCTAAGTTGGCACTGATGGGCTGCTCCACCAGACAAATTAGAGTAACTCTTTCAAACTAACTTTTGACTGAGGATTAGCCTCTTCAGCCTAAGAGGGCTCTCTCAACTTATCAAAGGATTTATTAAATTAGGTCTTAAAACAGATGGCTAACTCTGTCAGTGTTTTAGTGTATGTGATTGCAGGTGAAAAATTAGGAAGATTCAATTACCATTTGGCTCATGGAGTTAGTAAAAGGGATTCAATGACAAACATTCCTACATATGGAAACTGAGGCATTTTATTTTTCAATGACAAAACAACATTAACACATGGGAATAATTAGTAACTCAATGCTAAAAAAAAGTTAGAGCATGTATGACATAAATTATAAGTAATTTAACATTAATACTATTGGAATTAAAATATAAAAGAGACACATAAACCCATTGAAACACATCAATAATCCCAGGTGAAGCAAGAGAGAGTCATTGTCTGTCTATTATTGATATGAAAAATTAGAATAGTAGTTGTGTCAAAAGAATTCTCCCCTGTTCTAACTCTAAAACTATGTCATTTATAGAGTTAGGACTCATACACATGATTTTCCACGTTGCTAGCTTCGAATTCCCACCTCAGAGACCTATTTCTAACATGATTACATCACTTGGATACTTCTTAGGGATATTTCTATTTTGCAAAGTTTGAATACAAAAATGACTCTTCTTTCATTAAATAATTCAACAATTCCATTTAATAACATTTATAAACTGAAACCAACTAATTTTATGAGTGTACTGGAGTGCTGATGTGTAATTATGCCACGTTGATGCTAAGTTGGACCTCCTCCAAGTCGAATTTGACATTTTTTTCATAAATCTGGTTAGTGAAAATTTTGAAAAATAGGCTTCAAAGATGAGTGTATAATTTCCAAACCTTGATGGATTTGCAGAAACTGAGAGAGTTTTTTGCAGATGGGTCTGTGTTGAAGAAAAACCTATTTCATATTTCCAAAATCCTTTTTCATTTGGTCAAAAAATGAAACTTGAATTTTACTACTAAAACAATCATGTACAAAACATTCCATAGCACTCATTTCGTAGCAAACTCCAAAATCCACCTTTTGCATAACCTTTCACCTTTCTGACTGTTGAAGGATCTTCCTTGGGGCTAATGAGATAAATGAAAAAAAATTCCCACTTTTATTTTGATCATAGCTGTGATTTTAAGAAAAAAGTCACCTACAATAGTTCGTAGCGAAATTAGACTTTCAAGCCTAGGGTTCACTACGAAATTGCCTAGTTGGCAGAAAATTCAAAAATTGTGCTTCTTTCTTCAATTTTTTTCCTATGGCTCTGTAAGATGATATGACGAAGTATGTTAAGGAAAATTAGGTTCAAAATACCTTTTATCGTCCTCAAGGAACAACATTTTCACCTTCAGCAAGTTGCACTATTAATAAAAAAAGGAGTTGTCTTTTCTGAAATTTAGAGCTCAGAAATGATCTCATATCTCCAAATCCTTGATAGTTTTTGAAAAACCGAAGGAGGTTTTTGTAGATCAGTTCATGCTAACGAAAAATTCTCTTGTTTTTTTGAAAAACATCTCTAGGTGTCCAGGAACTGCATTTGAAAAACATGTTTCAAACAGGTAAAAACAAATGCATTCTGAAAATAGAGCCCAAACACATCTTTAAATCTCCTAATTTGTAGCACATTTGGGAAAAGTGAAAGAGGTTAATGTTCTTTGATCTGTACTTGAAAATAACCTCTCTAAGTCACTTATAATTCTCCTATTTTTTCCCAGAAACGGATCTTGAAGTTGACTTCTCAAAAATTCAAAAAATAGAGAAATCCTTAGATTTGCTACAAAATTGTCAGACAGTTTCGTACTGAAATCTGCCTATTTTACATAGAATTTGCTACGAAATTGTGAAAAACTAGACAAGTTGCTTATATTTTAATTTTAAGGCATGGGTTCAGAATCTAAATGATATAAAATGGATTTGACTAACATGACATGACACATGGTGGGTTTCGACTTAGAGTAAACCTTGTCACATGTGTTTTTTCATAAATTTCATGAAACCAACTATAAAAAAAAATGGAACCTTGATGAATGATGTGAAAGACCCTGTGAATGAAATTTTAAAGCTAATGAGTGATAACACCATGAACAAAAAAAATGTCCTCTTAGAATGATTGCTTCTACATATTTTTTATTTTGACATATATATCCAATCAAATATATTGAGAATATGAAAACATTGAAAACATAAAAACTAAAATAAATAAATAAACACAAAAAACCATAAATGATAATAACAACTAAATAAAAATATATATTTTAACATAAAAAAACAAGACCCCAGAAAAATAGAATATAAAAAAGACAAAATGAAAAAAAATCAAACATATATATATATGAAAACATTAAGAAAAAACATAGAAAAATAATAATAATAATAATATATATATATATATATATATATATATATATATATATATATATATATATATAATTAAAAACATTAATTTTTTCTTTTATTAAATAACAAAAAAAACATTAAAAAATAAAATGAAAACATATTAAAAACAAAACAAAACAAAAAACAACTTAAAAATATTATAAAAATCATTTAAAAAAACATAATAAATTATTAAACAAAAATAATAATAATTAAAAATTAATTTAAAAAAAAAAACTAAAAGGTTAAAAAAAAGTTAAAAGAATTATAAAAATTAAGTAAAAAAACATTAATTTTAAAAATATATATAAATTTCAGAAAAAGGGTTCAAAAAAAAAATTCGGCCCTCCCCGAGGTTACCTAGGCGCGGAGGTCGATTCTAGGAATTGACCTCCCCAACCAGCCGACCATGAGGCCTAGCCTCCAAGTGGGAGGGGAGATGTACGAAAGCGTCCATCCTTGCCCAGTCGATCGTAGGGCGGGAGGGGATCCGCACAACTCCCGTCTCGCCCGGTGGCAAGGCCATGTAGCCAGCTAGTGTGACTCCCCTACTGCCCAGCAGCCAGGCCCTGCTGCTAGTTGGGCGGGGAGGTTGATGCAACTTCGGTGAGTGCCCAAATTATATATATTTTAATTTATTTAAAAAATAATAATAATAAAATTTTATTTTTTTAATTTATTCTTTTTAAATTTATATTAACTTCAAAATTTTATTTTTTATTTATTTATTTTTATTTTTTATAATTTGGTTTTAATTTTTAATTTTTTGATTTTTTTTTTTAATTTTTAATTTTTAAATTTTGATATTTTAAATTGTATATTTAAAGTTTTTTTTTTAATTGTCTTATTTTTAAATTTTGTTATTTAATTTTTGTTTTAATTGTTTTATTTTTAAATTATCTTTTTAATTTTGTTTTTTTTGTTTTTTTTTTTTTGTTTTTTTTGGTTATTTTTTTGGTTATTTTCAATTGAATTTTAAATTTTTTTTGGTTATTTTTTAAATTTGTATTATTTTAAAGTTTTTTATTTTAATTATTTTAATTACACCGACAAGCTAGAAGGTTGTTTAGAGGAAGCAGGATGTGTTGGCACAATCTTAGCTAGGATAGTCATTATCCTTCTTCTTTATGTTGACGATATTGTTCGTCTCGCAATGTGCCCATCTAATCTTGATAAGCAACTTAGACTTCTTCAGGATTTCTACTCTACAATGGGTATGTCTGTTAACACTGACAAAACAAAAGTTATGATTATCAAATCCAAGAAGGACAGTTACACTAATTTTATGTATGACAATAGTAACTTGGAGGAAGTGTCTTCTTACAAGTACCTAGGAATTGATATTCATCACAAGCTCAACTGGAAATATAGCATTCAGAAAAGGATTAAAGGGGGGGTGGAAAGCTTATTTTGGTCTTGAAAATAATTGTAAAATGGCAAACCTCATAATATGGGATAGAAAGAAGTTCCCCTTTGAAAATTTAGTTACTCATGTTATATTATATGGATGTGAGGTTTGGGGTTGCATCATCTCTAGAGAATCCTAGAGAAATATTGAACAAATCCAGAAGTGTTTTATAACGTATAACCTTAAAACTAAAAGCAATACACCCTATCTTATTCTCCTTATAGAAGTGGGTCTTTCCCCTATCGAGAGCCTAGCTATGACTAGGCTTCTGTTGTACAAGCACAAGCTCAATAGCATAGGAGACCATAAAATTCCTAAGCTAGCTTTAAATTCCAACCAAAACCACCTAAGGCTTAAAAGAGGTTGGTATAAAGACACCAGGGCCTGGTTAAACCATTGGGAGATCAACGAGAATGTTGCGTTGCAAAACATTAATAACATTAAAAAAATTGTTACTTCTAAGTTCAAAAACAAAAAATGTGGTATGAGAAAGATCTACCAGCTAAAAGAAAATTAAGATATTATAAGGAGGTCATCAACTCCACCCTAGAAGATCAAAAGTATCTCTCTATTTTAACTAGCTCAAAGAAGAAAATTAATATAGCCAAGATTAGAACGAACTCTCATGAGCTCCATAGTGAAACAGGTCATTGGATAGTTCCTAAAACACCATGGATGGAAAGGATCTATCATCTCTGTGAGAATATGAACATCGAGGATGAAAATCACTTCCTCTTATAGTGCCCCACGTACAGCCACATTAGAGCTCAATTTCATAATCTTTGTTGCAATACTGACCTTCCTAGCCTTTTAAGATGTTAAAATTATAGTGAGCTCGGGAGGCTTGTCTCCAAGCTTTTCAAGCATTGGAATAAAATCTTAAATAAAACTAAATAACTCTTTTCTTTAGGTCCGATAGACCAAAGATTGGTCTCAGTGGACGTTAACCATCATCATCATTATCATCATCATCATCATCATCATTTTAATTATTGTAAAATTGTTTTTAATTATTATTATTTTTAATTTTGATTTTTAAATTTTAAATTCCAATTATTTTAAATTTTAAATTTCAATTATTTTTGAATTTTAAATTTCAATTATTTTTTTTTTATCATTTTTTTTAATAAGGCGGTTTTTTTTTTAACTTAAAAAAAATGTTTTTGATGTTTTTTATTTTATTTTATTTTATTTTTTTGATGTTTTTTTTTTTTTAATTTCCCATTATTTATTTATTTTTTAATATTTTGTATTTATTTTTTTCTTTTTTCTTATAATTTTTTATTTTTACAAGTTATTTTTGTTTTTTTTTTTAATTTTTACAGTTTTATGAGGGAGTTTTTTTTTTCATTATTATTTTTTTGTCATGTTTTTTTTTTTAATGTTTTATTACCAACATGAAAATCACCAACATTTAAAAAAAATTATCCACACTTAATACATTAGATAATTTGAAGTGTAAAAAATAAGCCCTCTAAACAAATACAGTTGATATGATTTGTCTTCAAAATTAGCATGAAAATCACTATCACTTTACAACAAATGTTCATACTTGATAAATAAAAAAATTTAAAGTGTAAGTAATCAGCCCTCTAAAAAAATGGGTTGATTCTGCATCACCAATTTTCAAAATCGACATCAAAATCGATGACATTTAAAAAAAAAATCAAAGAAAATTTAAATTGCCAAAAATATGTTCCAAAAAAAAAAAAAAGTGATTATGCATCACCACTTTTCAAAATCGACATGAAAATCATGAGATTTAAATTAAAAATCATAAGAAAATTTAAAGTGCCAAAAATATGATCCAAAAAAAGGGGTGATTTTGCATCACTACTTTTCAAAATCAGGTGTTTTTTTGCTACCTCAAAAAAACCAGTAATTAGTAATTTTCTTGTTTGATTGGTAACTTTGTCTCTAGTTGGTTGCTAGAGGTGTGTCTATGATCTTGCAATTTTGCATGTGGAACTTTTGAAGTATCTCATTGGCATAGTTTCCCTGAGAGATAAAAAATTCCCATTCTCCTTTCCATACTTCCAATATGAGGAAATAGTGCACGAGACCCATGTCCTTCATCTCAAACTCTCTTGCAAGGTCCTCCTTACAAGATTTCATCAGATGTTCATCACTAGTTAAAATAAAATAATCAGCATATAAGAAAACAATCAATAATTTACCTTATACCAAAACATGATACAGGTTTGCATCCACTTCAATTTTAGTGAAGCCCAAACCGGTGACATAGTTATCGACGTGGTGTACTAATCATGGGGTTCTTGCTTCAATCCATACAACACTCGCGTGAGTCTGCACACACGCAACTCTCTGTCAAAGGTTTCAAAACCTTCTCGTTGCTCGATGTACACCTCCTCCTCCTAAATAACTCCAATGAGGAATGTTGTCTTCACATCCATTCTGGTGGATCTTCCACCTCATCTGTGCAACTAGTGCCAGAATTGATCTAATGGAAGAGTACCTTACTACTAGAGCAAAGGTCTCCTCATATTCAATTCCCTCAACTGGAGAGAACCCCTTGGTCACAAATATGGACTTGTATTTCTCTATGCTTCTGTCTCCTACATGCTTCACTTTGTAAATCCATCTCGAACCCACCACTATTTTATCCTCTAGTTTGGGACCACTTCCAAAACATTGTTTTTGACAATGGAATCATATTCCTCTACCATAGCATCAACCCATACATGATTCTCTATTGCTTCCTAAAATGACTATGGTTCTATCTCTACTAGCTCAATCATCAGAGCCATGTAGCCAATGTGCTGATCCGGTGACCTCCTATACCTGTGCTGTGAAGTGGGTGCCTTCACATTCTCTCTAGAATCCTGCAATAATCTGTCAGCATCCCTGGTTCATTTCCTTCCTTCTCTAGATGTCTCTTCTTGAGTGGTTGTCTACATTCTCAGTTCCTATTATTGTGGATTTCCCACAACTTCCTGAGGTTGTTCCTTTAGAACCAAAAGTTCTTGATCTAAATGAAAATGAAGCTCCCTCTCAAGAGAACACCTTATTTCCTTCTCCTCATCAAACTTCACACCCCTTCGAATAACAATCATTCTGAGGGATTCCATGTACACATGATATTTGTGAGGTGTTTATGTGTAACCCACAAATATCCCCAACTCAGTTGTCGGATCTAGATTTTTCCTTGATTACTTGGAGACATGTAAATATACTGATGCTCTAAAGATCTTGAAGTGTGACACATATGGTTTCTTCCTTGAAAAAGATTCTTCTGGCATACTCATCCCAAGAATCTGATGATGACTCATGTTCTGTAAATATAACGTTGTGTTGGATGCTTTAGCCCACAAGTGTAGTGGTAGGCATTGGTCATGCAACATCACCCTTGTTGCTCCCACAATACTTTTTTTCTTCCTCTCCGCCACCCCATTCGGTTGTGGGTTGTGGTTTGTGGGGTGTTGTCAACTCCTGTTGCATTAGGGGAATTTTGAGGTCTAAAATGGGCTTCCTAAGAAAAATGTACAACCAAAATATACTTTATAAGAACTAATAGGATTGAAGATGATGATGTCAACCATGGGGGGTGATTCATAATTTTTGGAGTAAAAAAGTACAAATAATAAAAAATAATAAAATGATAAAACTACTTTTTCAACTCGTATTTTCAACTGATCTCCCTAAGTTTTTACTCAAATTTCAAGCGGGAGTACTTGTTGGATGAAAAATTTGATTCCTCATCTAAGGAGTACCCATTTTGCATACTTTCGATGGACCCTACTACACGAAAAATGAGAAATACATGAAAAAACGTGATTGCAATCATGTTTTTCATGTATTTCTCATTTTTCATGTAGTAGGGTACATTGAAAGTATACAACATGGGTACTTCTTGGATGAGGAATAAAATTATGCATCCAACTTGTCTTTCTACTCAAAATTTGAGCAAACCCATAGGGAGATAAGTTGAAAATACAAGTTGAAAAAATAGTTTTTTTCTTTTTTCCCTCTAAAATTTTATGATGTAATCTAATCTTATTTTATTATTTCCACTATTATTTTATAATTTCCTTAGGAGGCCCATTTTAGACCTCAAAATTCCCCTAACTAATGCCTTCCTTTGCACATAAATTTTTAAACTCATTCAACACGTACTCACATTGGTTATCACTCCTGAGAGCCTTCACTTTCTTGACAATTTCTTTCTCAACAAGTTCTTTAAATTTACAAACTTGGAGAATGTATGGTATTTCTTCTGCATGAATAAGATGTAGCACTTCCATGATAAATCATATACAAATATATCATAATACATGTGCTTGGCAATGGAGGTGGTCAAGAAATTTCCATAGACATCAGAGTGGATCCTTTCAAGGACTGCATATGCCTTGTTGTCCAGATCATTGAAGGTGGTTTTTGTTTACTTCTCCAAGGTACACCCTTTGCATGTATCCTGCTACTCTAGTGCTCCTTTGGGGAAGACTGTGGTGATCTGCTGCACGATCTTCAAAGCTTCATGATGCAAGTGGCCAAGTCTTCTATGCCATAATTCATTGACATCTTGGCTTTGCACCTTCTCCGCCTTTGTGCTGAATGCAACACAATCTTCCACATCCAACTTGTAGAATTTCTTTGCTCGAACCCCAAATATGCTTCACTGGTCTCGAGGTGATGTGTCTCAGGAATGAATTTCCTTTGTTGAATATCACATTTTAGCCATGGTGTTGCAATGTCGAAACATAAATAAAATTCTTCTTTAGACCCAATACAACCATAACATCCTTGAGCCTAAGAGGGGAGTCTGACTCCCTCTAAAAGGTGATTGTGCCAATCTCGATCGCATTGTACCTTCCATCATATCCCATCTAGATTTGAATTTGGAGATATTTCTTGATTCCGATTTATGTAGAAATGAAATAAAATAAAAAAATAAACATAGATGCAGAGATGCAACAGAAAATATACTACATTTCATTAATATCAAATAACTGAAATAAACTTACAGACAGAATGGAAATAAACTAGATAGGGCGATGGTAGTTTATCTACAAGAAGAGATGTTGTGGCTACATGCCTCTGAACTGTGTTAAAATGAGGCTCAAGGGTCTTTTTATTATTGAACAACATGGGAAAACCCTAAACAGTAAAAACCCTAACCCCACGAGATGGACCTTGTTGGGGTTAGTTGGGCAGCGAACTTCCCAAGGTTGTAATTTGTTCATATTATCTTTGTTTGGTGCATACGATATATCGTTAGAAATATCTCTCCAAGTACTACATTTCTTTCCACAGGCCGCTCCCTATGGCAGTGTACTTTCTGCAGACGTCAAAAAAATTCCCTTTGGGGGGTCAAAACTACTCTGGATGTTTATGACACAAAAAAATGCTAAGAATAGTAAATGTTGTTATAAATAAGGAAATTTATGAAGCCGATTGGAGGTATAGGTGGAATAGGTGGGTGGCCACAATTATACACCTAGATCATTCATCCCACCTTAGGAAGCAATGGTCCCCATTGCATGCAGAGCCTCCATGAGGTGAGAAAAGTTTTGTTGAATTTGGTCCCTGGTGAACCACTTGCCCTCGTGAAGGAGTTGGCCTGCTTCAACAACTTGATATAGTTGGATCCTTTGTAGGTGGGTGTTCTTGATTTGTGTTTCCATTATTCGATCAGTTGTGGTCTATTCCATGCAGTCTGAGTTTAACTATGTTGGTGTGATATGTTCTGCAATGTTGGATGTGTTCAATAATGGTGGAAAGTAGGGTCGAAGGTGGTCCACATTGAACACTGGGTGAAGACCAAGGAATGGTGGAGTATTGATATCAAAGGAATTCTCCCCTACATCCTTGGTGATGGTATATGGCCCATATGAGAGTAGGCAAAGATTGCGGTGGGGCCTAGCAAGGTGCTCCTTCTGCAAATATAGCCAAACTTTGTCGTCCACAAGGAACTTGTGTGGCACCCGATGTTGATCATGTCACTGCTTGTACTTAGCATTGGCTCTGTCCAAGATGTCATGGACCTGTTGGCGAATTTGTTGAATACGCTCAATGAATTTTTTTTCCTTGTCAGCTTCAGATTGGACATGAGCGAAATCGGCATGAGTAGCTACAAATGGTATGGCCACATCAATGGGCAATAGTGGTTGGAATCCCAATCCCACCTGAAAGGGGTTGTGGCCAGTTCAGCCAGTTGAGATATGGATAGCTCGGTTATAGCTCTGCTAGACATAGGGGAGGCTTTCATCCCATGTGCATGGATGCTTTGAGTTGTACATGCTTAGAATGTGTATGATAATCCTGTTGATGACCTATTTTTGGCCATCAGTTTGGGGGTGGAAAGTTGTGTACTTAGTGATCTTAGGGTCCAACATCGACTAGAGACTTGACCGAAATTTACCGAGGAACCTGTTGTCCCGAATTGAGATAATGAACTTTGGGATCCCAAAGTGTACCCACACTCGCTCAAAGAATAGTTTAGCAGTGGATTTTTCTGTGATATTCTTCTTCCAAGCTGCAATAATTGCCATCTTAGAGAATATGTCGATGACCAAAAAAACACAGTCATTTCCCTGCTTGGTAGAAGGAAGGTCCGACATGTAATCCATGGAGATGTATTTCCATGACCGAATAGGGTAGGAAGAAAAGTATATAGGGCTTGCTTCTTGATGGTCGGTTTGGAAATGGCACAGGCAATGAAGGATTTGATGTACTTCCAAACATCATGTCAAAGGTTTGGCCAATAAAAATACTTTTGCAGCACTGCCACTATTTTCTCGACCCTGAAATGTCTAACGATTCGACTGTAGTGTGCTTCCTAAATAATCTTGGAATGCTCACTTGAAGGAACATAGAGGTGTCATAGGTGGCATAACAGTGCATCCTGAAGGTGAAAATCTGGAACTTGCCTACCCTCCAGGAGCGTTTGGTATGCATTGTCGAATTCTGGATCACTTTTGTAGATATGCAGTGAACCCGAAGTATCATGCCCATAAGATTCAAGAATAGTGGTTAAAACCATGATCAACGATTGGCTAAGGAAGTCTACAACATTATTGGTGATGCCCTTCTTGTACTTGATGTTAAAATCAAACTATTGCAGGTATGTGGACCATTTCTAATAGCGATCGTTCTGCAAATTCCCTTGTGTTTATATGAGTTGCAGGGATCGGTGATCTTTGTGGATGACAATTTACTTCCCCAAAATGTAATGTTTCCATTCTCAGTAGGCTTGCATAATGGAATACATCTCTTTTTCATAGGTGGGATACTTTCAGATTGTGTCTGAAAGTGTCTCACTGTGATATGCCATTGGATTCCCCTGTTGAGTAAGTACTACCCCAATAACATAGTTAGAGTCATATGTCTTGATTTCAAATGGTTGTTACAAGTCTATAATTTTGAGCACTGGTGTAGAGCAGAGGCGATGCTTCAAATATATGAATGCATTATGTTGAGATTCAGACCAAAATAAATTTTCTTTCCCTCCTCCCTTGGTGACTTGACTCAAAGGCCAAGTGATATGAGAGAACCCCAACACGAACCTGCAGTAGAAATTGGCAAGACCTAGAAAGCTACAGAGCTGTGTTAGAGTGGTTGGGGATGGCCAATCTCGATTCACCTAGACCTTGGGTGGATCCACATGCACCCCCCACCCCGCCTCAATAATGTACCCCAGATATTGAACCTAGGTCATGCCAAAAGTGCATTTATATAAGTTGGCACATAAATTGTGTTGCCTCAGTGTTCGGAGGACCTGTCGAATGTGGTGGAGGTGCTCTTCCTAGCTCTGGTTGAAGATCAGTATGCCATCCAAATACACCACCATGAATGAGTTACTGAATGGTCACAAGATGTCATCCATCGCCCTCGTGAAGGTTGTGGGAGAATTTTTCAACCTGAAAGGCATGAGTAGCCATTCAAAAAATTTGTCCTTGGATTTGAAGGTAGTATTCCACACATCAAAGTGTTTGATTGGTACCTGGTGATACCTGGACTTCAAGTCAATCTTGCTGAAATATTTGGCCCCCATTGACTTGGTCTAGAAGGCCATCAATTAGTGGAATTGGATATCTATTCCAGATAGTGATATTTTTTAGCACCCATCCTTCTTCTACACCAACACAATCGGGCTCCCATAGGGCTATGAAATTGGTTGGATGTGACCTTTCTACAAGAGCTCTTGAATCTGCCTCTTGATTTCCTAGCTCTCCCCAAAAGAGCGATAATAGATTGGTCCATTAGGTAGAGACACACCTGGGGTCAAATCATTGGATTTCTTCACCTAATAATGCAGAGGCACCCCTGTAGGTGAGGTGAAGATGTCCCCATAATCCTCCACGACCTTGTCTATGTGTTCTTGTC
This sequence comes from Pinus albicaulis, assembly GCA_034641835.2. Taxonomy (NCBI): domain Eukaryota; kingdom Viridiplantae; phylum Streptophyta; class Pinopsida; order Pinales; family Pinaceae; genus Pinus; species Pinus albicaulis. The sequence goes on from CM076578.1 coordinate 1,074,198,457, forward strand.
GTATGGAGGAGCCCTATCTAGAGGTCATGGAAACAATATTATTCTTACCCTAAGGGAGGATCATAAGGAAAAGAAATTTCCCAGTTTGGTAAATGAGCTTACTACATTGTTTCGCAGTGATCAAAGAGATGGTTGTAGGCAATGCTACCTCTAATATCCTGTACAACTTATTACCCAAAGTAAAAATAACAGTGCAAGGTCGAGACTCATACGCAATATGTACCTTCCACAAGTATGGTTTTCCTAATAATACGTCACAAACTTCAAGAGGAGAAACATCTCATAATGCCTCATTCGTGAAGGGCTTGATGCTGTAAGGAAGGTGATACTGCTAGCTGACGCAAAGATCCTATCCTTGGTGAAGCCACCCGATGGTGTATGGTTGTGGGTGCGCTCTAATCGACAGGCCCAAACGCTTCATGACCTATGCTGAAATGAGGTTCTTTTGTCTCCAAATTTGAACAATGAACTGTAGCGGGGAACCCTTCACCGAAATCTAGGAATGGAAGAGGAGCTCCCCCTCTTAGGAATATTTGGGTTCTTCCTTCTAGATCTTCATGGTGGAAATAATGTCATTGGGCTATGCATCGATAATATTCTTTCCTTTGTCATTCCCCTTGTCAGGTTCTGACTCAGAGTCGGAACATGCATATGATTCAGAAGCCTTCATCTCAGCCACCAATGACTGCTTGGCCCAACACCCACTTGTGTTGTGAGTGGAGCTCTTATGGAACTCGCACAATGTTCTTGTTTCCTTATTTGGTTTCGTGGTGTTGTTATTCACTTGCAGCTTCGACGGGCAGTCCTAGGCTGCCCCACCTTAGACTTGTCCTTTCTTCTACTATTTGGGGAAACATTTACCTTGCTTCTGATTTGCAGATCCAAAGTCTCGCTTCTTCTGTTTGAATTTCTGCTCAATATTGGGAAAACACCAATATGTTGCACCAAGCGAGGAGATGTTGAGGAACTCCATTTCCTACTAGATGTATCTATGCAGAAAACTACGGTACTTAAGAAAAAAATGTTTCTCTGAATCTTTGATACCCAACTTTTTGTAGAGGGTATGGAACACATTCATCATCTCATGCACATGTTCATCCCTTTGCTTTCGTAGCATAGCCCATTGTATGTACTTGTCCTCATAGCTCCCCACGTGGTAGTATTTTCCTTGATGGCATCTTGGAAAGAATTCCAAGTGGGTGCGGCTGAGAAGATGGAGGATTCCCCCTTGTCCTTTTTCTCACAGTAGGTTTCCCACCTCTCCTTGACATTAGGGGAAACTTTTAGAAGTGAAAAATTAATACTTTCCTGATTGTAAATGTCATGAACCGAAAAATATCCTTCTAATATATTCAACCATCTATCAACGACATATGCATATATTTGGCCCTAAAATATGGAAATGTCAAAGTAAATGTGTACCTTAAAAGGAGTGGTGCCTCTAGAGTGGACGCCATATGAAGATGCATCATCGGTATGTAGCGGTCGAAGGATCTGGGAAAAGTTATCCATCATCTTGTTCCTTTGTTTCTTGAGGACCTCCTCAAGAAATATTTTGATAGGATCTCTTGCTCCCTTGTATTTCTTCTCCTCCGCCATGGAAGGATGTCTGGTTTTACAAGGGTGATCTTGCAAACGTTCAACCAGTTCAAGCCCTAACTCCTTATAATCTGTTCTCGTTGGGGACATCCAAAGAAAGATCGAGAAATGGAAGACCGATCTGATACCACTGATCTAGATTTATTCAGGAATGCGATAAAATACAAAAATAAACATAAACGACAAGATGCAATAGAAAGTATATTTCATTTCATTAATATTAAATAACTAAAATAATCTTAGAGACGGAATGGGAAAAAACTTGCTATAGCGATTGTAACTTATATATGAGAAGAGACGCACAAATACGTGCCTTTGAAATATGTTAAAATGAGGCTCAAGGGAATTTTTATTATTGGAGAACATGGGAAAACCCTAAACAACGAAAACCCTAACCCCAGGAGATGGAACACTAAGAGTTTATGGGCACCGTTAGGGTTATCTAGGCAACAACCTTCTTGGGGTCGTAACTTGGTAATATTATCTCCATTTGGCGCATATAATATATCATCAGGAAAACTCTCTGAGTACTACAGGTTTTTCCGCAAGCCCTTGCCTATGACTATGGGCCTAATTCAAACCTCAAAAAAACGTTGTTTAGGGGGTCAAAATTTCTCCAAAATTTTAGGACATGAAAAATTGCTAAAAATAGTAAATGCCACTATAAAAAAGGAAAATAATGAAACCGACTGGAGTTCTAGGTGGAATAGGTGGGTGGCCACCAATATCCACCTCAATAATTCCTACCCCCTTGGGAAGCAATGGTCCCCATTGCGTGCAGAGCCTCCATGAGGTGAGGAAATTTCTGCTGAATTTGGTCCCTAGTGAACCACTATCCCTTGTGAAGGAGTTGACTTGATTTGACAACTCGAATCTCGATATAGTTGGATCCTCTACTAGACAGTGTTCTTGATCTTTGTGTCCATGATCCAATTAGTTTTGGATGTTCCATGTAGTTTGGGTTTAACTATGTTGGTGTGAGTTTTTCTGCAATGGTGGAAAGTAGGGCTAGAGGCGGTTTATGTTGAACACTAGGGGTAGACCAAGGATTGGAGGAACGATGAGATCGAAGAAATTTTCCCCTACAACCTTGGTGATGGTATATGGCCCATATTGGAGTGGGTGAAGCTTGCGGTGGGGTCTAGCAAGGTGCTCCTTCTGGAAATGAAGCCAAACATTATCACCCACCATGAACTTGTGTGGCACCTGATGTTGATCATTTCACTACTTGTAATTAGCATTGGCTCTATCCAATATGTCATGGACCTGTTGGTGAATGTGATGAATGTGCTCAATGAATTTATTAACCTTGTCAGCTTCAGACTGGACATGAGTCGAATCTGCCTAAGTAGCTGCAAATGGTATGGCCCCATCAATGGGACATTGTGGCTGGAATCACAATCCCACCTGAAATGGGTTGTGGCCAGTTGAGCTATGGAGAGCCTAGATATTTCTATGATGGACATAGGGGAGGCTTTCATCCAACGTGTGTGGATTATTCGAGTTGTACATGTGCAAAATGTGTACGATCATTGTGTTGATGACCTCTGTTTGGCTATCAATTTGGGGGTCGAAAGTGATGGACATAGTGAGCTTAGTGGACAACATCGACTAGAGACTTGACCAAAATGTACTGAGGAACCATGCACATATTGATCCATTTGTTTCCACAGCGTATTCCATTGTATGTACTTGTCCTCATAGCTCCCCACGGGGAAATATTGTTCCTTGATGGTGTCTCAGAAATAATTACAAGTGGGTCCGACCAATAATAGGGAGGATTCCCCCTCGTCCTTTTTCTCACAATAGGTTTTCCACCAGTCCTTGACATAGGGGGTGACTTTGGGGAGTGAAAAAGTAATATTTTATCGATTGGAAAAGTCATGAACTGAAAATATCCATCTAATAGATTCAACCATATATATATGGTGTTTGCATCTATTTGGCCCTCAAATGTGGGAATTTTGATTTTAACTTGTACCTTAAAAGGAGTGGTTCCTCCATAGTGGCCACTATATCAAGATGCATTGCCAGTGGGTAGTCATTAAAGGATATGAGAAACATTATCCATCATCGCATTCCTCTGTTTCTTGAGGGCTTACTCGAGAAATAATTTTATAGGATCTCTTGCTCCCTAATATTAATTCTCCTCTGCCATGGGAGGCCATCGGGGTTTGCGAGGCTGATCTTGAAAATGTTCAACCAGATCAAGCCCTAACTCTTGATACCCTAACCTCATTGGGGACATGCAAAGAAAGATAGAGAAAGAGAAGAACACTCCGATACCACGCATTTATATCTATGCAGGAACATAATAAAATATATAAATAAACATAAATGAAGAGATTCAACAGAAAACATACTTCATTTCATGAATATCCAATAACTGAAATAATCCTACAGACATAATGGAAATAAACTATCTAGGGCGATGGTAGCTTATCTCTGAGAAGAGATGTGGCAGCTACATGCCTCTGAACTATATCACAATGAGGGTCAAGGGATTTTTTTATTATTGAACAATATGAGAAAACCATAAACAACCAAAACCATAACCCTGGTAGATGGATCACCAAACTTTTTTAGGCCCCGTTGGGGTTAGTTGGGCAGCAAACTTCCCGGGGTCATAACTTGGTCATATTATCTCTGTTTGGCGCATACAATAAATCATCAGAAATATATCTCTGAGTACTAAAGGTTTTACTGCAATTCCTTGCCTATGGAAAAGGGCCTACTGCAGACCTAAAAAAAAAAAATTTAGGGGATTAAAACTTCTCCAGAAGTTTAGGACATAGAAAACTGCTAAAAATAGAAAATGATGCTATAAATAAGGAAAATAATGAAACTAATTGGAGGTCTACGTAGAATAGGTGGGTGGAAATTAATATCCACCTAGATCATTTCTCCCCATTTAGGAATAAATGGTCCCCATTTTGTGGAAAGCCTCCATGTGGTGAGGAAATTTATCTTGACTTTGGTCCCTGGTGAACCACTTTCCTTGGTGAAGGAATTGGAATGCATTGACAACTCAATATAGTTGGATCCTCTGCTGGTGGGTGTTATTGATATGTGATTCCATGATCCGATCAATTGTGGCCCGTTCCATGCAGTCTTGGTTTAACTCTGTTGGTGTGAGTTATTCTCCAATTTCGGATGTGTCCAGCAATGGTGGAAAGTAGGGCTGAAGGCAGCCCAAATTAAACACTAGGTGTATACCAAGGAATGATGGAATAATGATTTCGAAGGCATTGTCCCCTACAACCTTGGTGATGGTATATGTCCCATATCAGAGCGGGCGAGCTTGTGATGGGGCCAAAAAAGGCGCTCTTACAAATGTAGCCAAAATTTTTTGGTCACCAAGAAATTGTGTGGCACCCGATGTTGATCATGTCGATTCTTGTACTTAGCATTGGCTCTATCCAATATGTCATGGAACTATTGTTGAATGTGATTGTTTTGGGAAATGTTACCCTAAAGGTCTTGGGTTGATAAACCTTCACAAACATGGGCATGCCATTACAAGAAGGACTCAATTAACCAAATTCTATGCATTAAACTAGAATATACAAGTTACAGACCTTACCCGGATATCCGTCAGTTGTAGTAGATCCCGCGGGGTGCAAACCCCATGCAACTCTTTATGCTCCGAAATATGTAAATCAGCAAAGAACAAGCACAAAATCCTAGTTGTACAACATATATATTTTATAGATGTTAGTGAAAATCATGGATAATCTCATAAAAACAATATTAAATGAACAATTTACAATCATTATACATGTATAAAATATTATTGACACGTAAACATCAGGAACAAGATGGAACTTCTATTATTAATGACATGTATAGTAAACAAATGTGGAGAGATCACCTGAAATATGCCACAACCTTCGAGCATACCATCCTCTGGATCCATCCAACCCTAGCCTCTCGAGATTTCTTCCAAGAATAGTGCACAATGGATGTCACATAAGGCAAGTCAACATCTCAAGGAAACAAGGGCTTCCTAAAAAAATCTGGGAAGTGCAGGAGGCACGGGAATACATTAGACTTGGATAGGGCTCCAACAGCATATAATATCTATATTTCTCTCTCTCTTCCTCCCTTAGGCCATTCCCTTGAGGGGCTTTTATACTCCCTGAAATTAGTTTGCATTTGGGAACAGTTACGGCACAGGCTGGGGTGGTTAAGTTACTAGAACAACCATAAACCCCCCCTAAAAAATAGGGACATTATATATATTTTTAATGTTTAAATTGGTTTATTTGATTCTCTATGTATGGACTCGTGTGTATACACGGAAAATTTGGGGCAAAGTTGTGTATGGGTTTTAAGAAGCTATTTTTTGAGAAATATGTCCAAGTCTGAAGGGAAGGGTTTCCCAAGGCCAAAGCATAAGACATCAAGTATATGATGGTGATAAATGATGATATAACAGTGATGAATGAACTTAATGAAGTTGTTCAGCTTATCGGCTTTAGATTGGACAGGAGTCGAATGTACCTGAGTAGATGCAAATGGTATGGCCACATCAATGGGACATAATGGCTAGAATCCCAAACCCACCTTAAAGGGGTTGTGGCCAGTTGAGATATTGATTGCCTGGTTATAGCTCTATTGGATATAGGGGATGCTTTTATCCCATGTGCGTGGATGATTCGAGTTGTACATGCACAAAATGTGTATGATCATCATGTTTACGACCTTTGTTTGGCCATCAATTTGGGGGTGGAAAGTTTTGGACTTAATGAGCTTAGTGTCCAACATCGACCATAGACTTGACAAAAATGTACTGAGGAATTTGTGTTGAGATATGAGATAATATACTGTGGGATCCCAAAGTGTACCCACTCTCACTCAAAGAAGAGTTTAGCAGTGGCTTCTGTTGTGGTATTCTTCTTGCAAGCTACCATAATGGCCATCTTAGAGAATATGTCGACGACCACAAAAACACAGTCATTTCCATGATTGGTACAGGGAAGACTCGACATGTAATCCATGGAGATGGATTCCCATGGCCATCTAGGGATATGAAGTGGAGTACATAGGCCTTGCTTCTTAATGGTCGGTTTGGAAATGGCACAAGAAATGTAGGATCTAATGTACTTCTTGACATTATGTTGAAGGCTTAGCCAATAGAAATACTTCTGAAGTGCTTCCAATTTTTTCTCAACCCCTAAATGTCCAACGACCCAAATGTAGTGTGCTTCCCAAATCATCCTTGCACACTCACTTGAAGGAACACAGAGGTCTCCCATGTGGCATAACAGTGCATCATGGAGGTGAAAATATGGAACTTTCTTACCCTGCAAGAGTGTTTGGTATGTGTTGCCAAATTCTAGATCACTTTTGTAGATATGCGGCCAACCCGAAGTCTCATGCCCAAAAGAGCCGAGGACATTGGTTAACGACATGATCCAAAGTTGGCTAAAGTAGTCTGCAACATTGTTGATGCTTCCCTTCTTATACTTGATCTTCAAATGGAATTGTTGCAAGTATGTGGACCATTCCTTACGGTGATTGTTCTGCAACCTCCCTTGTGTTTGTATGAATGACATGGGTCGGTGATCTATGTGGATGATCGTTTCCTTCCCCAAAATTTAATTCTTTCATTATCGACAGGACTACACAATGGAATCCTCGTCTTTGTCATAGGTGGGATACTTTTAGATTGTGTCTAAAATTATCCCACTATGATATGCCACTAGATGCCCCTGTTGAGTAGGTACTGCCCTAATAGAATAGTCAGAGGCATTTGTCTCAATATAAAATTGTTGCTGCAAGTCTAGTAATGTGAGCATTGGTTTAAAGCAGAGCCAATGCTTCAAATCTACTAATGCCTTCTATTGAGATTCAAACTAGAATGATTTTTCTTTCACTCCTCCCTTGGTGACTTGACTCAAAGGTCAAGTGATATGAGAGAACCCCAACATGAACCTTTAGTAGAAATTAGCAAGACCCAGAAATCTGTAAAGATCTCTTAGGGTGGTTGGGGCTGGCCAATCTTGAATGACCTGGATCTTGGCTAGATCCAAATGTATCCCCGGATCATCAATAATGTAACTGCATGGATATAGACCTTGAAGATTATAAACTATTCCTCAAATCTCATGCTAGAGAGAACCCTCAGTACATCTTCCCTTTCAGGCACCTCCTTAACATCTATTCTCTTTTGATGAGGTTAATTATGAAATATTTCACTTGTGAAGGGAGATTGTCTAGGTTGTACAGGTACCATATCATATTATTGATGCATCTTAGCTCTACTAAACCACTTGACTTTTCATATTACTTGTACAAAATTTTGGTTAGAATGACTGAGAAGATTGAGAGCGGAAACAAAGATCATCACCCAAATTTGTTTCACCATGATCTAGTCAAACATATAGTTTTACATCATCTCTCAGCCATCAACATGACTTGGGAAACCTTCATGGATAAAGTAGCATAAATGGCCACCACTTTTCCTCTTGTCGTGCATGGCACACCATTACCATCATTATCAACACAACCAATGGAGGTTGGCTCTTCCAGCAGGAAAACTTAGATTTCAAAGGCTCCTAGGGTTGTTCAGTTCACTCACACCTATGAGAAAGGGAAGAGGCGGGTCTTTGCTCCCAAATTCATAAAAATTGTACCTACACTTGACACTATAATTGAGAAAAGAGAAATAAAGGAGAAACTACTGATTCATTAGATTGAATCACCATTGCACCAACATGATTAAAAAATTCCCCTAGATGTTGACATGGAAGAGCAGGTTCAATTAAAATTAGATGAGGAGATAATTAGAGAGAAAGATGAGGACATAGAAGATTTTATGAAGATTTTATCCATTGAAAATTATGAAATTACTTTCCTACAACAAGAAAATTGGAAATTGAAGGTGAAGCAATTGATACAAAGTAAACCTAAGGCAGACCTAGAAACAAATAAAGGTAAAGTAAATCAAGTAATAAATGTCGATCAAATGAAGGACATGGCGATTGAAACACATCCAAGAAGGCCAAAGACAAGAGGCCTTAAGAGGGCATTGGAGCTAGAAATATAGTCAACTCATCCACCTGAACAATTGACTTTTGATGAGCTAATAGCTATGGAGATCAATCAAGACATAGAACTCTGGTTAGGAAGGGTGAATGAACATTTGGAGAATCTTTTGAAAAGATCCAAAAGAGACAACAATTTTTAGAGGCATATGGCCAATTATTATTGTACCTCGAACAAAATTTCACAAATCATACTTAAACAAGTGAAAAAGAAGCTCAAAGAGGCTCAAATAAAACTAAAGGAGAAAAATGGTTTAGATTTGTTGGTTGAAGCTTCATTTTCTGCTTAGAATATCATCCACAGGTTCCACAAAATTGGAAATTCAGCCTTCATAGATGCATAACACCAAGTTGTTACGATTTTTACTAGGGAATCAAAATGATGAATGGCTTACATGGTTGGATTCATTTTGATGAGCACGACACATCAGGAACACTTGCTACATGACAAGCTCTATTTTGGAAGAAAAAGCCCAAAAAACACTAGTTTTCTATGCTTCTATCAGTAGTTTTGACAGTCTGTTACACATCTAGAGTAACCTTGGGAGAATCAACTTTTGGACGCCTTCCCATGGGTAATTTTTTTAAATTCACAATTTTATGGAAACTAAACACTCAGGGCTAGTTGACCTATCTTTCATATTTGGATTTGGAGTCCTGAAAGTCCCTCAAAATCAGTTGTAACAAAGTGTTATACATCTGTAAAAAGTTTGTTACACATCTAAAAATGTGATACACATCTACATAGGATTTCTCATGACACTTGTCAAGCCCAGGAAAAGTCATATTTTTGAGTTTTTACCGTCCCTTGAGTTGGAATTGGAGTAATTGAGTTGGTTTTTATCTCTTATAATGAGGAAACATGTAATTTGTTGTGGGGGACAAACACTCTAAGTCTATAGTTGAATTTGAGGGAATGGTTTCTAACCTCCCTAAATTCTAGGAAGTGACTCATCTCATGTATTTATGATGCATTGTGGATGGGATTTCGACCTTATGAGGTTTCATTATTCATATTTTCTATAAGAATACCCTCTATAGTATTTTTTGTGGGGGATAGTTGAGTTGGAGAGTTTCTTTTTACAATAGAGTTGTTGTAAAAGTCTTTTGGAATGATCAAAGATAGAGTTGCAGAAGTTGTATTGAGAATCCTGTGGTATGCATTGGAGTATTTTTTTGTTTATCTGTATGTTCATCTTATCATGTTGAATGATATTATTGATTCTTTCATGTACATTCTTTATGTGTTTATCTTGTTAGTTTACAAGCAGAAAAAATACCTTTTCATGCTCTTTTTTAACAATATTTTACATTATATGTTATGTTCTTCTAAATGAATGAATTCACCTGAGTGCTCATTTATATTTTCCATCACTTCATCCTATACACAATGAAAAAATAAGCATGGTTTCAAGCTACCTACTTGCCCTAATCCATATTCTCCACACATTGATTTTGAAATTCAGACTTTAAAACCCTAGACCTAGTCTACTTACTGTCAATCCTATTCAGCAAATAAAAACTTACAAAACCACTATTTACTAAAATTTTATACATAGCCTAAGATAATTAAATATCAAATCATTTGATTGAATGAAAAGTGACATTGACATAGCCCTCGCTAGTCCTTGTAGGGCTAGCAACCCGACCTACAGGTTAGTCTATGGTTACTATTATCGCCAAATTGATCTTGATTGGCTTCTCATCAATAAACTCAATGTAACTCTTTCAAACCACTTCTAACTGAAGATTATCCTCTTTCGTTTGAGAGGGATGTCTCGAACGGGGTTTATGATTTTGAATAAGGATAATACTAGATGGCTAACTCTATGAATTGTGACTTTGTTTTTTGTATGTTTGGAGGTTGAAAAATAAAGGCTTGCTACCATTGGGCTATGGGGTCAACATGAGTACTCTTAATGATAATATTTCTTCACATGGAAGCTGAGGAAGATAGAGGTATTTAATCGAGATATTTCACACACAATATAAGGAAAACACATTAATTTCACCCCTAAAGGAAGTCAGATCATAATAGCATGAATTTTGATTAATTAGAGATAAAATCCACTGCAAGTGATTAGACAGAAAGATACATAAAAACAACACATTAAACACCTCATGAGAATCTTAGGTCTAGAAGTAGAATGTCACTGTATATTACTAATAATGGACAAAAACATACAAGCAAAAAATTGGTGCAATATTCTCCAACCCTTTTCTCTTCGATTTTTATTCTATAAATAGACATTCTTTACAATGTAGATGATCTGCCGAGCTAGATAGATCTTCAAATTCTACTCTGACACCTATCATAACTGAAACTACTAGCTTGAAATAGAACAAAGACAATTATCCTTAAAGAAAACAAACTCCTAATAGCAATCTATCTCCAAATTATTACATTCGGTTCTCATAACAGTGAAACAGTTACATAATGGATATCACATGCTCGAGGGAAAAATCACCATCACTTTACATATTTAAAACACCCCTAGATAAGTGGAACACAATCCTATTTTTTAGGGATGGATAACCTTCATTTTAATCACTGTTTTGACTGATGAGATGGTTGTGTCACACTCCTTTGTAGAAATGAATCTATGCTCATGTGTCCCACTGTCATGTTGGAGGTCTCCAGATGGCTAATGTGCTATTGGAATGCTCAAAAATCTTCAAAAATATCCTCGCTACGAAACAAGGCAGTTTAGGTAGTTTCGTAGCGAGTTTTTGTAGCCTATGAAAACTTTCTTTTCCACTTATCTCGTTGACACTTTTGTTGTTCCAACACCTTTACTATGCCAATACACCTTGCAAAAAATCAATCTCCCTCCATAATACTTGAAAAAACTGAATTTTAAGGCAAAAATGCACGTTAGAAATTTTCGTAGTGTTTTTCTGGCCTCAAGCCTGAGTTATGCTATGAAACTGTCAAAAAAATCAGAATTTGCTGAGTTCAATATTTCTTTCAAAACTTGATCTCCAGAGGTAAAATTTAGGTTATTTCTAAGTCATGAACCTCATCAAACATCTTCCAACTCAATTTTTAACTCATGTAATGTTTCATCTTCATTTACAATCAATTGGCTGATGGGTTCTTCTACCACTTTCAACTTCATTCCTTTATTTTCTAACTCTACTTGAATCAAATCCAGCTGCTCCTGAATGTCTTCCGCTTGATATTTTAATGCTTTGTTCTTGTATTGCAATTGCAAGTTCATCTTCTTAATGTGTTTGGTCTCCACTCTTAATGGCTGAGTCCATTTTAGCAACATTTATGCATTGTCCAATGTTTTTGAGACACTTGTGACTTGTTCCTCCCATATTTTCCTCGTCTGTTCAAATTGAACCTTCTCAGCTCTATGTTTCTTTGCCTCTAGCTTTAAAACTGATATCTCTTAACCTGATTCCTTCAACTTCTCTTTGAGGGTTTCTATTTTTTATTTTTGAATCATTTTATCTTTTCCCTTTATTTGCCTGATAACTACTTCCTCTTTTGTTGATGGAGACAAATCTATGATGCTTGTTGGCTGGGAAACTTCATTGATTTTCTCAGTCTCTTTGCTTTCCATGACCTTCCTTGCATTTCTGGTCATTGGCTTCCTTTGTCAAAATATGAAACCAACATCATCACCTGCAAAATCTAGTTTTTTAGCAGTCTTACCTTTCTTCAGCTTTCTTCCTCTATCTTCAATGTCTTCAGATTGCACAATGCGTGACTCTTCAATGTCAATTGCATAAAGGATATCCTCAAAATTTATTTTAGCCAATGTATGGCTCCAAGTGAATCTCTTGTTGCCTTGTTTGTTGAATGTATGTTTACGTTTTGCAGGTGCTGCTTGAGGTGTATCAGTCTCTTGCAAAGGTTTTGTTCCCATGTTCACTGGTTTTGTAGGATATGATCTATTTTATTCTTCAACTTCTTCTCCCACAACTAGTGATGAAGTGGTTCTAGGTTTGGAGGCTTTCTTTGGAGTAACCAGATCAATTTCATAACCACTCATGAACAAGAAAGAAACCAAATATCTATCTAACCTTATCAATTCTTCCAACACTAATATCTTAATTAGACCATGACGACAAAGAGATACCTCATTGCCCTCAGTATTAATTTGAACCTTATCTGACACTTTCCCTAGACTTCTGTATAAATAGAAAGGCAAATCAAGTGACCTATTACCTAAAAAATGTAGAAGAAGTATGAGATGATAGTAATAGACCATGTGAAACCTTCCTTCACATCTAAAATAATTTTGAATGACCATTAACAACTTTTCATAATTCTACTTCATAAAACTCCTAGGGATAGAATTTGTCAAATCAACTTCACTATGTTATTGCTTGATAAACTCTTTGCAATCCTGAATTTTGAATTTGGTACCTTTAAACCACTATTCACCACCTCTGGGGATTATTGTAGGTGAAAATATACTCTCTGGTGTCATTGTAAGGTTCAGAGTTCCAACCTTTGATGATGTTCCTGTGAAGCTGGTGGAAAAATATTTTCAAACCTGTAAATGAAAGCCCTGCAACCTCTGACAAAATTGCAAGCATCCAGTTCTTCTGAAAACCTCCATGGCAGTAGGATCTTCAATGAGTAATTTCATATCCATGGGCTCATACCTGTGACAATGCCCACCCTTATTTTTTTTCCTTCTTGCAACCATGGATTTTTTATAGTCTTCATTGCCTCGCTTGCTGATGACACCTGCAGAGTTCGAATTTGCTAGAAACCTACTTGGCTTGATGAAGCAAATATCCAGGGATTGAATCACATGCAAGGATAAATAAAAATATGAGAAAAGGCTAATTTAGGTGGGTTTTAATAGTTTAACTAATAGCTCGAGCTCCAATCATTACACATGCAAGCAAAAAAGGGTAATGATGACATCAAGCACGGCTATGTACATTTAAATTTACCATAACAAACTTGACTGAACTCCACCTTTACTTATCTAATCAGGAAATGAAACCTCATACAATTATGACAATATAGGTTAGAAAATGAATTTTCGTAGCAAAATTAGTTAAGCTTCTGACATATTCGTTACAAAAATATTAGGCAGTTTCGTAGAAAAATTTGTTATTTTCTTGTGTAAAACGCTATGAAATTTTGAAAAACTAATAGATGCACCATTTTGAGTTTGAATTCATGGGAAATGACAATTGACATGATATGGGACTGATTTTACTGAAAAGGTATAAACGAAGGTGATCATAAAACCTAGCATAGGCTTAAAAATGCAAAAATTTTCCTATAACACACTAAAATGGCTTTGGAGACCTTATCCATTAGGTGAGTGACCTGTATGACCCTATCAAGAAATTTTTACAACTTAATGAGTGGTAATAGTGGATTCACTTGGGATTGTGTGCCCCTGTGGTAAACCAAAGAACCTATAGTTCTAGTGCCATCCATCTTTTTTGGAAATAAAACTCTGAATTTTTCCAAGCCTTTTTCAAACTCTTATGGCCTTCACCTCAGGCTGAAGTTTGATGATGAACCTATCTTTATTAGCAAAAAAGAATAATAAAATAGAATATATAGAATGGATTGAAATTTAGTAAAATTTTAAGAGGAAAAGTGCTTTAGAAACCTGTCGTTGACAGGTCCTCCGGCACAAACTTGTCCATCCATCGCCTGAAGTAGATAAGTTTTTTTTTCCATGGAATGAAACTATTATGAATGGTCCCTTCTAGCTGTTTTCAAACTTTCCATGTTTCTCCTTATCTTCAATTTTGGCTTCCAACTTCAACACTACATCTTGAATCTGGAAATTTTCTTCTTTGAGCTTCCTGTCAAATGTCTTCTTTGCTCTGTTTTGTGACGGCTGATGGGTGTTGTATACCTCCTCCATTTTTTCCTACAAATCTATGAAATGGTTTATCCTCTTATGAATAGAATTAAGATCCTCTTCTAGTCCTTGTAGCAATTTCATTATAGGCACTCCTAAGGAAGTGGGAAAAATAGCTTAAACTCCATACATTAACTCATAAGGTGAAGTACCAATTGATCTTTTTGTACATATTCTATCAACCCACAGAGAATACTTTAACTTTACATGCCATGATATTTTGTTTTCCTGCAAAACCTTCTTGATAATTATCACAATGCTTTTATTAGAATATTCAGCAAGACGATTACCCTGTGGGTAATAAGTAGTAGAGTGTCCAAGTGTTATATGATACTGATGACAAAAACTAATCAACCTTTTAGATTTAAAATATTTTCCATTGTCAGTAATAGTCTTCATAGGACAGCCAAAACTAGACAATATTTTATTCTCTAAGAGCTCGATGATGATTGAATCATTTACCTTCCTTGTTGGAATTGCTTCAATCCACTTAGTGAAATAATCTATTGCTGTCAAGATCCAACGATGTTGCATTGAAGATGATGGGTGTATTTCACAAGTAAAATCTAGCCCCCACTATTGGAAAGGCGCCTCAACATAAATTCGCATCAAAGGTAGAGGAATGAGTTTTTTTCTTAACATCAAAAATCTGACATTCATGGATGGCAGCTATCTTCTTGTAAACATCCTTGAACATGGTTGGCCAGTAGTATCCTGCTCTGAGAATTTTTTTTGTTGTGGCCTTCCAGTAGTGATTTCCTCCACAGTCTCCCTTATGAAACTCTCCAATCACCTTTTCATCTTCCTCTTCTAGTAAACAATTCAAAAGAATGCCGCCAGTATCTTTCCATTATAAATTCTTATCTATAATGCAGTATCTTAGAGATTTCAGCTTCACAAACCTTGCTTTTGATTTAGTCAAATATATAGGAGCTCTTTGATGATTCAAGACAAAGATAATGTCCATGTACCATTCAAAAAAAATAAACTTCTCTTCAATAGGAATCATCTCTTCATCTTCCTCTGATAACTCTGAAATTTCTGCAATAATCCATATGAAGATAGTCAAAATTAGATTGTGCCATCAGCTTTGCCAACCCTTGCCCTTTCACCAATTTTGTAGGTCTAATTTATATGTCATACTCCAGCAAATTAGCTATCCACTTCCCTCTCTTGCCATCAGGATCATCTTGTGTCAAGATGTCCTTAACCACAGTGTTAGGGAAAAATTCTATGGCATGCGAATGCAAAATATAGATTCTGAAATCCTTAATGGCTTTGATCAAAGCATATTCCTTTTTTTCTAAAGTTTTTTATTTCATCTCTGAGTTAAAAAGGGTTATGCTAAAGAATGAAATGGGTTTCTTTGTACCTTGCTGTCCTTTGTGCAGTAAAACTCTAGCTATGGTGTTTTCAGATGAAAATATAAAAACCATAAATTCTTTTGAAATTTTTGGATTAATCAATACTAGGGCCTCAGTGAGGGATTTCTTTATTTCTTCAAATGATTGTTTGGCTTCAACTCTCTATTTAATATCAACTCCTTTCTTCAACATCTTGGTAATGTCTTTGATAATCTCAACGAAGTTCAGGATGAACGTTCTAACAAAATTTACTCTCTCAAGAAAGGACTGAATTTCCTTCCTGTTCCTTCGTAGGTCTATCTTATGAATGACATTGACTCTGTTTGGATCAATATTTATCCCATATTTTGATATAATATGTCCAAAAAAATTTCCAAATGCTAGAGCAAAAATAATTTTAGTAGGATTAAAAGAAATACAAATTCTTCTACACTTTAGCAGAACTTTCTCCAAATGCTTCAAATGGTCTTCCTCCCTTCTTGAAAATATAGTTATGTCATCCAGATAGACCACCACTAACTTAAATTTCTCCTCATCAAATGCAATGTCCATTGCTCTTTGAAAAGTCACTCCTGCATTCATCAAACCAAAGGGCATCTTGGCATACATGAATATCCCCATGGTGTGGTAAAATAAGTTTTCTCCTGATCTTCTCGGTGTACCAATATCTAATTGTATCCTGAAAAAACATCCATCATATACATCCTTTGGGAGCCAACAATATTCTGCAGAATCTTATGCATCTTAGGAAGAGGGTAGTTGTCTTTCAAAGAAGCCTTGTTCAAGTTTATGAAATCAATGCAGATTCCGATCTCTCCACACTTGTTTCTGATTTGAACCAACTTAGCAAGCCATTTTGAGAATGTGATAGGAACAATAATTTCTGTATCAAAAATCTTCTTAATTTCCTTCTCAATCAAAGGCATGAACAATGGATTAATCCTTCTCAATTTCTGTTTGAAAGGTTTCTCATTCTCTTTGATAGGAATAGTATGTTGAATAATAGTAGGAACATATTTTTTTAGGTCACCATAACTCCATGAAAAAACATCAATGAACTTCTTCATCATCTCAATATATTTATGTTTCATTTGCACAGAAAGAAACTCAGAAAGCTTTATCATTTTAGGCATTGCTACTGTACCAAGATTACAAGTCTCTACCTCTTCATCATCAGCCTGCATCCTAGGGTATTTGAACACATCATTTTGGTCAAAAATCTTTTCAAGTGGAATAAAACCCTTGGGTATACAATTATTCTTCAGTTGTAAAAATTTAGAAATACCCTTAGTTTCAACAAGCATGTTTTGCTGATCTACTTGTGTGCTTTCAAACTCCTTCTTCAACTCTATGAAATTTTTGACTTGTTGGTCATCTTTAAACACTTGAAAATGAATGATGTTATCTGGGATGGCAGGACTATGACGAACTTCAATCTTATACTTCTCAATGGAATGTGTAGAGATGACAATTAAACTTGCAGAAACAGCTAGGGAATTAGCTACTGAGTTTTGATACCTAGTTTTCACAATAAATGAATATTCTTGAATTTTTTCCAACATTTCCATAATCAAATTTCTGTAAGCTATCATCCTCACATCCTTAGTTTGATATCTTCCTTCAACTTGTTTTAATACCAACTCAGAATCTCCACAAACTGAAATTTTTTGGGCACTCAATCTTTTCAAAATTTCCAAACCCAAAAACATAGATTCATATTCAGCCATACTATTTGTATAGTCAAAGTTTAGTTTGAATGAATAGAACTTACTTTCATCATCAGGAGTAGTGATCCATATGCCTACTCTAGCCCCCTCTCTTCCAGCAGATCCATCAAAGTGAAAAAGCCACCAACCCTTTTCTTTTTCTTCAATGATTTCTTGATTTTCCACTTGCTGATTTTCAACTTCTTGATTTTCTGATTTCTCTTCACATTATGCTTCATTAGTTAACTCATTGAAAATAATTGTTGATCCTAATTCAGTTTCAACATCATAAATGGGAAAATTTTGAGGTTTTTCCTTGATTCTTACCATATAGGCCATCCTAGTCTCCCTGTACAACCTTCTTTGCTCCCCAAAAATAGGAATGTTGGAATATGTAAAGTCCATATGCATGGTGCCTTTGATTTTTTCTACCCAAGATCTGGATAAGAGCATGCCAAACTTGGGTGGAATATCTGCCACCACAATGTCCATTACCACTATCTTGGCAAGCACTTGTGTTATGCCAACAACAACATCTTTTATCAATCCTATGCATTGAACTCTTTTAGAATCAAAAGAAAACAAATCCTTGTATGGCCTAGTGATCTCCAAACCCATCCTCTCCATAATCACCTTAGGCATAAGGTTATGATAATCCCATGAATCCAACATGGCATTGTGTAAGGTCATGTCATGGATACTAAGGCTGACATAGAAAGGAGGTACTTCTTCATTCTGCTCATCTTCCAATCTTGGTCCCAAGTATATGGTAGGATGGCCTTCTTTTACATTAAGGATATCTGAAGCTCCTGGTTGAGAATTCAACATTTTCACAATTTTTCTGCTGTATTCATTAACCTTGATAATTTCTCGAAAAGGAATAGGAATCTTGATTTTAGAAATCTCATTCTCCAAATTGAAAATAGAAGTAAGCTTTTCACTCTCTTTGACAGGGGGGGGGAGTGGTGGATCATTTTTAGACTCAGCTGCTTTAGGATCATCCTTCTTTTACTATGTTTTATTTGTAGTGATGGGAACATTTATGTTTCTGAGATTGTATTGCTTCTACATTTCAAAAATTGCATGTTGATAACCCTTAAGATAGTCATATTGTCCCTCACCCTTATTTACATCATGATCAGACTCATTATGCTCTTACTTGTTCAAAAACATTCCAGACATGTTTTCATCTAGGCAGTGGACGGAGTCTTCTTGAATCTCAGGCTGAGTTTCATCTTCATAAATTAAGTTATGCTGAAAAGGAGGCCTTACTTGAGGATCAGGTTGATTTATGTTTTCCCTCTGTCTTTGTTGATTCTGAGGCCTTCTAAACTGTGGATTGCTAAATTGTGGATCATACTGTGCAGGAGGTGCAGAATCATTTCCAAGGGCAAGTATATCCATGAGTTTTCCATAGTCTTCATCATAGAATCAAACTTATCATCTGAGGTGGAAGGATTTTCTCCTTCTTTTAGTTTTCTTTTACCCATCTTAAACTTCTTAGCTACTATCATGTTTACATATACCTTCACAACATTGTTATGCATTTCTCCTAGTGAAGGATATTCTCTTTCTCTGAGCAGAATAAATAAGTCATAATAAAATGCCTCAGTAAAGCGCAATTGAGCAGCTCCTGGTGGAGGTTTAAGATGAGCAGGTATAGAATCATAAACTTTGTTAAATCTCTTGGAGAAATTTTGGACAGTTTCATCTACAGCTCTTTTTAAACTATTGTATTCAATAAGGGCCTGCACAAGTTTTGTTCTATTCCCCCATTTTCTCAAAAAAATATCCTCAAACTAGTTCCAATATTGCAAACTTCTTAGAGCTAGGGCTTTAAACCATTTTCTGACCTCACCAGTGAAATTGTGTTTGGATTATCCATAAATGTTGGTGGGTTAGGATCTATATTTTTCCTTGTATATCTCCTTCTCAAATCCACCTTTAAACATGAAATTTTGAAATGGAGTCACCAAGGTAGTTGCAGCCTCGAAAAAAATTTGAGCTCCTGCTACCTCCAAGAGTTCAACTTCACTGTTTGCACAAGAACTTTGGGAATTATGTCTTCAGACTCCCGGTAGACAGAACAAAATGTTATCACCAAATCGATCATGATTGGCTTCTCATCAATCAAATCAATGTAACTCTTTCAAACCACTTCTAACTGAATATTAGCCTCTTCTGTTTGAGAGGGCTCTCTCAAAGGGGGTTTATGATTTTGAATAAGGATAATACTAGATGGCTAACACTATGAATTGCGACTTTGTTTTTTGTATGATTTCAAGTTGAAAAATGAAGGCTTGCTACCATTGGGCTATGGAGTCAACATCAGTACTCTTAATGATGGTCTTTCTTCACATGGAATTTGAGGCAGATAGAGGTCTTTAATCAAGATAATTCACACACAATATAAGGAAAACACAGTAATTTCACCCCTAAAGGAAGTCAGAGCATAATAGTATGAATTCTGAGTAATTAGAGATAAAATCCACTGCAAATTATTAGACATAAAGATACATAACAACAACATATTAAACACCTCATGAGAATGTCAGGTTTGGAAGTAGAATGTTACTGTATATTACTAATAATGGAAAAAAACAAACAAGCAACAATTTGGTGCAATATTCTCCAACCCTTTTCTATTTGATGTTTAGTCTATAAATGGACATTCTTTACAATGTAGATGATCTTCCCAGCTGGCTAGATCTTCAAATTCTACTCTGACACCTATCATAACTGAAATTACTAACTTGAAACAGAAAAAGGAGTGCTATCCTTAAAGAAAACAAACTCCTAATAGGACTCTATCTCCTATTTATTACATTAGGTTCTCCTAACAATGAAACAGTTACATAATGGATATCACATGCTTGAGGGACAAAACACCATCACTTTACATATTTAAAACACCCCGAGATCTGTGGAACACAATCCTAGTTTTTAGGAATGGATAACCTTCAATTTAATCACTGTTTTGAATGATCAGCTGGTTGTGTCACACTCCTTTTGAGCAATGAATCTTTGCTGATATGTCCCACTGACATGTTGGAGGTCTCTAGCTCGCTAATGTGCTATTGGAATGCTCAAAACTCTTCAAAAAACTCCTCGCTACGAAACAAGGCAGTTTAGGTAGTTTCGTAGCGAGTTTTCGTAGCGTATGAAAACTTTCTTTTCCACCTATCTCTTTGACACTTTTGTTGTTCCAATGCCTTTACTATGCCAAGACACCTTGTAAAAAATCAATATCCCTCCATAATGCTTGAAAAAACTGAATTTTAAGGAAAAAATGCACCTACATAAATTTTTGTAGCGTTTTTTTGGCCTCAAGCTTGAGGTATGCTATGAAATTGTCCAAAAAACTAGAATTTGCTGAGTTCAATATTGCCTTCAAAAATTGATCTACAGAGGTAAAATTTAGGTTCTTTGTATGTCATGAACCTCATAAAACATATTCCAACTCAATTTTTTACTCCTGTAGTGTTTCATCTTCATTTACAATCAATTGGCTGATGGGTTCTTCTACCACTTTCATCTTCAACCCTTTCTTTTCTAACTCCACTTGAACCAAATCCAGCTAGTCCTGAAGATCTTCCACTTGATATTTTAATGCTCTATTCTTGGATTTTCAGTGCAAGTTGATCTTCTTAATGTGTTTTACCTCCCCTATTAATGGCTAAGTCAATTTCAACAACATTTCTACATTGTCCAAAGTTTTTGAGACACTTGTGACTTGTTCCTCCCATATTTGTCCAAATTGAAACTTCTCAGCTTTGTGTTTCTTTGCCTCTAGATTTAAAACTGATATCTCTTTACCTGATTCCTTCAACTTCTCTTTGAGGGTTTCTATTTTTATTTTTCAATCATTTTCTCTTTTCCCTTTCTTTTCCTGATAACTACTTCCTCTTTTGCTGATGTAAAAAAATATAGGATGCTTGTTAGCTGTGTAGCTTCATTGATTTTCTCAGTCTCTTTTCTTTCCATGACCTTCCTTGCATGTCTGGTTATTGGCTTCCTTTGTTGAAATATGAAACCAGCATCACCACCTGCAAAATATAGTTTTTTAGTAGTCTTACCTTTATTCATATTTCTTCCTCCATCTTCAATGTCTTCAGCTTGCACAATGGGTGAAAATTCAATGTCAATTGCGTGAAGTATATCGTCCAAATTTACTTCAGCCAATATATGGCTTCGAGTGACTCTCTTGTTGATTGTATGCTTCTGTTTTGCAGGTGCTGTGATTGCAGGGGAATTAGGTTCAAGGCAATACTTTGTATATAAATAAACATAGGGGGGTCTCATGTTTTTTATTTCCTATGTAATTATTCATATTTGAGTGATTTTTGGTTAAATTTAGAGAGAAAATTTGTAACTGCCCTCGAATGATTAGTGGGCATATGAAGAGATAGTCAATTTTAGTTATCTTGGAGTTAGGCTAAATTTAGAACTGTAGGAGTTCAAGATTTTTGTCGAGTCACCAAAGAATCTGAATTGATTCATTAGTAGTAGTTGTATAAAAATAATTCTCAAAGGCATTAGTAACAGTCCTACAGACCTGCACAGAGTTGTATAGAACTAGAGAGCTATGCAGAGTAGAAGGCCGTAGAATAGAATATCTAGCCAATACAAGCAGGTTTTGTAAGTAAATTCAGTTGTGCATATAAAAGGAATTGTTTCAGCATTATATGGATGTTTTTTATTTAACTCTATGTAATTGAGCGCTGTGTGTATTTCAATTGGACTTGCAATTTGAGGGAATCGATCACTGAAAGGATCGATTCTAGAAAACTAATTAATTATCAGTTTCAATTTATATATGATAAGTTAGACACATTCTAAATTGAATTGAATCACTGGTTGAATGAGGTCCAATCCCTTTAAACTTCTGAGTTTACGGTATACTGGCGGAATTGGTAAAATTTGAAGTGAGTTGTTTCATGGGACTGCGTGTTTAATTTAATGGTGTGAACTGTGTGAGTTGAACACAGAATCAAATGGATCGATGTTAGTGAATGATATGTTGTTTTACATAGTATTCAGTGAAAAGAGAACCATATACTCTATTGTATATATAAATAGTGAAGGAAGACCCGACTTTGAAGCCACAAAGGAAGGGATCTATTGTGTTCATAAAAGATGAGTTTAATTGCTTTACCTAGCATGAGGAAGACAAATAATTGTGCAGTAACATGGTAGCAGAGGTCACTGAATCAAAATAGCGTTAGAACTATGAAGGGGTAAGAAGAATTGTGAGTTGAAGTTGGAACGGAACCTTGAGGCGACAACGGAACCGTGAGGAGAAAAGTGAAACCAGAGTTCGAAGACTGGTGGGTTTCGCATGATTGAAAAGTGGTAAATGGTAATTGAAAAAAAAAAACACGATATATGTCTTCGTCTGACACGTGGCTGTGATTGGTTTTCAAAAACCATTTGTTTCGCATTGTTTTTAGCATTAATGCTCGGAAGCCAAAAAAATGCGATATCCTTGGTGTTCGTCCGATCATGAGCTGGGTAAGATCTATGGTGATCACATTTGCGCAATGTACAAAGTTTAATAAGGTATGTATTATACGTTACTGGGGGCCCCGAAGACGTTTATATATGTATCACTTGGTTTAACTCCAAAGGCGTGGTTTGTTATAATGTATTAACCTTTGGCGGGGCTGTAATATATGTTCATATATTATAGTTGATATGCAATGTCACCAAGGGATGCGATGTATGAAGGCTATTGTAGGGAAGTAAGCCTATTTTGGGGCCGAACGCATGTGGAGTTAATAGTTGAGTAAATTCACGTGAGTTTGAACTTATGATTTTTAACCCATATGTTAATATGTGTATTGACCGAGGTTGATATGTTGTAGAACATTATATAAAGTGGTTAATATATTCATATGCGTAGCGTGTGGTTTATTGGATTAAAGCGACAGAGTTAGAATTAATGAGGTGTATATATTATACGAAGAGCCGAACCTTATGTTGATATTTGAATATAACCCAAAGCTGAGAGTTGAAGGTTGTGGGACCCGAATAATGTATGGATTTTTGGTTCATGTTGTGTGCGGTTAATGGGTTTTAATATAAGGGCATATTATATGAATTTTGGGTTTTATAACCTTAGAAGAAGAAGCTTCCGCACTATTTTAATTAAATTGCCAGCCCAAGAGATTAGAACATTGAGAGTTTGCCCAGACTGTTGAGACTATTTGGGTTCAAAATTGGAGGTGCATTTTATATGCACAGAAAGTAGTAAATGTGGGTTAGGTAAGGTAGCCTGAGCGTCATGTGGTATTAGAGCTGGAATAGCTCTTTGAAATTTAATTTTTGAATTGGACATGTACTGAAATAGTGAGGAAATAATTTACAGATTTGAATAAGCATACAGGCAAGGTTGAAAATTCAGATTTGCAGAATATGAAGTTAAGACAAAGTGTTTTGAAGGTTGCAGCCTATAGAGATGCAGTGTAGGTGAAAGAAGAAACAAGATCATTCAGGGATCTTGGGAGGTGAGTTGATGAGCCTTATTTGACTCTGGTTTGGAGATATTGTTTGCAGAATGCAGAGTGCAAGCAATTGAGCAAGAAATCTCAGCAAAAATCAGATCACAGCTTTGAGAGTAGTGATGAAATTGTCCATCAAGGGATTATGAGTGAAGAAGAAAGTGTGGCAGAACCTGGAGAATTCCCAACAGAGGTTGGATGAAAGAAGAACAGATGTGTTCTTGAGGAGTTGCAGAGTGAAGCCTAGAGAGAGCAGAAGAGAGTGCTCAGAAGGTTCCATCAAATAGGGGACCAGTGCTTGCCAAAAATCGAATTCGGAGGAAGGGATTGGTGAGGTAAGTTGCAGCAAGAGAGCTTGTTGTTGCAGAGGCTTAGTGCAGCTTGTGAGTGAAGAAATCATGGAGGAGAAAATGGCTACTGATTGCCATAGCAGAGATTGCAGAGGTTCTGAGAGAGACCACAACAGAAGAGTGAGGGAAGATGCCAAAGAAAATGGCATGAGGAAGAAATCAGTGATGAAGAGTATTGGAAAGAGATAGCTGAGATCAGTAAGTAGTTTTATAAACTGGAGAGGATGATAGAGGAAAACCAGAGATTTGGTTGGCTCATGAAGAAGAAGATAAAGTGGTAGAGGCTACAGATGAAAAGAGAGAAAATGATAAATGCTCAGCTGAAGGAGGAAATACTCAGAATGATTGAGTATCTGGAGAAGGACTTGAATACTGAAGCTTAAAGTGAGACCAAGGGGTCCAAGGGCCCTACATCTGAAAAATTTTGTATGTTTGCAGGAAGAACATGTGGGAGAGAACAAAGTGCTGATTTTTTCATGAAGGGGGAAAATGAAACAGCCAGATGTTTTGAAAATGTCCATGCACAGTTGGAGAAAGGTTCTACTTTCCAACATATTGGAAGCAGAGGAGATTTAGCTTATGATGATGGCTAGAAGCTAGAAGTTGGAAAGCTTGAAGATACTGGAGAGAAGACCATTTAAGAATCTCTGAAGTATATAGAAGACTTGAGACAACAAGAATATGTGATGATCAAATCATCAAATGAGACCATGAGGTCTTATGTTTTTACAACTGACAAGTTGTGTGTGAATGTAGGTATTGAAGAAGATAGTTCATACGATGAAACTGTATTCACTGAAAATTGACTTGTGATAGAAAAGAATATAGTGAATATTGTGAGGATGTTTTCTCAGATGAGATGCCATGATTGTGGCATGAGTCAATTTTTCTGGAGCAGAGGACAGAAACACAGAGGAAAGGTGTTCAGATTGTAAGGATAGAAGTGAATGAAGATGAGAAAGTTCATTTTTATGAACGAGAGCAAGGAGACATCCTTGAAGAGGATGATGCAAAGGAGAGACTAACTGACAGTCTCAAGAATTGTTTGAAGGATTGGAATCATCATACTGATGTGCTAATGGAGAAGAAAAGAATTTTATGACAGCATACTGAAATGCTGGCAGAGGAAGGAAAGGCACTGAGGCCTTATGATTTTTGTTTTAACAATTGTTCTGTGAATGCAAATTCTGTTGATGCTGAAGGAAAATTGACCCCATTGGGAAATCAATTGAAAGATAAGGATAATTCTGTGGAAATGTTTGATCCATAGAATGAAGAATTTAAGTTGCAGGAAATTAATTTGCTGAATCTACAGGATTCTATGCCAAAGAGGGAACCTCAATTTCAGAATTGGGGATTGCAGAATGTAACGGTACAAAGGATTGAAGATAGTGAAGGTTTTCTGAGTCTTGGAAAAGACTTATAATTTCAAAAAGGATAATTGGTGACTGGATCATCAATTAATACCATGGAGTCTTGTGCTTTAAAATTTGACAATTTGGTTGTGTTGATAGGTATGGCAAAAAACAATCCATCTTTTGGGGTTGTTTTGAAGGATGATGAATTTTTGCAGAAGAGGGAAGGTGAGGCTATCATGCCTCATGTGAAGGGACTTGTTCTTACTGATAATGACAAGAAGGAGTTGATTTTTCTGAACAGCCAAGAGAAGAATGTAAGGCAGACTTTTAGGGCTGCTACAGCAGTGGAGAATCAGAGTTTTACTCTAATAGAAGATGAAAATGCAGTGTTTGGAGAACTTGATTTGATTGCTGGAATAAATCAAGAGGATGAAAGACATTCACTAAAGATTGTCCAAGAAGAAGAAGATGTTGAAACTGAGTTGCAGCATATTGATGAAGTGTTTGGAAAAGGATGGCTGAAATTTTTGTTGAAAACATTTGGAGAAGAGAATAAAATGACATAGCAGCAGATGGAGGTGTTGCTGGAAGAAATGTTGGAGGAAAAAATTGAAGTGTTTCCAGAAGAGGAGGAAGAGACACAAAGATTTCATAATTTTGATGTTTGTCTTATGATTGCAGGTACTAAAGGGAGGACTAAGGGATGTTTATTCTAGAAGAAGAAAAGAGGTGATGTTAGTGACTGGAAATTTAAATACCAGTCAAGAGAATTGCTGAAGTCAGAGGATGGAGAAATTGTCATGGATGACAATCAGGAAGAGATTTACTATTGCAGAGAACAAGAGGGTATGGATGATTAGGTGGCAGTTAGAGTGGGGGCTATAGCAACCGTAGGAATTCGGAAAGAAAGAGTAAGCATGGTAGTAAGGAGAGCTACAGATACAGCTGAAGCTAGCACAGGAGCTAGGGCAGCAGTAAAGACTAAGAAAGTAAGTGCAAGAGTTCAGCAAATAAGAACTCAGCATGAAGAGACAGAGGTAAAATTTCAGAAATCCAGAGGAAGCAGTATCCAACAGTTAGAAGACATATTAGATGAAGAAATTGCATTGATAAGAATACTGATGGTGAAATTATATGAGAAGGCAGCAACAAGAAAACAGAGAAACAGCAGCAACAAGAATAAGACATCGACAGATTATGAAGGCATAGAAAGTGGAAGGAGGCAGCATAAAATATGGAAGCCTGGAGAATTACAAAAGAAGAATGTTGTAGCAGATGATCAGCTACAAAACAAAGTATGGGATCTAGGAAGACAAGGATGAAGCACATGATCAGGAAATCATGAATCATTTTAACTTGGGGAGTCTGATGCAGGGGCATTAGGCTCAAGGAAATACTTTGTATAAAAATAAACATAGGGGGTCTCATGTTTTTTATTTCCTATGTAATTATTCATATTTGAGTGATTTTTGGTTAAATGTAGAGAGAAAATTGTAACTACCCTCGAATGATTAGTGGGAATATGAAGATATAGTCAGTTTTAATTATCTAGGAGTTAGGCTAAATTTAGAACTGTAGGAGTTCAAGAGTTTTGTTGAGTCACTAAAGAATCTGAATCGATTCATTAGTAGTAGTTGTATAAAAATAAGTCTCAAAGGCATTAGTAACAGTCGTGCAGACCTGCACAGAGCTGTATAGAACTAGAGAGCTGTGTAGAGTAGAAGGCCGTAGAATAGAAGATCTGGCCAATACAAGGAGGTTTTTTAAGTAAATTCAGTTGTACATATAAAAGGAATTGTTTCAAAATTATATGGATGTTGTTGATTTAACTCTGTGTAATTGAGCCCTGTGTGTATTTCAATTGGACTTGCAATTTGAGGGAATCGATCACTGAAAGGATCGATTCCAGCAAAGTGATTAATTATCAATTTCAATTTATATATGATAAGTTAGATGCATGTTGAATTGAATTGAATCACTGCTTGAATGAGGTCCAATCCCCTTAAACTTCTGAGTTTACGGTATACTAGCGGAATTGGTAAAATCCGAAGTGAGTTGTTTCATGGGACTACGCGTTTAATCTAATGGTGTGAACTGTGTGAGTTGAACACATAATCGAATGGATTGATGTTAGTGAATGAGACGTTTCACATAGTATTCAGTGAAAAGAGAACCGTATACTCCGTTATATATATAAACAGTGAAGGAAGACCCGACTTTGAAGCCACAAAGGAAGGGATCTATTGTGTTCATAAACGATGAGTTTAATTGCTTTACCTAGCATGAGGAAGAAAAATAATGGTGCAGTAACATAGTAGCAGAGGCCACGGAATGAAAACAATGTTAGAACTGTGAAGGTTTAAGCGGAATTGTGAGTTGAAGTTGGAACGGAACCTTGAGGCGACAACGGAACCATGAGGAGAACAGTGAAACTAGAGTTTGAAGACTGGTGGGTTTCGCATGATTGAAAAGTGGTAAATGGTAATTGAAAAAAAAAACGCGATATATGTCTTCGTCTGATGCATGGCTGTGAGCGGTTTTCAAAAAGCATTTGTTTCGAATTTTTTTTAGCATTAACGCTTGGAAGCCAAAAAAACGTGATATTCTTGGTGTTCGTTCGATCGTGAGATGGGGAAGATCTATGGTGATCAAATTTGCGCGATGTACAAAGTTTAATAAGGTATGTATTATACGTTACTGTGGTTCTTGAAGATGTTTATATATGTATCGCTTGGTTTAACTCCAAAGCCGTGGTTTGTTATGATGTATTAACCTTTGGCGGGGCTGTAATATATGTTCTTATATTATATTTGATATGCAATGTCACCAAGGGATGCGATGTATGAAGGGTAGAGTAGGGAAGTAAGCCTATTGTGGGGCCAAATGCATGTGGATTTAATAGTTGAGTAAATTCACATGAATTTGAACTTATGAGTTTTTAACCCATATGTTAATATGTGTATTGACCGAGGTTGATATGTTGTAGAACATTATATAAAGGGGTTAATATATTCATATGCATAGCTTGTGGTTTATTGGATTAAAGCGACAGAGTTAGAATTAATGAGGTGTATATATTATACGAAGAGCCGAACCTTATGTTGATATTTTAATATAACCCAAAGCTGAGAGTTAAAGGTTGTGGGACCCGAATAATGTATGGATTTTTGGTTCATGTTGTGTGCGGTTAATGGGTTTTAATATAAGGGCATATTATATGCATTTTTGGTTTTATAACCTTAGAAGAAGAAGCTTCCACACTATTTTAATTAAATTTCCAGCCCAAGAGATTAGAACATTAAGATTTTTCCCAGACTGTTGAGACTATTTGGGTTCAAAATTGGAGGTGCATTTTATATGCACAGAAAGTAGTAAATGTGGGTTAGGTAAGGTAGCCCAGGCGTCATGCTTCTTGAGGTGTATCAGTCTCTTGCAAATATTTTGTTCCCATGTTCACTGGTTCTACAGGAGATGATCTATTTTCTTCTTCAAATTCTTCTGCCACACCTGGTGATGAAGTTGTTCTAGGTTTGGAGGCTTTATTTTGAGTAACCACATCAATTTCATAACCCCTCATGAACAAGAAATAAATCCCATATCTGTCTAACCTTCTCAATTATTTCAATAATAATAGCTTAATTAGACCATGATGAAAAAGAGATGTCTCATTGCCCTCAGTCTTAATTTGAACCTTATCTGACATTTTCCCTAGACTTCTATATAAATAGAAAGGAAAATCAAGTGATCACTTAGCTAAAAAATGTATAATAATTCTGAGATGATAGGAATAGACCATGTGAAACCTTCCTTCACTGGTAAAATACTTTTGAATGACCATCAACAAATTTTCATAATTCTCCTTCACAAAACTCCTAGGGATAGCATTTGTCAAATCAACTTCACTATGTTCTTGATTGATAAACTCTGTTCAATCCTGCATTGTCAATTTGATACCTCTAAACCACTGTTCACCACCTCTGGGGATTCCTGTAGCTGAGGATATGCTCTCTGGTGTCACTGTAAAGTTCAGAATTCCAACCTTTGATGTTGTTCCTATGAAACCTGTAAATGAAAGCCCTACAACCTCCGACAGAATTGCAAGTAGCCAGTTCTTCTGAAAACCTCCATGGAAGTAGGATCTTCATTGAGTAATTTCATATCCATGGGCTCATACCTATGACAATGGCCACCCTTATTTGTTTTCCTTATTGTAGCCATGAATGCTTTATAGTCTTCATGACCTCGCTTGCTGATGACATCTACAGAGTTCAAATTTTCCAGGAAACCACTTGGCTTGATGAACCAAGTCTCCAGGGATCGAATCACATGCAAGGATAAAGTACAATATGAAAAAAGGTAATTTAGGTGGGGTTTAATACTTTAACTGTCAGCTCGAGCTTCAATCATTACACATGTAAGAAAAAAATGGTAATGATGACATCAAGCACGACTATGTACATTTAAATTTACCATAACAACCTTGAATGACCTCCACCTTTACTGATCTAATCAGAAAATGACACCTCATACAATTCTGACAAGCCAGGTTAGAAAGTGAATTTTCGTAGTGAAATTAGTTAAGCTTCTGATAGATTCGCTACGAAACTATTAGGCAGTTTTGTAGCAAAATTTGTTGTTTTCCTGTGTAAAACGCTACTAAAATTTTAAAAAATAACATATGTGCCCTTTTGAGTTTGAATGCATGGGAAATATCAACTAACATGATATGGGACTGATTTCATTAAAATGGCATAAATGAAGGTGATCATAAAACTTAGGATAGGCTTAAAAATGCAAAAATTTTCCTATACCACATTAAAATGGCTTAGGAGCCCTTATCCATTTTGTGAGTGACCTATATGACCCTATCAAGAAAAATTTCCCAAATTAATGAGTGATAATAGTTACCTTTCTTCAATCCCACTCTCAACCTTGGGAAGTTGGGGGGAGTGATAATAGAACCTACTGTCCCGATCTGAGATAATGGACTATAGGACCCAAAAGTGTAGAAAAACTCACTCAACGAGGAGTTTAGAAGTGTCTTATTTTGTGATATTCTTCTTGCAAGGCATCATAATGAACATCTTATATAATTTTTCGACGACCATAAAAACATTGTCGTTTCCATGTTTGGTAGAAAGAAGGCCCAACATGTAATCCATGGATATGGATTCCCATGCATAGCTAGGGGTAGGAAGTTGAGTATATAGGCCCTGCTTCTTGATGTTCGGTTTGAAAAATGGCTCAAATAATGCAGGATCTGATCTACTTCCCAACATCATGTTGAAGGTTTGGCCAATAGAAATACTTCTGTAGTACTGCCACTGTTTTCGTTTCCCCGAAATGTCCAGCAACCTGCTTATAGTGTATTTCCAAAATCATCTTGTCACACTCACTTGAAGGAACACAAAGGTGTCCTAGGTGGCATTAGAGTGAATCTTGGAGGTGAAAATATCAAAATTTCTTATCCTTCAGGAGCATCTGGTATGTGTTTCTGAATTCTGGATCACTTTTGTAGAGATGCGGCCAACCTGAAGTCTCGTGCACACAAAATTCGAGCACAATGGTTAACTCCATGATCAACGGTCGGCTGAGGCAGTAAACAACATTATTGGTGCTGCCCTTCTTTTAATTTTTGTTCAAATGGAAATATTTCTTGTCTTATCACAAAAATGAGGCTAATTGGGCTGCTCAATAGTCAATCCAATGTAACTATTTCAAACAAATTAGGGATGGAAGTTAGACCTTACAACTAGAGAGTGCTCTCTCAAGAAAAGATATGACATTCAGTAAATAAGCTTTAAAACGAAGATGGATATCTCTTAGATTTTTTTTAGATGATTTATTGCAGGTGGAAGATGATTGAGGGCTACCATTGGGCATGGATTCAGTATGGAAATTCAATTACACAAAGTATCATTCATGGAAGCCGAGGCACATGAGCTCTTACAAAATAATTCTGACAGAAAACATAATACATAAAGTTAGTTGGAGCATAAGATTTATGAATTCCAAGTAATTATGTATGAGTAAGTTGAATTAACATTGAAAAGATAAAGGAGACAAACACACAAGAGCCTAATCAGAATCTCAGGTCTGAACAAATTCTTCTGAAACTGTGTATTAGCTGTGCGAAAGAAAATTACATGATAGCATTGTCATCTACATCCATCATCTCTTCTCTAACTCTAAAAATTCTTTATTTATAGAGTGATGACTCATACAAATGGTTTTCCACCTTGCTAACTTCGAGTTCCTACCTCAAAGACCTATTTCAAATAGGATTACATCACTTGGAGACTTCCTAGGGGTATTTTCAATTTGGCAGAGTTTGAATACACAAAGGACTCTTATTTCATTAAATAGTTCAAAAAATCCCTTTAATGACCCTTATCAAATGAAACCAAATAATTTTATAAGTGTATTGGACTGCTTATGTGTCATTATGCCACGTGGATGCTGAGGTGGACCTCTTCCAAGTCAAATTTTATAATTTTTACACAAATCTGGTTAGTGAAAAATAAGCCTCAAAGATGAGTACATAATTTTAAAACCATAATGGATTTGAAAAAATGGAGAGAGGTTTTATAGATGGGATTTTTCTAAAGAAAAAACTTGCTCTGAATTCCAAAATTCATTTTCATTTCATCAGAAAGTGAACTTGAAGTTGAATGCTAAAACAATCATGTATAGGAAATTTCGTAGTGCTCATTCCGCAGAAAACTCCAAAATCTGACTTTTGCATAACCCTCGACCTTTATGAATGTTGGAGGGTATTCCCTAGGTTAAATAATGTAAACACATACCTTCATTCACCCCTGTCATGATATTTTCTTGGAATTTTTACCACAAAGCATTCTACAACGAGTTCGTAGCGAAAAATTAGCTTCAAGCCTAGAGCTCGCTACGAACTTGCCTAACTTTTCCATATTTTGCAATTTTTACTCTTTATCTCCAAAAAAAATGGTTACATTTATGTAATGGATTTGATAGAGAATACTAAGACAAAATTGGTCAAAAGGTGTGTCTTACCATCTTTCAAGGGGTAGCAAGGTCATCCACTACAATCATCTTCAAACCATTTTTCCTTCAAATCTGCTTGCACCAAATCCGTTGAACCAAACTGACATGATGACGTGTCAATAACCATGATCAGGTGGAAAAATGTCATGCTAGATTTCAGGTCCTTATATTCTGAATTTTAGGATGAGTTGTGTATTGGCGAGGTGGGAAAAATGGTGTGTTGGCATCCATGTCATCATTTTGCTAAGTGATCTTCATCAACAGGTGTCCCAATTACGCTCCTAAACTCTTTTGATGAATCATATGCTCTCTTAAATGCATTAAATGATTCAAAAATACCAAAACTTCAGCTCGCTATAAAAACATAATTTTTAGGAATGTTTGTAGCGAATTCTGACTATTTTACACTAATTTCGCTACGAACTTGTGTAGAAGTGACAAATTTACATGAAATGGAAATTTTCATTTATGCACGAGATATTTTTGGGATTTTTATTTGACATTGACACCTATCACCTTAATGATGACCTTTAAGACCCCGCATATACACATTTTTTGAAAATTAATGAACTTCATGACCTTATATTACCCTAATGACCTAACCTAACTTACCTAAGACCAACCTAGACAAACCTCGTTGTTATCAAGAATAAAAATGCCTCCAATGGGGATGTTGCACCCCTGTGGTGTAGCAAAGAACTAGCAACTCCAGTGGCTTAGTGAAAACTAAAAATTATGAACCATATGAAATCTTCTTCAAGCTTTTATGGCCTTCTCGCTAGGCTCAAACTTGTTAAAAACTACAATACAAGTTGAAAACTAAATCTGTACATGCTGAAAATATGCCCAAAATAATTGAGCTTATTCACACACACACCTACCTACCCTATACTGCCGAGAAAATACTAAATCGTATGACACAAAAATACCAGTGAAGTTAAGTAGCTGATGATATAAAAGGACTGCTTGACTATGCACCAACAATATCGAAACTGGAAAATATAATGACAAATGACAATGGATCTGTTTCTCACAATGGAGACATGGATGGAAACTCAGGCTGAAAAAATCTCCATACAGTCTGCTACAATATCAATAAAAATATGATATTTTTTATGAATATTTTCAAAATCTTGAGCAAATAAATCCTCATAGTTGAACACTTCACACTTAACTTTCATCTCATCATATATTTTCAGTTGTGTTTCATCAGATCTATTTTTTAAAACAAAACATTTCTCCATCTTGATGTCAAAAGACAATAGCTCATCTTCTTTTTTAGGCTGGAAAAAACTTTCAACAGGCTGCATATGATCTTGAAAATTATAAGACTGAATTTGGGCTTCAACATATTCAATATCTTTCTCAAGCTGACAAGCCAATTCATCTAAAAATATGATCTTATTTTCAGGATTTCCTTTATGTGACTTTAAATAAAAATATAGTGATGAAGAAAATTTCTCACCAATTTCTATATTAGAGCACCATCCTATGAACCCCTGAACAGAAAGAGAGCTTTCCACAAACTTTATCTTCTCAATCCATGTTTCCAAGAAAATAAGCTAGAAAAATGAAAATGATTTAATAGATATAACAGGTAACCTTTCAACCTCGCTTTTACACTTTCCTTGGAATTAATCATATAAAAGCATAATGAATACATCTTCTTGTTTGACTCTAAGGAGCTCAGTAAAGTCATGAAGCTTCAATACATGACCTAAAGTCAAGCTTAAATATTCTCCATCAAAGTTAGGGTCAATACTTAAAAGATATGCATCAATGGGAAAAATATTTGGAAATCCATAAATTTTTTAAAAGTCCACACATGCACACCTTGAAGAAATTGTAGCTACATCTAATTCTCTCATTTCCCAGTAGTATTACCATGAAGTTATCAATTTATGAATTCTTCAAGAATGGAATCACCAAGGTAGAAGTACAACCTTCGAATTGTCTGATATCCTGCTACCTTCAAGATCTTAGTTCCTATGACAAGAACCACCCAGGATGATATGAATTTGAGACTCCGGGTAGATGCACCAAAATTTTATCACCAAACTGACACTAATTGGGATGCTCAATAGTCAATCTAGTGTAACTATTTCAAACCACTTATGGTTGGAAGTTATCCCTTCCAACCAGAAAGGGTTCTCTCAAGAAAAGATATGATATTCAATAAACAAGCTTTAAAACAAATATGGCTAACCCTAAGATGTTTTTTAGATGATTTTTTGCAGCGGGAAGATGATTGAGGGTTACCATTGGTCATGGAGTCAGTATGGAAATTCAATTACACAAAGTATCATTCATGGAAGGTGAGGCACATGAGCTCTTATGAAAATAATTTTGACAACAAACATAATACATAAAGGAACTTGGAGCATAAGATTTATGAATTCCAAGTAATCATGTATGAGTAAGTTGAATTACAATTGAAAAGATAAAGGAGACACACACATAAGAGCCATATCAGAATCTCAGGTCTAAAAAAAATCTTCTGCAAGTGTGTATTAGTTGTGTGAAATAAAATTACATGATAGCATAGTCATCTACATCCATCAACCCCTATCTAATTCTAAAACTCCTATGTTTATAGAGTTAGGTCTCATACAAATGGTTTTCCACCTTGCTAGCTTCAAATTCCTACCTCGGAGACCTATTTAAAATAGGATTACATCAATTGGAGACTTACTACGAATATTTTATGTTTGCTACA
Organism: Pinus albicaulis; assembly: GCA_034641835.2. NCBI lineage: Eukaryota > Viridiplantae > Streptophyta > Pinopsida > Pinales > Pinaceae > Pinus > Pinus albicaulis. Next base: position 1,074,233,977 of record CM076578.1, read on the forward strand.
GTTTGAATACAAAAATTACTTTTCTTTCATTAAATAGTTAAACAAATCCATTTAATAATCATTATCAAATGAAAACAACTAATTTTCTAAGTGTACTAGACTACTGATGTGTCATTATGTGACATGGATGCTGAATTGGACCTCTTCCAAGTCAAATTTTACAATTTTTACACAAATCTGGTTAGTGAAAATTATGAAAAATACGCCTCAAATATGAGTGCATAATTTCCAAACCCTAATGGCTTTGCAAAACCTGAGAGAGGTTTTTGTATATGGGCTTTTGATGAAGATCAAAATCCTTCAGATTTCCAAAATCATTTTTCATTTGGTGATAAATTGAACTTGATGTTGACTGCTAAAACAATCATGTATAGGAAATTTCATAACGCTCATTCCGTAGCGAACTCCAAAATCTAAATTTTGCATAACCTTTGACCTTTTTTACTGTTGGAGGGTCTTCCTTAGGTAAATTAAGGTAAACACATGTCTTAATTCACCCATGTCATGATATTTTTTTGGGAATTTTTACCTCAAAACATTCTACAGTACGCTCCTAGATAAAACTCAGCTTCAAGCCTGGAGCTCGCTACAAACTTGCCTATTTTCTATATTTTGCAATTTTTACTCTTTATCTCTAAAAAAAATGCTTACAACTCTGTAACTGATTTGATAGAGTATCCTAAGAAAAATTTTGTCAAAATGTGTGTCTTACCATCTTTCAAGGGGCAGCAGGTTCATCCACTATAATCATCTTCAAACCCTTTTTTCTTCAATTCTGCTTGAACCATCTCCATTGAACCAAATTGGCATGCTGAGGTGTCAAAAACCATGATCAAGTGGAAAAATATCATGCTAGAATTCAGGTATTTATATTCCCAATTTTAATATGAGATGTGTATTGGTGAGGTGAGAAAAATGGTGTGTTAGCATCCATGTCATCCTTTTGCTAAGTGATCTTCATCAACAGGTGTCCCAATGATGGTCCTCAACTCTTTTGATGACTTGTCTACTCTCTGAAATACATTAAATGCTTAAAAAATACCAAAATTTCAGCTCGTTGTAAAAACAAATTTTTTAGGCAAGTTTGTAGTGAATTCTGACTGTTTTACACTGATTTTTCTACGAACTTGTGTAGAAGTGCCAAATTTACATGAAATGGCCAATTTCAATTATGTGCGAGATATTTTAGGGATTTTTATTTGACATTGACACCTATCACCTTATTGATGACCTTTAAGACCCCCACATATATACATTTTTTGAAAAGTAATGAACTTCATGACCTTATTTAACCCTAATGACCTAGCCTAACTTACCTAAGACCAACCTAGACAAACCTAGTTGTTATCAAGGATAACAGCAGGTATGTGGACCATTTTAGATGGCGATCATTATGTAAATTCCCTTGTGTATGTATGGACAGAAGGGGTTGGTGATCTATGTGGATGAGCGTTTCCTTCACCAAAATGTGATCTTTCCATTGTCGGTAGGCATGCAAAAAGGAATATATCTCTTTGTCATAGGTGGGATACTTACAGACTATGTTTGAAAGTGTCTCACTGTGATATTCCACTAGATTACCTTGATGATTAAGTACTTCCCCAATAGCATAGTCAAAGGCATCTGTTTGGATCTCAAATGGTTGTTGAAATTCTGCTAATGTGAGAACTAGCGTAGAGTAGAGGTGATGCTTAAACTCTACGAATGCCTTATGTTGAGATTCACGCCAAAAGAATTTTTCTTTCACTCCTCCATTGGTGATTTGACTCAAAGGCCAAGTGATATGAGAGAACCCCAACACGAACCTGCGGTAGAAATTGGCAAGACCTAGAAAGTTGCAGAGCTCTGTTAGAGTGGTTGGGTTTATCCAATCCCAAATGACCTAGATCTTGGTTGGGTCCACATGCACCCCCCACCCATCAATAATGTACCCCAAATTAAACCTTGGTCATTCCAAAAGTGGACTTCTCCAAATTTTCACATAACGTGTATTGCTGCAGTGTTTGGAGGACCTCTCGAATGTGATGTAGGTTCTCTTCCCATCTCTAGATGAAGATCAAGATGTCATCCAAGTACACCACCATGAATGAGTTATTGAATATTCGAAATATGTCTTCCACTAACCTGATTAAGGTTGCAGGAGCATTCGTCAACATGAAAGGCATGATTAGCCATTCAAAAATGCCCTCCTTGTTTTTTAAGGAACTCTTCCACACATCAAAGGGTTCCATTGCTACCTATTGATACCTAGACTTCAAGTCAATATTGCTGAAATATTTCCCCCCCTTGATTTGGTCCAAAATGTCATCAATCCATGGGATCAGATATGTATTCCGGACAGTGATTTTGTTTAGTGCTCGACACTCAATGCAGAGTCTCCAAGTCCCATCCTTCTTCTGCACCAACACAATCGGGCTCCCATAGGGCGATGAACTCTGCCGGTTGTGACATTTCTGCAACAACTCCTGAACCTACCTCTTGATTTCCTCATTCTCCAAAACATATCACTGGTAGATTTTTCCATTGGGTAGCAAAGCACCTGGGGTTAGATCATTGAAGTGCTTGACCTAACATTGCATAGGCACCCCTGTAGGTGAGGTGAATATTTCCCCATACTACTCAATGACCTTGTCCATTTTTTTTCTCAATGTGAAGGAGCCCTGTCTGGAGGTGGTGGCCATAGTATCCTTTTTAGCCAGAGGGTATATCATGAGGAAAAAAAAATTCCCGGTTCTGGAAATGAGCTTACTAAATTGATTCATAGTTATCAAAGACATGGTGATAGGAAATGCAACCTCTACTATCCTATAAAACTTATTACCCAAAGTAACAATAACAATGCTAGGCTGAGACTCATATACATCATGTCTCTTCCACAAGTATGGGTTGAAAATTAATACATCAAAATCTTTAAGAGGAGAAACACCAAATAATAACTCATATGTATTATGACACCACTGGCTGACACGAATATCTCATCCTTAGTGAATCCACCCAATGGTGTATGGTTGTGGGTGTGCTGAGATCGTCAGGCCTAGTTTCTTTACAACCTTTGCTGAAATGAGGTTCTTTTGGCTCCGAATGTCGACAATAAACTGCAACAGGGAACCCTTCACCCACATATAGGAATGGAAGAGGTGCTCCCCTTCCTCTAGATCTTTGGGTTCTTCCTTCCAGATCTTGGTGGTGGGAAAAGTTGAATTCGACTTCGCATCAATAATATTCATCCCTTTGTCATTCCCCTTGTTGGGTTCTGACTCAGAGTCAGAACATGCATCTCGTTCAGAAGCCTTTAGCTTGGCCACCAGTGACTACTTGGCCTGAGACTTACTTGTGTTGTGAGTGGAGCTCTTATGGAACTCACACCACTTTCCCGTGTCCTTATTTGGCTTCGTGGTGTTGTTATTCACTTACAGATTCGATAAGTTGTCTTGGGCTGACCCAATTGGCCTTTTCCTTTGTTTTGCAATTTGGGGGCACCTTTCCCTTGCTTCTAATTCGTAAATACAAAGTCTTGCTTCTTTCTTTTGAATTTCTACTCAATATTGGTAACATACTGGTATGTTTCACAAAGCAAGGAGGAGGAACTCCATTTACTCCTAGATGTATATATGAAGCAAACTACGGTACTTAATAAACAAATGTTTCTCTGAATATTTTATACCCAACCTTGTGCACAGGGTATGGAACATATTCATCAAATCATGCACATCTTGATCCATTTGTTGCCGCAGCGTAGTCCATTGTATATAATTGTCCTCATAGCTCCCCATGGGGTAGTATTATTCCTTGATGGCATATTATAAATAATTCCAACTGGGAGTAGCTGAGAATAGGGAGAATTTTCCCTCATCCTTTTTCTCACAATAGGTTCCCCACTATTCCTTGACATGGGGGGTAGCTTTTAGGAGTGAAAAAGTAATATTTTCTCGATTAGAAAAGTCATAAACCAAAATATATATTTCTAATAGATTAAACCATATATATATGAATTCTACATCTATTTGGCCCTTAAATTTGGGAATGTTGAAGTTAAATTGCACCTTAAAAGGAATGGTGCCTCTAGAGTGGCTTTCGGATGAAGATGCGTTGCCGATGGGTATTTGTCTAAGGATCTGGGAAAAGTTATCCATCATCAAGTCCCTTCGTTTCTCGAGGTCCTCCTCGAGTAATATTTTGATAGGATCTCCTACTCCCTCATCTTACTTCTCCTCCACCATGGGAGGTCGTCGGGGTTTGCAAGTGTTATCATAAAAATAAGACTAAGTAGGTTGTTCAACAATCAATTTTATGTAACTATTTCAAACCACTTGGGTTGGAAGTTATCCCTGCCAACCAGAGAGGGCTCGCTCAAGAAAAGGTAAAATATTCAATAAATTGGCTTTAAAATGAAGTTGGATAACACTTAACTGTATTTTAGATGAATTTTTTTACGTGGAAGATGAGTGAGGGATACCATTGGGCATGGAGTCAGCATGAAAACTCAATTGCAAACAAGTATCATTCATGGAAGCTGAGGAAAATGAGCTCTTATAAAATAATTTTGACAGCAAACATAATACATAAAGGGAGTTGGACCATAATATTTATGAATTCCAAGTAATTATGTATGAGTAAATTGAATTAACATTTAAAATATAAAAGAGACAAACACATAAGAGCTCAACCATAACCTCAGGTCTAATCAAAAGACTTCTGCAACTATATATTAACTTAGTGAAAAATAGATTACAATAGTATCTTTGGTAATTACATCCATCAACACTCTCTAACTCTAAAAATCCTCCATTTATAGATTGAAATCCATTTTACATAGGTTTGTCACCTGGGCTAGACTCTCAAAACTGATCTAGAGGTCTAATCCAAAAAGGAATTTATTACATTGAGGAAAAATAGAGATAATTCGGTTGGAAAGATTTTGTAGTCTAAAAGGACTATTTCATTATTAATTACATCAACAAACATGAAATAACCCATGCTAATGATGCTTATCAAACCAAAAAAAAAAATTAGGTGGAAAAAACCATGATCAGGTGGCAAACTATCATGCTAATATTTTAGGTCCTAATATTCTGAATTTGAAGATGAGTTGTGTATTGGCGAGGTGTAAAAAATGGTGTGATGGTAGCCATGTCATTCTTTTGCTGAGTGGTCTTCATCAACAAGTGTCCAAATGATACTCCTCAAAATATTTTTATGACTCATATGCTACCTAGAAATCTTCAAAAATACCAAAACTTTAGCTCGCTACAAAAATATAGTATTTAGGCAAGTTCGTAGCGTAGTTTTTGTAGCATTTTCATTTCACCACCTTCTGCAATATTCTTTAATTTTCTACCTATTGGATTGTATTCAGTAGGTAAAATAAGGTAAACAAATGTTTTCATTCACCCCTGACATGATATTTTTTTTTATCTTTTGTTTCAAAACATTCTACAACGAGTTTGTAGTGAAAACTCATCTTCAAGCCTGGAGCTCGCTACGAACATGCCTAACTTCACCAGAATTTGCAATTTGTTTCTCCATAACTCCAAAAACATGCCTGCAACTCTGTAAATCACTTGATATGGTATTCTAATACAAAAATTTGCAAAAAAATTTGTGTCTTTACATCTTTTAAGGGGCAGCAGGGTCATCCATTACAATCATCTTTAAACCCTTTTTCGTCAATTCTGCTCGCACCATCTCCATTTTTATTTCTAATTTTTGACTTGGCCTTGCAGCTTCTTTTTTTCTGACTACAACCACTTGTTCCTCCTGAAGATATGTTCCATCATTTGTCCATAGGTAGTGTTCTTTTCAACATATTCCTTGACTTCTCTACAACCTCATCATAAAAATATATTTGTTTGCTCACTTCTTTTTGGAAGTCTATGAGCTCCTCCCTCTCTTGTTTAAAATCTGCTAACTCCAGTTTAGTTTCTACAGCCTCTTCTCTAGATTCCTTATTTTTTTCTCTTAGAAGCTCCAATTCAGACTTTTCTTGAACTTTTTTTCTACCTTTCCTTGTCTTGATCACCTCTGCCTCTGTTGGAGATAAATCTATGATTTCTTCCCTTGCTGGTTGTTTCTTCTTTTTTGGTTCCTTATAACTCAACTTCTCATATTTTTATCCCTTTAATAGCTATGACCTAGTGAGTGGCTTCCTAGGTTTAGAAAAAAATCTTGAATCTTCATTGGAAAAATATAGCTTCTTAGCTTTAAGACCATTTTTCTTGGTTTTTTCTCCTTTAACCTCTACAAGCTTCACAACAAGAGTTTCCTCAATATCAATTGCATGCAAAATAACTTCAAGCTTACCTTTCCCATCTGTCTAACTTCTAGTGATTCTTCTATGAGATCTTATATCAGTTTTGAATTTACTACTAGTATGGGTTTCTTGAGGCGCCACTTTCTCCTGCAACTTATCAAATTCTACCTCCATTGGCTCCACCATGGGCTGCACCTCTCTCTGCACATCCACCTCATGTTCAACATCAGTTTCAGCCCTTGATTCTTTGTCCATCCTAGGAGTATCTATCTTTTACCTAGGTGTCTTTCTAGGAGTGAGGACATCCACCTCATACCCACTCAAGAACAGAAAAGTGGACCAATCCTTGTTTAAGTTCATCAACTCCTCCATAACTAAAAATTTAATTCAACCAAGATGAAAAATAGAAGTATCACTGCTTTCATGTTTATCTTTCACCTTGTCGGCCATTTTTCCTAAACTCCTAAACAGAAAAAATGTTAGTTCTAGAGGTTGTTTACCTATGAAATGAATCAATAATCTAAAGTGGTATTGGTATATCATGTGAAATCTACCTTCACAAGTAAAATATTTCTGAATCACCATCAATAGTTTTGAATATTTGTCTTTGAGGCAATTCCTGGAGATGCATGAGCTCATGTCAATTCCTATGTACTCCTGCTTTAGAAATTCATCACAGTTTTGAAGCTTAAACTTTGTTGCTTTAAACCACTCCTCTCGAGACCTTGGAATCTCGGTTGCATGTGAAATGGTCTCATGAGAAATAGAAAAATTGAGGATGCCCACCTTCGAACCTATACTAATGAAGTTTACAACAAAATCCTTGGACACCTATACATGATATCCTTGCAGTTTATGTAAAAACCTCATACAACTTGCATTTGTAAAGGCTTGTGAGAAGCTAAGGCCTTCTGCAATCAACCTCATATCCATGAGCTCTTATGTGACCATAGTGCCACCCTTGTTTGGATTTTTATGTGAAGCCATACCGTTAAACACATTGCTAATTTGCTTCCTCTTTGACAACTGCAAAATTGTTTGAGACAGCAAACACCTTCCTCGACATAGGTAACTCCTAGCCTAAGACAGCTACTAGAAAAAAAACCAAGATTCAAGACTATTGTCAAAAGGTTCAAACAACTTACAAGGATGAAAGGCAAGGTGCTGCTTTTCAAATTGGAATTGGGCTAAATTAGGAAAGAAGAGTGAGTTCCAAAAACGAAATGATAAAAGGCATAATTATTACCACGCATGCACAAGGCACATGATGACACATAACTCAAAAGTACTATGATGACCAAGTGTTCTATGACCATTGGAATTATGGAAATATATGCTTATCCCACCATTAGTAGAAAAAATGCAATTCGAAGTGTTTTCAGTTATTGGGAGGGAAAATTCGCTATGGAACTGTTAGGCACTTTCATAGTGAAAACAGACTGTTTTACACAGAAAATGACATGGACTCCAGAAAAAGTTGCCAAGTGTCACAAAGTGAAATTTTTAACCCATGCAATCAAATTTTTTGAAATTTACTTTGATAAGACCTCTATTACATGACCAATGACTATTTATACCACTTAAACTATGTATTTGTTTTTAATTTGATGAACTTCATGACCTTATTCCATCCTAATGACCTAACCTAACTTAATTAAGATAAAATTAGGAAAAACTATATGTTATCAAGGATAACAGTGGCTCCATTAGGGATGTTGCGCCCTGTGGTGCAGTAAAGAACCAGTAGCTCCAGTGCCTTTCTTAAAAGATGAAAATTATGAATTTGATGAAATTTACTTCAAGATTTTATGGCCTTATCCTCGGGCTCAAACTTGATGATAATATCACCTTTATTTGCTAAAAAAATAACAAATAATGTAATATATACAATGATGTGTATTTCAACATAATGAATTAGGAAGATTAGTGTTTTAGAAACCTGCCATTGATAGGTGCTCCTTCACACAGCTTCCCATTCATTTCTTGAAGTAAGAATGTGTTGTCCCCATGATATGTTGCGATCATAAAGGATCCTTTATAGATATTCTCAAATTTTCCATGCTTCCCTTTATCTTCAATCCTGGCCTCCAATTTCAAAACGACATCTTTAACTTTGAATATTTCCTCCTTTGTCTTCCTGTCAAAGGAATTTTTTACCCTATTTTGTGACTGCAGATGATTAGTGTACACTTCCTCCCTTTTTTCCTGCAGAGTAATGAGTTAATTTATCCTCCTTTGGATTACATTTGGTTCTTCTTACAACCCCTGTAGTAATATCATCATTGAATCTCCAAGGGAGGTTGAAAATATTGCTTCAGTTACATATACCCGCTCATAAGGATATGTATCTATAGACCTTTTTGAACAAATTTTGTCAGCCCATAAAGCCAATTTTAACTTCAAATCCCATGACCTTTTGTTTTCTTGCAAAACCTTCGTAATGATTCTAACTATTCTTTTATTTGATGACTCAAACAAGCCATTTCCTTGAGGGTAATATGTTGTGGAGTGAAAAAGAGTAATATGATATTAATTATAGAAACTAATCAATTTTTTATACTTGAAAGCTTGAGCAATGTCAGTAATAATTTTCATGGGATAGCCAAACCTTGATAAAATATTTTTTTCCATAAAATTAATGATGAACGAGTCTGTAGCTTGCCTTGTAGGGACAACTTCAATCCACTTGGTGAAGAAATCAGTGGCTGTTAAGATCCACTGATGTTGGCCTAAGGATTCAGGGTGTATCTCGCCAATAAAATCCAACCCCATTTTTGAAAAGGAGCTTCTACAAATATGGGTTTCATAGGTAATGGAATTAGCTTCTGTTTTCCATAAAACATTTGGCACTCATGACAGGCATCAACCTTTCTATAGATGTCTTTGAAAATAGAAGGCCAATAGTATCCTACTCTACGTATATTGTTTGTTGGAGCCTTCCAATAATTATGACCTCCACAATCACCCTTATAAAATTCATCAATTACCCTCCCAACTTCATCTTCTAACAAGCAGTTTAAAAGTATCCCACCAGTATCTCTCCAATATAAATTCTTATTTAGAATGCAATACCGTAGAGACTTCAACTTTACAAATCTATATTTGGACTTGGTCAATTCAAGAGGAGCCTTGTGATGTTGCAAAACAAAAATTACACCATTATACCATTGAGACATAATGATTTTTTCCTCTACAGAGATAAATTCCTATTCCTCAACCACTTTTGAAAATTCTGCAATAAAATTCATATCCATGGAATCAAAATTTGATTGTGCCATCAACTTTGCCAACACCTAGCCTTTTATAAACATTGTAGGCCTAATCTCCATATCATACTCCAACAAAGTGTCAATCCACATACCTCTTTTTCCATCTAGATCAGCTTGAGTTAGTATGTCTTTCACCACAACATTAGGTACAAAAGCTACAATGTGAGAATGTACAATATAGATTCTAAAATCTTTAAGTGCCTTCACTAGGCTTGTTTCTCCATAATGGTGTACTTTAGTTCAGAATTTTCAAGTGTCCTACTGAAGAAAGAAATGGGTTTCTCATTACCTTGCTGCCTCTTCTGCAATAACACTCCCACAATTCTATGTTCAAAAGAAAAAGTAAAAACCACAAAATCCTTAGAAAAATAAGGACTTATGAGAACTAGAGCTTGGGTAAGGGCCTTCTTGATCTCTTCAAAAGACTATTTTTCCTCTGCTTTCCATTTAATATCATAATCCTTCATAAGCATCTTAGTAATATGGTAAGCAATTTCTGCAAAATTAGGAATGAATATGATCCTAAAAAAATTTACCTTGCCTAAAAGGGTTTGAATCTATTTTTTGTTCTTGGAAAATATATCTTCTGTATGGAAGCGACCCTAATTGGATCAATTATTATTCCTTATTTTGATATTATGTGACCCAATAATTTTCTAATGATCAAAGAAAAAAAACTCTTACTAGGATTGAGGGAAATACCATTTCTTTTGCATTTTTGTAGAATTTTCTCCAAGTGCTTGAGATTCTCTTCTTCCTTATTTTAAAACATAGTGATAGCATCCAGTTAAACCACCATTGACCTATCCTTTTATTCAGCAAATTCAATGTCCATCACTATTTGGAAAGTCTCTCATGCATTCATGAGAAGAAAAGGTATTTTTGCATACATAAATGTCCCCCATGGCTTAGTGAAGGCACTTTTCTCTTAGTCATCTAGATGCACTAGTATATGATTATAGCCTGAGAAACCATCTAGCATAGACGTCCTTTTGGATCCAACAATGTTTTGCAAAATTTGATCCATTTTTGGAAGAGTATAATTGTCTTTAAGATATGCCTTATTAAAATTTCTGAAATCAATTCATATCCTAATCTCGCCATTTTTCTTTCTCACGGGTAGAAAATTAGAAAACCACTTATAAAATCTCAATGGAACAATGATTTTTTGCATCAAACAAATTCTTAATTTATTTTTCAATAAATAGCATAAGCAATGGATTAATTCTCCGCAATTTATGTTTAAAGGGCTTATCATTTTCTTTGATTGGTATTGCGTGTTGAATGACGCTATGATCATACCTCTTTAAGTCTACATAACTCCATGCAAGAACATTAATGTACCTTTCATCAAATAAACATACATTTGTCTCATATCTGAAGAAAATAGTTTGGAAAACTTGATCAACTTGGGATTTTCTACAGTACCAAGGTTACAACTTTCAACCTCTTCATCATCAAATTTCATCTTTGGATTCTTAAACACATCATTATGATCAAAAAAAAATTCAAGGGGCATTAAGCCTTTAGGAATTCAGTTATTCTTCAACTGGAGGACCTATGGATTGACTTTGGTTTCAGCAAACATGTTATGCTCATCTACTTGAATGTTTTCAAATTCTTCTTTCATCTCAAGAAAGTTGTTGACCCGTTGATCACTATCAAACACTTCCCAATTTATAATATTATCAGGGATAGCTGGTTTATGCATGAATTCAACTTCATATCTCTTGTTGGGATGAGTAGGGATGATAAACAAGCTAGCTGAGACAACCAAGGAATCAACCACAAAATTCAGGTTTCTAGCTTTGATAGTGAAACTTTCAAGCAATTCAAGGATCAAATTTCTATAAGACCTCATTTTGACATCCTTCATTTGATAAGATCATTCTACTTTCTTGATTAATAATCCATAATCACCACAAATATAGATATTCTTGGTGCATAAACCTTTCAAGGCTTCTAAACCCAAAAACAAAGCCTCATATTCAGCCATATTTTTTGTACAGTCAAAGTTCAACTTGTAAGAATACAAATTTCTCTCATCACTAGGGCTGGTAATACACATATTTGCGCCAATTCCTTCTCTTCCAGCGATGACATCAAAGTGAATATTACACCAACCTTCTCCATTTACCTCTTCAACTGCTGAATTTATGCTTGCTGAATTTTTTCAATTTTCAGATTTTTTGTCTCATTAGTGATCTCAATGAACAAAATGGAACACCCCAACTTAGTTTATATTGCATAGATTGGAAAATTTTGTGGTTTATCTTTGATGCTAACCATATAGGCCATCCTAGATTATATTTACAAATTTCTTTGCTCGCCAAATACTGGAATAGCGGCATAATTCATGTCCATCTGCATAGTTCCTTTAATTTTAGCAGCCCAAGAACTAGATAGAAGCATACCAAACTTTGGAGGAATGTCAGCCACAACTGTATCGATTAACATTGTCTTATCAGGCACTTGAGCTAAACCAACAACCACATCCTTAGTGAGACCAATACACTGAAATCTTTTAGAATCAAAGGAAACCAAGTCTTTGTAAGGTCTGGTTATGTCTAAGCCCATTCTCCCCATGATCACCTTTGGAATTAAGTTATGGGACACCCCTGAATCTAACATAGAATTATGTAAAGTCATGTCATGGATGTTTAGACTCACATAGAAAGGTGGAACTTCTTCATTTTTCTCATCTTCCACTATTGGTCCTAGGAAGATAGTAGGATGGTCTTCTTGAAGATTTAGAATGTCAGAAGGTCCAGGCTGAGCGTCAAGAATTTTGAAAATTTGGCTGCTATACTCAGTGACCTTAATGATCTCACCAAAAGAGACAACAATTTTTATCTTTGAAATCTCATTTTCTAGATTGAAAACCGGCGGTGTTTTTTCAATCTCGTTACCATGGGGTGGTGTGTCTTTATTTTGTTCAACTGGATTTGGATCATATTTCTTTGGATGAATTTTATTTCTAGTAATAGGAACATTTCTATTCCTCAGGTTATATTTTTTTTCATCTCAAAGATAGCATGATGGTAGCGTTTCAAATAATCATATTGCTTTTTATCTTCATGATTCCCTATGTCATGACTATATTCATCATGTTCTTTTTTTAAGAACATCCCTGCTACATCCTCATCCAAAAAGTGAATTATGTATTCTTGAAATTCAAGTTGTGTTTCAGGCCTCATCCACTAGATTTTGTTGAAAGGGAGGCCTAACTTGATGATCAGGTTGGTTTCTATTGTCCCTTGGTCTCTGCTAATTTTGAGGCCTTATAAATGGAGGATTCCTAATTCATGTTTCTTTTTGTGCAGCAAGTAGGGGATTATTATCCAGAAGCCTCTCCATATTTTTCATCATGGTATCAAATTTTACATTTGAATATGAGGAAGGTTTTTCTTCTTCTTTTAATCTGTCTTTTCCCATTTTAGACCTCTTTGCCACAACCTATTTACTTTAACCTTTACAACATCATTTTTCATGTCAATTAAGGTGGAATATTCTCTCTCCATTAGTAAAATAGAGAAATCATAGTCAAAAGCCTCAACACAATGAAATTGGGAAGCTCTTGGGGGAGGTTTAATATGATCAGGGATAGAATTGTAAACCTTATTGAATCTTTTAGAGAAATAATGAACTCACTCATGTGTGGCTTTTTTCAGATTATTATGTTCAGTCAAGGCTTGAACAAGGTTCACTTTACTTCCCCATTTTGTCACGAATTTGTCTTCTAATTGGTCCCAATTATGTAAACTTCCTAGGGCTCAGGCTTTGAACCATTTTCTCACCTTACCTATGAAACTCTACAAAAACAGTACCATTTTTACATCTTCATCATCCGCCTCTTCTAAGTCAACAAAATCATTAAACTGGTCAACATGTTGCTCAGCAGTGATATCTTCTTTACTCCCAGATTTTTTATTCTATTGGACCCTTCTAGAAGTTCATCTAGTATGGTAGGTAGGACAAGAGGAGCAGACCTAGTTGGAAATGAAGGAGGAGGAACTCCATTCATAATGGTAGTGACAATACTACTTGAAAAAGCAGTGAAAGGAGTAATATTTTGACTAGGAGAAGTAGTAGCGAATGAGAATGTGATACTACGATATTTTGAGGTGGGAATTTTTAGTTTAGAGACAAAATAACTCCACTTAGACAGAGGGACACAAGACCTCCTCCTTAATAAGAAATCAAAAGGATAAAATTATTTTAATTTTTCAAGTGACTCTTGTTCCAATGACAATTCTGACATGACAGTTTCCCAAAACCTTTCTTTTTCTTCTTTTGACAAAAGAGATGATGCATCAATTACTAATATTTGTAGATATAATATAATTTCAGTCAATTCATTCTCATATTTACATCTAAAAATAACTTCTTATATATTTTAATAAATAAATTTGTTGTCAAATTAAACTTCGAACAACCTCAAAGGCAAAAGATGAAACTCTTGTAAGATATAGATTACCTCATTTTGATGACCTTCCAATACCTTGGAGAATTCTTTCTGTATTATCAAATATCTTAGGTGGATCAGGGCTTGGAGTAATCCTTGTATGAATATTCTTAGAATCCACCTTTAAGCTAAGAATCTCAGTGCAGTCACCAAGGTAAAATGTAAGCTCAAATATTTTTGACCTCCTGCTACCTTCAAGAGTTCAGTAGCTTTGATTGGACATAAATTCTCAGGAAAATGTAGCTTCAGTCTCCCAAAATATGCACCAAAAATTTATCACCAAACTAGGACTAATTTGATTGTTCAAAACTCAATTTGTTGTAACTATTTCAAACCACTTGGGTTGGAAGTTATCCCTTCCAACTAGAGAGGGCTCTCTCAAGAAAAGGTAAAGTGTTCAATAAACAAGCTTGAAAATGAAGATGGCTAACTCTTAAATGTATTTTAGATGATTTTTTGTAGGTGGAAGATGAGTGAGGGATACCATTGGGCATGGAGTCATCATGAAAACTCAATTACAAACAAGTACCATTCACGGAAGCTAAGGCACATGAGCTCTTATAAAATAATTCTGACAGCAAACATAATACATAAAAGAAGTTGGAGCATAATATTTATGAATTCCAAGTAATTTTGTATGAGTAAACTGAATTAGCATTGAAAAGATAAAGGAGACAAACACATAAGAGCTCAATCAAAATCTCAAGTCTGAGCAAAATACTTCTGCAACTGTATATTAACTGAGTGAAAAATATACTACAATTGTAGCTTTGGTCATTACATCCATCAACCCTATCTAACTCTAAAAATCCTCTATTTATAGAGTGAAATCCATTTTACATAGGTCTTCCACCTGGGTTAGACTCTCGAAACTAGTTTAGAGGTCTAATCCAGAAAGGAATTCATTACATTGAGGAAAAATAGAGATAATTATGTTGGAAAGAGTTTGTAGTCTAAAATAACTCTTTCACTATTAACTGCATCAACTTTAAATAAACCATGCTAATTATGTTTATATAACCAAACAACTTTGTTTAGGTGGCAACAACCATGATCAGGTGGCAAACTGTCATGCTAGATTTCAGGTCCTGATATTCCGAATTTGAGGATAAGTTGTGTATTGATGAGGTGGGAAAAATGGTGTGCTGGCAGCCATGCCATCCTTTTGCTTAGTGATATTCATCAATATGTGTCCCAATGATACTCCTAAAACTATTTTTATGACTCATCTGCTCCCTAAAATACAATAAATCCTTCAAAAGAACAAGACTTTAGCTCCCTGTAGAAACAGAGTATTTAGCCAAGTTCGTAGCGTAGTTTTGCAGCATTTTCATTTCACCACCTTGTGCATTTTTCCTGACTTTTCTTCTTGTTGGAGGGTCTTCGTTAGGTAAAGAAAGGTAAAAACATGTTGTAACTCACCCCTGACATGATATTTTTTTGGAAGTTTTTCTTCAAAACATTCTAGAGTGAGCTTGTACAAAAACTTAGCTTCAAGCCTGGAGCTCACTACGAGCTTGCCTAACTTCACCAGAATTTTCATTTTTTTTCTCCTTAACTCCAAAAAAATGTCTGTAGCTCTGTAAATGACTTGATAAAATAGTTTTGGATAAAATAGTTTTGGATTTGCGGAGAGCTGGAGGACAGGTGGCATAACACAACCAAGGTAGACAAGGAGTTGTCACAGTCATAGAAATATAGAAGACAGGTGGAGGGGAATAGGAAAAGAACAACGCAAATGAAAGAGATGGGAGACAAGAGCAATCAGTAGAACTCCTAGTGATAAAGAAGAAGTGGACGACAACAGAGGGCAAGGGAGAAGATGAGCGCAAAAGAAGAAAGGACTGACAGTGTCAGTCGGTGAGAAACAAATAGACAATCAGTTAGTTTCTTAGGGACAGAGTAAGTCCAGCGAGAGGCCAAGGGGAAGCAGAGCCATAGGAGAGCTCTGTGTGAAGCCTTTTGTACTAAACCAAATTGTAATAGACTTTGTGGAGTACATGTATGTTGTTTTGATCTAAGTTAATGAAAATGGGTTGTTTATGTGTTGTATATCATAAGTTGATTGATGTTTACTTGGTTATGGTGAATGTATGCCTAATTTAAATTTTAATTTAGTGCTCTAAAAATGTCCTGATGATTGATAGCTATTTCTTAGACTTGATATATATATATATATATATTGGCTTCTGAATTCTCATAGCTATTGTCTGTGTTGGTAATATTTCCTCAACACAATGATCTAGATTCTAATCTTATTAAGGTCACGACACGTCTCGGGTGAGACGCCCTACTCCCTGGAGTAGGGTGAAAATGCTGGCATGGTTCTAGAATACTGCGAAAACCTTGTTGGCCCCAAACCTGAACCTGGGTCTTCCATAGAGACCTCCTTTTTTGCCAACAAATGGTTCCGTTGCTGGGACTTGAAAATTTATTTATAAGTTAGATCATGGTATCAAGGATATATGAGAAGGAACTATGAAACTAGTGGTACAAGCACATAGATCAATTCATATCGCAACAAGAGGAACTTCGGCAGCAATGGGAAAAGACTGTTAAAGATCAAGTCTTGTTTTCTGAATCTGCGAGTGACCTATATGAAATTTTCTGGGGAAATTTTCCTGAAGAGCTTTATAGCTGGTTGCGGAGACTTCAAATCAAGTCACTCCTAGGAGGATCGCATAGATTTTGTCACGATTGGATGCACACAGATCTAGAAGCACTCCATATGTTAGATACAGATCTAACCCGAGCAGTAGAATTTTGGGTACAATCTACCTTAGAAGGGTACATTGTAGAGTTTGTAGACAAATGTTACCAATATTTTACAAAAGCCGAAGACATATTTACATCTAGGTTGCGGGGAGAACTATTGAAAGAAATCTCGTTGTGGATTAAACCTCTAATGGTGGATGAGGGATTTATGTCACTCCAAAGCCCTCAGATGGAGACCTAAACCTCCTTTACTGGGGGAAGGAGTGTTGGAAATACTGAGAAGGGGGGTGAATCAGTATTTCTTTCAATTAGAGCATTAGTTAATCTTCAATTATTATCATTGTTTGTACAATGATAGCAGAAAACAAGAGGAACACAAATGCACACAGTTTTTAAGGTGGAAACCCACTCTGGCACAAAAACCACCTAATGCTTTTCTAATAATTCTCTTCAAATCCAATTGAAAATAAAGCTCCAACTTCCTAGAATCTAGAAAAGCATTCTTCTCCACCTCCCACTAGATGGACTCTCCAATGCCTAAGATTCTTCAGTAGTCAACTGAATGGTTGCCCCAACACCCAATGAGCTACAACTCACCCTAGCACCACCCTACCACCCTATAGAAGAATAAAAGAAGAATCAACTCCCGTACCATGGAAAATGGTCCACTTTACAAAGATATAGAATGATGTAGAAGAAGAAGATATACTAGACCATAACCCCAACTTTGACACAAACACCTAAATATGATCCTAGACCTCCCAACATTGCCTCTTCAACCCTTGGAATATAGATACTAGTACAATTTGTACAATAATGTATTTACAATGACTAGGTACAATGATACCTTTACAATGATTGTATGCAGTGCTACCCACTTGAAGACTTCATATGACGAACTTCTTGCTGCTGTTATGCACCTTGGATGTTGCTCTTGTCATTCTACCCTCTGTTGCACCTTGCTTTTCTTTTCTACGGTAGAAATTCTGGTCCTTTGCAACCCTTGACAACACATGATCTAGCTTTTTTTTTACTTCTAGGAGCTCGATATTGAATCTGGTGTATCTCTGTTATTTCAGATCTTCAATATCTAATTTTTGGTCTTGTAGTAGTCCTCTGAGTCATCTTTCCAATGCCACAGGTGTGACCCAATTTAAATTCTTCAAGAGAGATTTATACCCAATTTCTCACACTACCCTAATTATGGATTGTTTCAGCAGAGCGCACTTGTATGGAATGACACGTGTCATTGTTTCTTCATTTGCCTCTGAAATTGATAAAGCGAAAACTGAATACTGTGCACTATCTGCCACCTTTTATGGAATTCCAATCTGATACTCAGAGAGAGAGTTATGACAATTTTACCAAAGTTACTTCTTTGAGATGAATTTCAGGAGCCTACAAAAACCCTTACTTCCACAGATCATATCTCTAAAAATGTTGCGCAACTTGATCTGAAATTTTTAATGTAGCTTCCTCAACATTAGGCTTCGCCTCATAAAAATTTTAGCTTCTAAGCCTTCGTAGAAAAAAAGTTAAAGCAAAAATGCCACGATGACCTGTTTGAGATGGCCGAATCCCTTGCATAAGGAGGAAATGAAGATCACAATTTATATGAATGCTTAAGTTGAGAGGGACTTCAACAAGTGAACGTGGGAGGGATCTCAGGAGCTTAAAAAATATTAATTATGAATTTTCAATGACCCATGCCCCAACCCCATGGGGTTTTAGCCCACTAACTGGGGGTACAAACTTCAAACATGAATATCTCTCAAACCGTGAAGAATTAGATGGTGTGCCATATATCAACGGAAACATCTCGACAAGTAGAAACCATCAAAATCATTATTGACCTAGAATATATTAATTTGGTAGGTCAAAATTCCCATGCAATATTGGGTTAGCCTCTGGTGCTGCTTGGGTTGACATCAATGACAACCGCTGATCAAAAATCTCCCCCTTTGGCATTGATGGAAACACAAGTACTCCCCCTGCGATCATGGCACCTCTTCCTACAAAATTCTCTCCCCCTTTGACATTAATGGAAAAGGGTAATTCCCTCTGAAACACAACCATCCTGCAGACTTGTACAAAATTCCACTT
The DNA here is from genome assembly GCA_034641835.2 of Pinus albicaulis. NCBI lineage: Eukaryota > Viridiplantae > Streptophyta > Pinopsida > Pinales > Pinaceae > Pinus > Pinus albicaulis. The sequence goes on from CM076578.1 coordinate 1,074,252,779, forward strand.
ATGCTGACACACAACCGTCCTCCAGACCTGTACACAGTTCCACTCCCCCTTTATATTATGAAAAAGGAAAATCTAATGAGAACTTGGGAGAATCCCAAGCTTCTGGCGAAGATATTCCAATACTGGCGAATATTTAATATGTGATTCTTTTGGTGCTGCTTGGAATCTTGATACTTGTCCAACTACTTGCATAACATCTGGTCGGGAGGATGTTACATATAGAAGACTACTAATCATAGATCTGTACAACCTTTGATCCACATCCTTAGATGAGTCGTCTATGCTCAATTTGCAACCAAGTAAAGACATCTCGAAATCACTTTGCACCTTTGTAGCAAAATTATTACTTATTCGATCATCATTGCTACCAATTATTGTATCATCCTCTTTAGCTATTAGACATGCTTTAGTTTCTTCATCTAGAACATATAGGTCGTTTGGAGCTCGACTTGCTGTAGCCACAATTTCACCATACACGCCTTTCCTGATTTCACGTTTCGTGGAGTTGAATAGTATTGTGTGTCCTTGATCACACATTTGTCCAACACTGAGCAGATTGTGATTCATGTTTTCAACCAGTAGAACATTATTGGCTAGAGAATATTTGCTTCCGAGAGTGACAGTACCTGATCCTATAACATTTGAAGATCCATCATTTCCAAAGGACACAGTTCCATCCTTCTTCTTTTTAAGACATACAAATTTATTTCTATCTCCAGTCATATGCATTGAGCAACTGCTATCAACATACCACACATCTTTGTTCTTTTGAGCCTTGAGAGCGAGAGCACAATTATCATTCTTCTTCTTCTTCCATGTTCGTTCATTTTGTGGCTTCGAAGATTCTTCTGGAGGATTTTCAAGTCTGCAGTCTTTGACTATGTGTTCAAAGTTTCAAAATTTGTAACATTCAATATTATTTCTTAAATGTTCAAATCTATTGATGTTTCGCTAAGCCTTGGGAGGTTCGTATTTGACAGATCTCCTGGAATTGTATTCGTTCCTAGGGTACGTGCGACATTCTATAGCTTTATGACCAAATTTTCCACATGAATAATAGTAGCCATAAAAAATATGTTGGTACCTGGATGGAAATTTTCGTCGAGGAATTGTCTTCCAAGGCTGTTCTTGGGAATCTTGTCCAATGAAGTCTACATGCATGTCAGATCTCATATTTTCATTGTATTTTGTTGTAGAAGGTCCTGCTTCTTCTTCTTTTTAATCGATGCCAGTTCTGTCATTGTAAGATCGTTGATTGTTGATGAGTTCTTCCAATGCCCTTGAGCTGTTGGCATAGTTTTGGATAGTTTTTCCTTTATTCTCTTCCTCACGCAGCGAGACTACTTCTACTTCTAATTCTTCCCTTTCTTGGTTGCTTTATTCCAACTTCTTTTGAAGTGACTCTTCAATGCATTTGTGTTCTTCAACATCAATTTGAGACCTTGAACTTGTTCTTCAAGAATTTTGGAACGAATCTTCTCCACCTTGAGATCTTTTATAAGCTTGATAGCTTCCTCATAAAGTTTGTCTGTTGAGGAGGTAAATCCCCTCTGCGGACAGAGGCGAGCCCTACTAGCCCAGCAGGGGTCTAGCAACAATCACGAAATGTTACGACGCAAGTTCCTAGCTACGGAATGAAAAGACCAAAGATGGAGGCCTACCTAGAATCCAATGCTACGATTTGAAGAAGAGAGTGTTCCCATTCCTCAGCCTCGGCAGATCACGATCCTCCACGATCTCCGCGGATGGATACCTACACATGCAAGAAAAAATAGATACAAGCATAAAATCCGGCATACGCAACTAAATATCAGTCAGAAAGGATATTACTCATATTAACATAATCGAAAACAGAGTGGAACCATAATCATAATCATTCATTAAATAGCAATCGAAAGAGATTAAAACCAATGTTCTGACGTCGTGGTCTCCTTCGGATGGGTCTCCAGTCGTTCACGTCTCGCAAAGCTCGCCAGGGAAAGGGAAAACCTCTCCTGAGTCTCTCAACGATAGTCTCCTTACTTGAGTCGACTTTAAGGGAAGAAAGAGGGCTCTTACAACACAGAGGCTCTTGGGAATTTGGAGATTCAAAGCTTAGGCACTTCAAAACCATCATCCTTTCCGCCCCTTCATAAATGTATGAAGGCTATATTTATAGAGGAGAGGAGGAGGTTGGGATCCCTACAATAGTGGAAGGGAGGCCTTATCCCTTGGGAGGTTCCCCATAAGGTGGAAACAATAGGCCAAAGGAGGAAGGCCGTGGTTATTTAGGCGAAACCACTCCTGATGACGCATCCACGAAGTTCTTGTAATCAAAACTTCACCTCTTTTTTTTAAAACTTTCCAAGAGCAGAGTGGCATGGGTGCTTAACTAGGACAGAGCGCCAATTGGCGCAGGCTCAATGTTAATTTTCCCCCATTGGCGCAGGTACATAACGGGCTACCAGTGCCACAGCAAAAACAGGTGTTTTTAGGGGTCTTCTCAGGAAATGATCAACAGAAGGAATGTTGTCCTCATGGAAAGGGATGCAATGATGGTATTTGCAAGGCATGACACTGCTTATTGGTCACAGAAACGACCCTCCAATGGGCGAGATGGGAATTGTAGGGACGGTGACAAATTACTGTGTAACATCATCTATGTTCCATCCTTATTCTTCGTTGTTTGATACCTCTTGCTTATTGTGCTTGGGTTTATTGTGCTTGGCCATAAACAATACTCTCTCATTGGCTTCTTCTTCACTATCATTGTCTTCATCGAATGATGAGCTATCTTCTTTAGAGAGAAAGTTCCTTTTGGATCCTTGCTTGTTGAATTTCTTAAAGCCTTTCTTTCTTTTTGAGTTGCCATTACTTTTGTTTGGACATTTTGCTGCAAAATGCCCAACCTCATTACAGCTGAAACATATCAATGGAAGTTTACCATTGAATTTTCCCTTACCAATTTGTAGTTTTCTCGTGAAGTAAGCATATTCTTCATCTGAAAGACCTTCTTCATCATCTCCCTTTTCTTCACACTTGCAGGTGCATGTCTTTTCAATTGAAGGTTGTTTATCCTTATTGGTTTTCTTAGATGCAACGAACACAATTTCTAGATGCGCAGTACCCTCTTCTTCATCAAGTCTCATTTCATATGCTATGAGAACTCCATGTAATTCCTCTTTGTTGAGTTTGTCCAGATTTGCACTGTATTCTAAGACCGATACCTTTGGGTTGAATCTCCCTGGTAACGTTCTAAAAATCTTCCATATAATAGTATTCTCATCAACTGGCTCTCCCAATCCTTCTAGAGTATTGGTTATTTCATCAACTTATTGAAAGTATGTAGCAATTTTGCAATCTTCTTTCATTCTAAGTTGCTCAAATTTTTCTCTATAGATTTGAAGCTTTGCTTCTTTGACATTTGAGTCACTTTCATATATATTCTCAAGCTTGTCCCATACATTTTTGGCAGTTTTACAACCCAACACCTTATGATAAGCAGATTCAATAATTCCATTGATAATAATATTATTTGCTTTTGCATCATTTACCAAATTCTTCTTACCTTGTTCATCTGAGGTTGATGTAAATCCATTTTGAACAGTGTCCCATACTTCGTAACCTTGCCCCAAGAGATAGACCTTCATTCTTCCTTTCCAAAGTGCATAATTATTTTCATTGAATAGAGGTACACTATTCTTGGCATGCTCCATGACCTCCTTCCAGCTGTTAAACTTCTATTGAAGGAACCAAGCTTTGATTCCAATTGTTGGAAATACTGAGAGGGGGGGTGAATCAGTATTTCTTTCAATTAGAGCATTAGATAATCTTCAATTATTATTAGTGTTTGTATAATGATAGCAGAAAACAAGAGGAACACAAATGCACACAGTTTTTAAGGTGGAAACCCACTCCGGGACAAAAACCACCTAATGCTTTTCGAATAATTATTTTCAACTCTAATTGAAAATAAAGCTCCAACTTCCTAGAATCTAGAAACGAATTCTTCTCCAGCTCCCACTGGATGGATGCTCCAACACCCGAGATTCTTCAGTAGTCAACTGAATGGATGCCCCAACACCCAATGAGCTACAGCTCACCCTAGCACCACCCTACCACCCTATAGAAGAATAAAAGAAGAGTGGACTCCCGTACTAGGGAAAATAGTCCACTTTACAATGATATAGAATGATGTGGAAGAAGAATATATACTAGACCATAACCCCAACTTTGACACAAACACCTAAAGATGATCCTAGACCTCCCAACGCTGCCTCTTCAACCCTTCGTAGATAGATACTAGTACAATTTGTACAATAATGTATTTACAATGACTAGGTACAATGATACCTTTACAATGATTGTATGCAGTGCTGCCCACTTGAAGACTTCATATGATGAACTTCTTGTTGCTGTTATGCACCTTGGATGCTTCTCTTTTCATGCTACCCTCTGCTGCACCTTGCTTTTATTTTCTGTCGTAGAAATTCTGGTCCTTTGCAACCCTTAACAACACATGATCTAGCTTTTTTTTTCCTTCTAGGAGCTCGATATTGAATCTGGTGTATCTCTGTTATTTCAGATCTTCAATATCTGATTTTCGGTCTTGTAGTATTCCTATGATTTTTCTTTCCAATGCCATAGGTTTGACCCAATTTTGATTCTTCAAGAGAGATTTATACCCAATTTCTCGCACTGCCCTAGTTATGGATTGTTTCAGAAGAGTGCACTTGTACGTAATTCCACGTGTCATTGTTTCCTAATTTTCCTCTAAAATTGAGAGAGACAAAACTAAAGACTGTGCACTATCTACCAATTTTTACGGAATTCCAATCCGATACTCAGAGAGAGAGATATGACGATTTTACCAAGGTCACTTCTTTGAGATGAATTTCAGGAGCCTGCAAAAACCCTTGCTTCCATAGATCATATCTCCAAAGATGTTGTGTAACTTGATCTGAAATTTTTACTGTAGCTTCCTCAGGATTTTGGCTTCACCTCATAACAATTTCAGCTTATGAGCCTTCGTAGAAAAAGGGTTAGAGTGAAAATGCCACGATGACCTATTTCAGATGGCCGAATCCCTTGCATAAGGAGGAAATGAAGATCACAATTTATATGAATGCTTAAGTTGAGAGAGGCTTCAACAAGTGAACGTTTGGAGGGATATTAGGAGCTTAAAAAATATTAATTATGACTTTTCAATGACCCATGCCCCAACCCCATGGGGTTTTAGCCCACTAACTGGGGGTACAAACTTCAAACATTAATATCTCTCAAACCGTGAAGAATTACATGGCGTGCCATATATCAACAGAAACATCTCAACAAATAGAAACCATAAAAAGAATTATTGACCCAGAATATATTAATTTGGTGGGTCAAAATTCCCATGCAATATCGGGTTAGCCCCTGGTGTTTCTTGGGTTGACATCAATGACAACTGTTGATCAACAAGGAGTTGAGGAAAAAATGCTACGAGTAAAGAAAAGGGGGGAATATGGATATGGTTTCCAGAACCTCCGATAGGTTAAGAGAGCAGAGAGCACATCAGAGGGTGAATATTGTTGGGGAAGTGGGAGGAAAGGGCGATGAAAGAGTTTGAAAAGCAAGAGAATAATCTATAGAACAAGGAAAAGGCGCCGGAGATGAGAGAGGAAACAAAAGGTCATATGGGATCCCAAGGAATGGGAGGGACCATTAAGGAAGTTAGGAAAGTTTATAAGAGCCCAGCCCAAAGAGAAAAGGGTGAAAATTTCAATGAGGAGGATGCACGCCCTGAGGAGGAGTCTAATGCAGAGCTGCATGTTGCAATGGAGAAACTATTCCAAGAGAGGTTGACACCCATAACACAAGGTAATCCTATTCCCCAAGTTTCAAGTAGCACTAGTACTAACCTTCCCTTGGTAACTCTATCATCCACCTAATAAGTTCTTTGTTAATTTACAATATTTTAGAAAGTTGAGTAGTACTAAATCCACAGTACAAATATCTACTAGAAACAGTGCTGGTAGTACAATATCTCAGCCAAGAAGTAAAGGCTTTGTTTTAGTACCACCAAAAAAAGGAAATATGGCGGGATCATTCACTCGATACCTAGAACTTTCTGGAAAGGGTAACGACGACGTAGAGCAACATGGGTATCTCTGCGAAGCAATTTGGAGAGCTTGACAGACACTGGATGCAGTCAAGCTAATTGATTTTCAAACCACATTGAGAGAAAGAGCTTTTCGCTGGTTCATTAAATGGTTAGAATCTCACTAGAACCCAACAATAGATGATTTTAAGAAATAATTTGTGCAAGATTTCAAATTGCCTCAGAACAAATTAGTAAGGATTGTCTGATCTATGGGAAATCAAACTATATGAAGGAGAAATAGCCTAAGATTTGATGAGAATATTTAAATATGTGATTGGAAAGCTAAGTTACCCAATCTATCCAAATCACCAGTGGGATTGGTTCATCAAAGCACTCCTACTATTGACTAGGACACCACTGATGCAACAGAATATTGATTCCCTTCAGGATGCTCTCGAGAAAGCCATGAAGATAGAAGCTATGGTAGGTTACCCACAGGATTTCTAAGTAGGATCCACAGTACAACATCCCTCCATACTAGGACTACAACATCAAATAGCCAGTTTAACGGAGAAGCTTAAAGAAATTCAACTGGTATGACCTATAAGGCCCAATGTGTGGTGTACACATTGCTTAATGGAAGGACACATTGCCACAAGATATCCCAGGTTGCAAGGAGCACACGTTGGAACTTCGGCAGCTGGAACACAGGGGGCCCCACCAGTCAGTGGATTTTCACAGATAAATACTTAAGGACTATACCAACCACAACCCCACTTCCCAGGGTTCCCCAATCAACATAATAAAACAATAGCTGAATGCTATGAAATATGAAAAGGTATTGGTCATCCTCCATCACTGTGTCCAATTATGCAAAAATATTCTAATGTTTCAAACAATATCTACTATGAATTTTATGCCTCTAAAACGCATAATACAGAGTAATGTAGAGACCTTGATGCATTGGCAGAACAATTGGACATGTCATCTTATGGAGTAAATGAAACTCTAAAGGGACGAGGAGGAGGAATGAGAGGTAGCAGAGCTGGAGGAAGGGGACCAGTAAGGTGTTGTAATTGTGATCAAGAAGGGCACGTAGCAAGAGAATATCTGCTACCCAGGAGACCATGGTGATGTCAACGGAGATTCAATGCACATGCAACTGAAGATTTCCTAGAGCTAATTAAGAGATGGGAAGAAAGAGGCAGACAAAGGGGATCTAACCTCGTTAATGAAGAACCAAGAATAACAGAAGCTTAGTCCATGTAAAATGTAGCTATAGTGATGCAAGGAGGGAATAAAATAGGAGAGGTTGCACGGGACATGGACCTAATAGAGCTAATCAAACCTGCATCTCCAAAGAAAGATTTTAGCCCAGATCGATAGTAGCAGTATTTTAAAGAAGCACTAGAAACATTTTCACAGATAGGGAGACATTAGAGTATTTAACTTCCACAAAAATCCAGTGAAGCAAAGAAGGGACTCCATACAAACACACTGATAGAGGAATGGTTTTGATTGCTCCAGAAAATTGTGAACAATGGACCAATGTTGGAACAACTAAAGAAAAATATATATATGGTTGTGCAAGGAGCAGCAGAACCTGGGAAATCAGGTAACTCAATAGAAAAATACATAATAAGGGTAAAAAGAAATAAGAGAATGACTGGAAAGGAGTTTTTTGTAAACACCCAAGTTGCGGGATTCCAAATCAAAGATTCAATGCTTGATCTCGAATCATATGTCAAAATTCTACCTCGAAAGAAGTGGGAAGCACTGGGGAAACCAAAGTTGACATATTCACCAATATAGCTCAGAATGTAAAATCAATACTATATTGTACGGATAGGAAGGCTGGAAGAAGTCGAAGTTGATGTTGCGGGAGTAAAAAAATATACAAACTTTGAAGTAATAAACATCACGGGAGACAAGGATCTCTATCCTACTTTGTTGGGGATGGATTGAGCCTTTGAAAATTATGTAGTGATTGATTTAAAGAAGGAATTAATGATGTTCGAAGATGGTGAGGTTAGAGTAGTTCAGCCATTCGACCCATATCAAGGACCCCAATACACAAAGATTGTTGACAACAGAGAAGACACACAACTTCTAGATCAACTCTACCAGATGAAGGGAGGAAAGAGAGAAGATTATATTAATCCTACAACAAGAGGGACCATAAGCTGGAGAAGTGTTCAAAGTTCTGACTTAGGGTCATAAGTAGCATGGGATTATTGGCAGCAAGGAGGATATGAAATCAACACCTGAAAATGCGCCAACATTTGGAGAGTCAGCTGGATTGATACAAACGTAAGAGGATATCCAACTCTTTGAAATATGCATGTTGTGAATAAATTCATTACCAAAGTAGAAGAAAAAGTACAAGTAGAACATAGAGTCCCTCTTATGGACGTATCACTACAATCCACGTTAGCAAGGTGGTGGGCTACCCATCGCAATTTCCCTTGGTACTTCAGGGCCACAATTCACAGAGAAGTACCAAGGGAATTTTGACCCCTTAGCACATCTAATTAGTTGCGATTATAAGTGGAGGAAAGAAGGATATCCAGAATCTTTGTGGGTGCACAACTTTATACATTCACTGGACACCATTCCATAGGTTTGGTACCCAACAGAAGAGAAGAAGAGAGGAACTGACACCTGGAAAACAATTGCAGAAACATTTACACAATGTTTTTCTTTCAAGGGAGATATAGAACAAGTTACAGATACCCTTCAAGCAATTAAAAGAGTATTTTTATTTACAGATCTTCAAGAGGATGAAGAGATATCTTTATCAGAGCATAAATTCAAAGAATCAATAGCATGTAAAAGGATAGATCAGGTGATAAACAATGATGATTTAGAGAATCTTCGACATCTATACTTTGAAGAGAAGGAGGGAGAATGGGAATTACAAGAAGAACCAACTACAAAGGGACTACACATGTTACCTTTGAAGACAAAGAAGAAAAATATTGGATGCACAAAGAAGCCCAAAATTGCATCTATCAGAGATTATTGGGACACAGAGACAACAAAGGAAATCTTTGACCTGCTACAGGAGTATGAAGACTTGTTCTTGTCTTCAGTGGCAGAGCTCAAAGGAAATGAAGGAGATCTGGGAGAGATGCGCATAGTCTTAAAACCAGATGCGAGGCTAGTAAAAAATAGGCCTTGCCAACTAAATCCGAGAGTAAAAGAAAAGGTTAAAGTAGAGATAAGACAAAATGATGAAGGCAGGATTAATTTTTCCAGTTGAGGAAGTGAAATGGGTTAGCCCAATTGTAATACAAAGTCAAAAGGAGAAAGCAGAAATTAGCGTTGAGATTCAACAAGATGATCATCCTAGTGCAAATTAAGCACCTACATTAGGTGGTGCCCGCAGGCTATTTTTAGGTGTATGTCTATTTTTAGAATGTTGAGAAAAGTCTATATATAGTGGGAGTCTATTTATAGATGGGTAAGAAAACTCTATGTATGGATGGGCATCTATTTTTAGAATGCATGTGCGAAGTCAGTTTGTGGATTACATGTCTAAAAATAGAATGCATGCTGATTATTATTATCTCTTAATAATAATTATACAATAAATATAATCTATTCTCTTGAATCACTTCATTTTCGTTAATAGATGTGGCAAACTTTTTGACTGAAGGAATTTCGAGTTCTAAGGATTGGTTGGTGGGACATGCAAGTGGAATTCGTTGTAACTAAGTGATACAAAGTTGTAACAGAGGTGGATGTGTAGTTATGTGAGTTGTAAAGTAGTTTAACTCAGTTAAGTGAGTTAAACTCAGTTGTGCTAGTTGTAACTAGTTGTAACTAAAGATACACTAGTGAGAGATCAGTGAATTAAATATTAAATTAATTCACATGGAATGATCTCACATGAAATTGAATATTTACTATTGTTAACTACATGCATGTCAGATCCAGTGGAGACCCAGTTGAGAGAAATGTGAAAGGGACAGTTTGACTATCATTTGTGACTACAGTGGGTGCACACTTGCAACCAAACACACATTGGTGATTCCAATGAGGATTGCGCAGTCAAGGAAAGGAAATATCGAATTCATTCTTGGATTGTGATCAACAGGGATTTCGCAGTGGAGGCAGGTTGTCAGGAGGCAGTAAATTGGTGCATTAATATGAAAATTTCTGTATGACAATGTGAGATGATTACATATTGTACTGAGAGCTCTTGGATTAGATTTTTGTATGAGATTGTTTCTTGATCCATGATCTATACATGATATATGATAGTTGGTTTTTTAGCTGTATGCTTTCCTGGTAAAAACATCTTTGTTATGTGTGATTGGTCTTTCTTCATGTGTTTGCAATTGGCGATTAAATTTTCACAAGAATTTAAGTAGAAGGATTTTGTATTTAATAGTGGCATATAATTGTTAGATCAGGAGAATCCAGGAAATACATAATTGTATTAAAATTTTGACATGGTATCGAAGCAAAGAATATTGAAATATTGAAGTAGTAGTTGAGTTTGTCGGTGGAAACAATTAGAATTTGATGCAAGAATTCCTTGGTGCGAAAATTGAGTAAACATTGAAATGGATTTCAATGGTTTGTGATTAGAGTATGCAATTGAGGGTAGCTCAAACTAAATTGCATGGAAGGATAGGATGGAGGCAGTGCTTGAAGATAATGGCTTGAAAGAATTCATCGACAGTGTTGTTCCTAAGCGCACTTCGACGGATGCTGCATTACTTGACGCCTGGCAAAATAAAGTAGCAAAAATGAGAATGATTCTGTTGGAAGGTGTGTGAGACCATATTGTCTCAAGCCTTCATGGGAAAGGCACTCCATTTGCAATGTGGAATTATTTGATGGATCCTTTCCAAAGAATCAACGACCATAGGAAATTGGTGGTAAAGGATAAACTCAGAATGATTAAGATGGAGAAGGGCGACAATATTCCTAAGTACCTCACAATGTTTGTCCAATGTCGGGATGAACTAGGGAGTGTGGGAATCACAGTTGCTGATGATGATTTGGTGAGTTTGGATCTCTTGGGACTTCCTAAGAGTTGGCACAATTATCAAGACTCTGTCAACAGATGGGGAAAATTGCCGGATTGGTAATGACTGTGGTTGGATCTAGTGCAGGAGGAGTTCATGTGGAACACTAGAGATGACTCTTCATCAAACCATGATGATGAAGAGGATTGTGCTTTGACTGCAAAGGAAAGGAAAGGGAAGGGGAAGAAATTCCACTCAAAATCCAAGGCTAAAGGTAAGAAGCTAGATTTTTCCAAGGTGAAGTGTTTTCACTGTCACGAACATGGGCAGCTGGCTACTAACTACCCACAGAAAAATAAGAACAAGAAGGCTACTAGAGCTACAGCTTGTGAGGCCCTTGCCTCAAAATTTGAACTTGATTTCTCTTTGATCGCATGCTTGGTTTCAAGCGCAATGCGATCAGTGTGGTATCTTGATAGTGGTGCTTCCTTGCACATGACTAGAGATATGGAGCTTTTCAGTGACTTGGAGGAGAAAGATCTCCAAATGCATATAAATATGGGAAACGATGGATGATATAGTGCAACCAGCATTGGTACCATTATATTTGAGATGGATTCAGGTAAACCATTTCTATTGAAAGATTTTATGCATGTTCTAGATCTGAAGAAAAAATTGGTCTCAGTCGCAATGTTGGAGGACAAAGGTTATGACGTTTTTTTCAGCGATGGAAAATCTTTCCTGTGACATAAAACAATGGGTCAAACCAAGAGGATAGGGATTCAAGTTAAGAATCTCTACAAGCTGGAGGTAGATGGATGCGCTGCCATTGTGGGAAAAGAAGAAGAAGTGGTGAGCCAAGATGAGGGTGAATTATGGCACAGGTGATTGGGCCATCTTCACCATGGCGCCCTGAATTTTTTGCAGTATATTTATATTGGACTTCCCAAGAGTACACTTGTGCATTGAGATTAGTGCAAGGGATGTACTATGGGTAAGTTTGTGAAGACCAAATTTCATGAAAAGGAGAACCGTGCTTCCGTGATCCTATAGAGATTTCACATAGACGTGTGTGGACCATTCTCGGTTGCTTCAAGAACAAAACATTGATATTATGTTATTTTTGTTGATGACTATTCTCTTAGATTCTAGATCTTCTTCATGTAGAAGAAGGATCAAACATTTTCAAAGTTCCATGAGTTTAAATAATTGGTGGAGAAAGAGTCAGGGAATCAAGTGAAGGCTCTGCAGAGCGATAATGGTGGTGAATATATCTCGAACGAATTCAAATACATCTGTAGAAAAGAATGAATTTGAAGAGAACTCAGAGCACCTCATAACCCACAGCAAAATGGGGTCGTGGAGAGGAAGAACAGAACAATCGTGGATATTGCACGAGCTATGCTGCATGATGAAGGCCTACCAATGCACTTGTGGGCAGAAGCATGCAAAACTGTGGTTTATGTTCAAAACCATTGTCCTCATAGAGCACTTGCATGAGTACACCTAAAAAATATTTTACTGGTAAGAAACTGAATGTTTCTCACTTTAAGATTTTTGGCTCATCTATTTATGTGCATGTGACCAAGAACACCAGGAAGAAGCTGGAACCGATTGTTGAAGTTGGGATATTTGTGGGGTACATAGAAACACCCCATAATTATCATGTGTATTTTCCAAATAGTTGAATGATTGTGATGCGACGGGATATAAAATTCAATGAGGAGAAAGCCATGAAGTTGTCACTTGAGAGGGAGATAGACTTGCATGCAGAGGAGGAAGTGTTGGTTCCCAAAGATAAGTCTCTATATGTGGATCAGCCACAGGAGGAGGTTCATGGAATGGATGAGTCCACTCACGCAGAGCCAAACATCAAAACTGGTAGAAGGCGTACCACAGAAGCTGAGAGGCTAAAGCTTGATGCGGCACCGATTGTAGGAGTCCCTACTTCAAAGTGCAGACAGAGACAGTCTCCTAACCAATTCACTGGATACATGGATCTCATGAGCAAATGTATTGTGACTGAGCCATATTCCCTTCAGGAAGCAGTGCAGGAACCCACATGGGTAGATGCAATGGTGGAGGAGTATGAATCCATGGTCAGAAATAGTGCTTGGGAAATTGTTCCAAGGCCAGTTGATAAATCAGTGGTAGGTTCAAGATGGATCTGCAAGGTAAAGAAAGCTGCTGATGGGAGTGTTGAGAAATACAAGGCCAGATTTATGGCCCGAGGCTTCTCACGGATCGAGGGGATTATGAATAAACCTTTACACCTGTTGTTTGGTCTCAATCTAGTCTCCTAAACTGAGCTCATTTAATTGTCAACCAGGATTTGTAAACTGCTGAAGTGAAGTGTACTGTATGTACCTAGGTGCTTGTTTCCTAATGCGTTGTGTGTAGTGTTTATGATGTTTTTGGTATTTTGTGATGATTTATGATGTTTTTGGTCTTTTGGTGGTTTTATGTTTACAGGAAAATGCCTAGAAAGCTAGTGGAAAGAAGTTGGTGATTAAAAACAGAGTTAAGCCTAATTGATGGAATGAAAAATGGCAAATGCAATTGGGAATACTGAAGCAAAATTAAATCTAAACTATGACTAAATAAAAGCAAAGCTTGATAATGACTTTTAAACAATTGATTCAAAACACAAACTAAACTTGAGAAATGATCACTAAGTATGCAAATTCTCTAAATAGACAGTGAAACAACTAACTTAAAATGATGCAATACTTTGTCCTTGATTAGAGATTTGAAACATAATTAGAGGAAAAACATTGTTATCATCATAAGATCTCCTATTCTAGAACTAGCTCCTATCTCTATTCTGCAATTTAATTGAATGTCAGAAAACCTTTACTCAAGAGTTATTGATTTCTTTTCAAAGTAGGCTTTTGAGGGAGGACTCTGTTTATGAAATGATAAGGAAATTGCAGAGATACTTCAGGCCTTATAGTGATTTTGTCTTCTGTTCATGTGGTTATGGATCATTTGTAGATTTTAGAACAAGAAGAGGTTTGTGAATAATGAAGGCTGTCTTGTTAATCCTAACAACTGAAGTAATCTATTGTGCAATGGATGACAATTTGAATATGAAGTGCAAGTGAAATGAGTTAATGTAAGAATGAACCTAAGATGCCACTAATCTAGAACAATGTTGAACTATAAGTCATCATCAAACTCGAAACAAGGTAATTGAACATGAGTTAAATGCAATGAAACTCCGGAGCATTCTAACTATGCTAACATGCATTATTCTATGAAGTTACACAATCTGTTTGTTCATCATTAGTGATATTTTGGAAGAGTTCCTTCTTTTGGAAGAGGTAGAACAATTCTGACTGTGTAATTAGATGCAAATGCAAATATAAAGGACTGAAAGTGAATGAAAAACTAAGATATCATATCCATACCCTACTCGTCATTATGATGTCTTGGGCAAGCGTTTAAGAGCAAGAACAGAGATGATACTTAGTACAAACACACAACTAAATCATTCATTATCACGGTCATGTCTTGAACTTCTTAAGAATTTCTTGGAAGAGTTTCTTCTTGTGGAAGAATGATTAGAACAAGTGTAACTGTGATAGTGAACAGCAAAAACTACAACTAAATCCTACAGTACTATAGCTATTCATCATTCATCATTATAATCTTTTGGAAGAGTGTCTTCTTGTGGAAGAGTTAGAATGAATATAACTACAATAGCTAGTTAAAACAACTATAAATTCAACTCCTAATCCTACAATACTATAGTAACTCAACATTCATCATTATAGTCTTTTGGAAGATCATCTTCTTGTGGAAGAATTAGAATGAGTACGACTACAGTAGCTAATTAAAACAACTATTAATTCAAATGCAAAACGTAAAGGCAGCTAGGAAACTTATCTAATTTACGCAAAATAAATCCGTGCAAGAGGCAGGGGCCCTCTACCACCTGACGGAATTCAACTCCAAATTAAATCACGCTTCAAAACAACACGGTCTGCTCCATTAAATATGAAAGAACTTGAACATAACACTCTGCGTCTTCAGAAATGTAGCACAGAGTCTAAACAAAATCTAGCAGCAAATCTAACATAAAATCTCTCTAACCTAGCTCTCGGTCTCCCGAATGTTTATAAAGCAAATGCACATAACAATATTTGCAATAATTCAGGAACGCTGTCTTTCCTTATCGGAATCTTGTTAGGACTCTTTGAAGTGGCTGCGTGAAGAGGAAAAGACATCTGGACTGAGACAGTCCTAATAGAAGTCTTCCTTCCTAAATGTGTTCCCCACGTTCAAAACCATGCCCAGAATTCGTTTCTTCCTCCATGATGAGCAACGAACCATGTAGACATGACGTGGATCATGCCCATATGTGGTTTTTCTCAAGAGGCCACCTGGAACATACTCAAACATGAAGGCAGCTGCAGAATCGCCGGTTAGCTACGAAATGTCTGCATTCTGCAGCTAGTTCTGGTCAAAATGCTTTACAATGGAAAAAATCACAAAACTTGGCAAGTCAGTCATGTAAATCATTCTAGAAGTAATTTTAACTATATTCATTGATCAATTGGGTCTAAGATAGCAATGGACAAGGGAAAATGAGGTAAAATGAAGTGAAGGAAAGCACAATTTTGAGGCTCAACATACCCCCACTGCTGTCTCTTTGCATGTCCTCATGCAAATTATCCTATGAATTTAGAGGCTTCTGCAAGGACATCTAGTCCTCTCCTTGTCCTTTGTCTGGAAGCTAGAGATCTTCTGGGTTTTCTGATAACAAGTTTGAACCTTAGGTTGGTGAGTGCCCTGATTAGATTTTTGTTCCTTGTCTTCAACTTCTCATTGGTCCTCTCCACTTTGTCTATATGCAGGGATAAGGTTGAGTTCATTTCATTTTTGAGCTTGACTTGATCCTTGAGAATTTCATTCTCATTTTTTATGTGTCTATTCAGTAATTCTAACTCATACCTATCACGTCTTAATATATCTATTCCAGACAGTGGAGGACTGGGGGTTCTCTCCCTGCTTTCTTAAGCTCTCCTCTCCAAATTTTCCACATAGTCATAAATTTCCTGTTGAGCAGGGTCAATTTCAGGGGTTCCTTCATAAAATTCCTCTTCAATATCTTCTTCCATGGATATTTCCTCATCTTCTATATCGATCACCCCTGTTTGTTTGATTAGTGTTTTCTTCAGTTTCCCTTTGAGTCTGTGGCTTCTCCTAGGCTGAGAAGATCCTTCTCCTTTCTCCATGGCAGATTTCTTGATTACCTTTTCTTCCTTAAGTTGCCTCTTTATTTGGGTCAACTTCTCTAAAATGATTTCCTCACTGCTCTCTTGGACTGGTTTGTCAATTTCAACTTTTGAAGCCCTCCATTTCCTACTTCTCTTTGTGGGCTGTGGTTCAGGTGATGGTTCTTTTGCTTCTTCAAAATGATTTCTTATTAAGAAATCGTCCCATGTATCATTTGTTTTAGCTAGATGATGCTCAATCAAAATTTTGACCAAACCATGATGATATAGGGTTGTCTCTAAAAATTGAACTCTTCTCTGAACACAAGAAGCCATCTTCTTCAGACTTTGATGCAAGAAATATGGTAGGTTTAAGTCTTCCTCCAAGAAATGCATCATTAGTCTAATGTGGTAGACATAAAATGTCCCATATCTACCCTCACATGTAATAAATTTTTGCAAAAGAAGTAGTATGTTTCTCCATTTGTTTTTCAATGCAGAACTGGGAATTCCTTTCTTGAATACACTGACATCCATATTTGGTGATTTTAAAATTTGTTTCCAAGAGTCATTGTGGAATTCTCTATTTTTAAACCATCTCTCTCCAGTTCTGAGCAATCCTGTAGTCTCTGCAATGAAAACTTCAGTGACAGTAAATTTCACATCTCCTACTTCAACTTCGGTTCCTTGAAATGATCTTGCAAATGTTTTAGTGACTTCCTTGTGGAAGCCATTAAATTTCCCCAAAAATTGAAGCCATCCTATTTTTTGTAACATTTATTTGCATTGTGGGTAGCCTTCTAAATATTTTGAACCCACTGGTTCAGTCCTTACGATGAAACCCATGATTTTTTTCTTCAATGTTCAAATTAACACTCTTCTACCCACAAAAACAATGACTTTCACTTTCGGATTGAAATGGTTTTAAGTTCTGAATGGAAATGGTTTCAATTTTGGAATAACATACCTCTGATTTATAGTAGCAACAGCTTCAAAACCTCGGGCTGATATGCCTCTGTTGACAATTGAACTTTGGATTGATACGTCTCTGTTTGACAGTGACAACTGGCTTCAACTTCTTCACTTCAATACCTTTGGCTCTTGGTAGCAAATGGTTTCGAATTCAACACTACAACACCTCTGTCTCTGGTAGCAAATGGTTTCAATTTCATCACTGCAATACCTCTGTCTCTGGTAGCAAAAGACTTCAAACTCCACGCTGCTACACTTCTGTGTTTATAGTAAGAATGCTCAAATTTTGCCCACAGTGATACTTTGTATACCCACGGAATCAAATGGCTTCAAATTCTCACGCTGTTATGCTTCCAAATTTACCCTTTTGCTCTGCTCTGAGTTTACAATGCTCAACGTTATTCAAACTGATATCCTTTGGCTCTGCTCTCGGTGATAATAATATCTCTGTCTTCGGAATGGAATGTCGGCTACAGAATGGAGTTATGGCAGTGGTCACGGAATGAAGTAGTGGAGTGAGGTGGAGGGAATGTATTAATGATTGAAGAGACGGCGGAGGATTTTACGACGGCAGAGGAAATCATCATTGAATGATTTGGTTAAGAGACGTGGAGAATTCAAATACCTCGGCCATTTTTAACCGCTTAAATGATATCGGATATGAAATTTGAAATGGAAGATTTTAATCCAAAGTCTGTAGAGGGTTTGTTGGTGTTGATCAATAAAAACAATTAAAACAACCTTTTCAAACAATCCATAACTAAACTATGCTAAACTTTTATGAAATGCCATTATAATTTAAACTTGTTACCTTTGCCTTTCATTTGATTTTTTTTTAGCCTTTGTCTTCTTGTTCACCTTTGGAGGAGTCTTCATAATTTTCTTGATGCTTTTGATTCATGGATACACTGGGTCATTTTGTTGCAATTCTGATGTCTGCTGGTTGATGCCTTCAGGGTTTGTAGCTGCGAAAAGTCTGTCTGGATGCAGAAAGGCTGATCAGCTGCAGAATGTCCACTGAGCTGCAGAATGTTCCTGTAGAGCACTTTAATCATGAAAATGGAGTGTTTTTGGAATATGGGTGAAATGTTATGTGGTATGAATGAAAATGGATGATGGATTATGATATGTATGAAGTGGATGATGAAATGGAATGGATTCAGTTCATGAAATGGAGTGAAAGAACATAAGAACTGTACTGCAATTCATGACATGTTTTATTCACTTACATCAAGATATCAAATTTTGTATTTTGACATGAAAATGAGATGGATGGAAGATGGAATGAGATGAATGAAATGTGGAATGGAGTGAAATATGAATGATGGATGAGATGGAGTATGGATGAATAAGTGGATGGAGTGAAATGAAATGAAATGAATCATAAGCACTATGGAACTGAACTTATGATTTTTGTATTAGCTGCTTGTAAAAACAAATATGGGAAAAGTTAGAGTGTCAGAGATACTCTGATTTTCACTCTATCTTTTCTGTATAAACATGCCAATCAATGATTGATTTTCATGTTTATACCTTTATTTTTTTATTTTTTTTTTCAAAAAGAACTGCTTCAGAAAATTTAATCAAGTTGATGAAGAAGAGGGATTCTTCTTCATTAACTTCACATCATTACTTCCTTGGAACTTCTTGACAAACTCTTCTCTTGAGAGTGGCTTGTGGTATAGCTTCAGTCTATGCCCATTCACAAGAAAAGTGACCTCTTCTTCATCTATAGTTCTGATTTTTACTGCCCCATTATCAAAAATTCGAACAATTTCATATGGCCCAAGCAATGTGTCTGAAATTTACCTTGAAAATCCTTGAATTTTGAATCAAACAAGAGAGCCCAGTCACCCTCTTTGAATTTCTTCTCTTTGATGTACTTGTCATGCCATATAGCCCTTTGCTGTTGGACTAGACTTGTTTTCTGAACTGCATCTTGTCTGATCTCATCCAATTCATTAATTTGCTCCAGTCTATGCTTTTGTGCCTCCGTTAGATCAAGTCCTAGCTGAACTGCCATCTTGAATGTTTGAATTGGGAACTCTATGGGAAACAAAACTTGCTTTCCATAAACAAGCTCATAAGGAGTATGGCCTGTTGTGTTTCTCCATGTAGTTCTATAGGCCCACAAGGCTTTAGGAAGCCTATCTACCCAATCTCTTCTATGTAGATGAACAGTCTTTGTTAGGATTCCTTCAATGACCTTATTAGTGGATTCCACTTGACCATTTTCTTGTGGATGATAAGGAGTAGATGTTCTATGTCTAATTTTATACTTCTCCATCATTTGCTCCACTAGCCTTGATGTAAATTGAGCTCCTTGATCTGTAACAATTTCCCTTGGGACACCAAAACGAGTAAAAATATCCTCAAAAAGAAAAGTAACTACATATGATTCATTAGCAACAAGTAATGGTTTAGCTTCTACCCACTTAGTAACATAATCAGTGCAAACTAATATGTATTTCTTTTGTCTTGATGGAGGACTAATAGGTCCTACAACATCCAAAGCCCATTTTTCAAAAGGTTCAATGTGTACCTGAGGTTGTAATGGCATCTCACCTGAAGGAGAAGGTTTCCCTACCCTTTGGCAACTGCCACACCTTTTTACATACTCCCTTGCATCTTTAAACAAAGATGGCCAATAATATCCTAAATTAAGGATCTTATAGGCTGTCCTCTTATCTGCAAAGTGTCCGCCACAAGGTTCATCATGACATGCCTTGAGAATTTCAGGCATCTCATCTTCACAAACACACCTTCTAATGATCAAATCTGGACCTGTCTTGTACAACTCATTAGCGACCCATGAATATCTTGCACTATCATTAATGATTTTTCTTTTATTTCTTACATTCATAATTGAAGGAAATTTTCCTGAAACTAAATAATTGGCAATATCAGCAAACCATGGAGTTTGAGTAGAGATTGCAAAAAGATATTCATCAGGAAATTGATCTTCAACCGGAGTGTCATCTTTGATATTTTGGATTCTAGACAGGAAATCAGCCACAGTGTTTTGTTTTCCAGGCCTATCTATAATAGTAATGTTGAATTCTTGCAATAATAACAACCATCTTATAACTCTGCCATTAGTGACTGATTTATTCATTAAGTATCTAATGGTAGAATGATCAGTGTGAATAAAAGTTTCATAGCCTGTTATATAGTGTCTAAACTTGTTTATGGCATGAACAACAGCTAAAAACTCTTTTTCAGTTACAGTATAGTTTAACTCTGCAGGAGTCAAATTTTTACTGATATAATAGATGGTATAGGGAATCAAATATTTCTGTCCCAATACTGCTCCTAGAGCTGTATCGGAAGCATCTGTCGAGATATGAAAAGATAACTTCCAGTTAGGTCCCCTTAATATAGGTGCTTCAGAAATTTTGGTTTTCAGGGTTTCAAAAGCTAACTGGCAATCAGAAGTCCACTTAAATTCACAATCTTTGGTGAGTAATTTGAAGAGTGGAGATGCTATTTTGGTGAAGTTTTCTATAAATCTTCGATAGTACCCTGTAAATCCTAGAAAACTTCTAACATCTCTTTGAAAACTTGGAATGGATAGGTTAGAAATAACTTCAACTTTCGCCTCATCAACTCTAATCCCATCCCCTGAAATGTGGTGTCCTAAAACAATACCTTCAGTAAACATCATAAAACATTTTTCATGACTAAGTGAAAGGTTTGCTTCTTGACATCTTTTTAAGACTTTTTCTAAGTTTTCTAAAGCCTCTTCAAATGTATCCCCATAAACTGTGAAATCATCCATGTACACCTCTACACAGTCATGTATTAGATCCGAAAAATTCCTAATACTGCCCTTTGGAATGTTGCAGGTGCATTGCATAATCCAAATGGCAATACTCGGTAGGCATAGGTACCCCAAGGACAAGTGAATGTGGTTTTATCTTGGTCTTCAAGTGCTACTTGGATTTGATTGTAACCACTAAACCCATCTAGGAATGAAAGTACTTTTTACCTGCTAATGTATCTAATACTTGATCTATGAAAGGTAAGGGAAAATGGTCTTTAAGAGTAGCTTTATTCAGTTCTCGGTAGTCAACACACACCCTCCATTTTCCATTTTTCTTAGGCACAATCACCAAGGGAGAAACCCACTGACTATCTGAAATAGGATAGATGAAATTAACATTTAACAATTTTTGCAATTCTTCCTTGACAATTTCCCTAAGATTTGGATTCATTCGTCTTTGAGGCTGTCTGATTGGTTTGCAATTTGCCTCTATATAGATGTGATGAGTACAAGTCTTGGGACTTATCCCTTTCATGTCAGTGTATTCCCATGCATATGCAAAAGAATGTCTCTGTAATATTTTGATTAACTCTTCTTGTTGAGATTTTTCTAGGTTTTTGTTTATAGTCAAGGTTTTTCCTGGAAAAATTTCACTTGTAGAGCTGCCAAATTTGTCCATAGAATGAAGAGACATCTTCCTAGATGACAAAAATTCAATATTGGATCCCTCCTGAAATGATTCATGTTTATGTTCTGGAGAAGATTCAAAGTTTTCTAGAGTATTCAGAATTTGATTATCTTCACTAATTTCTGAAATTGTGAAGAGTGGTTGTAAATATTCTTCATCCTCTATCCATTGAGTGTCATCTAGATCCGTAATTGTCCTAGCTGGAGGATATAAAGTGAATTTCTTTGTTGAACTACCATCAGAAATATACATATCACCGGACCTACAACTAATAAAAGCATCAGCTGTAGCCAACCAAGGTCTTCCTAGTATAACAGGATGGCCTCCTAGATTATTCTTAGGAGTTAGGATCATGAAATCCACAGGGTATTCCCAAGAATCTAGGGACACTGGAATGTCTTATATTACCCCATCTGGTTTGATCACCGATCTATCTGCTAATTGTAACAGTGTGGGTGTAAAGAGAAGATTAGGAAGTTTCAGTTTGTCCATGATCTGTCTACTCATGATGTTTATTGCTGCTCCTAAATCAATGAGTGTGTTTTGAATTTCAATTCCGTTGATGTGAATTTTGACAACTGGATTTCCTGGGTCAAGATACTTTGGAATAGCAATCTTGCCCATCATAATGTCTGCTATTTGTCCTACCAATTGAATTTTCTTGGTTTCTCTTATTCTTTTTCTTGTTGTCTTCATACTCAACTCCTTTATTGTTTTGGCTAAAATTGGGATTTCTTTGATGGCTTGCAATAATGGAATTTTAATGCAAACATTCCTCAATTCATCTAAGAAATCATAATTAGGCACCATTATTTGTTTTTCTACACCTTTATCAATTTGTAGTCTTTCCGGAAAGGGAGGTATAGAAGTAGATGTGGATGGTTGCTCTAATACCGGAGTTGGATTTATTGGATCTTTTTGTTTCAGTTTTTCAATGTTTTGATCTTGAAAGGATGTATCTTCCTCAAGACTTTTATTAACCCGTAGGGAGTCTTCCTCAGAATTATCTTGTTCTTGTATGATCACAGAAGGTTTCCTCTTCTCAAGTATCCTTCCAGACCTCAGTTGAACATCACTAAGGTCTAGAGGAGTAATTAAATAAGTTGGAAATTGTTGTCCTTCTATCATGTATGTATTCTGAGGGTTCTTATTATTGGGGTTTGGTATGGGCTGAGCTGGCAATTGATTGGATTTTTGAGGGAATGGTAATGGAAGTGGTTGATTTTGATGTGGTTGGTTCTGATGATGTTGTTGAGGATTTTGTTGAAAATTTTGTGGAAGATTTTGAGGAAAATTTTGTTGAGAATTTTGAGGATAAAAATGTGGATATGGTGGATAGGATGGTGGATACTGATAGTATGGAGAGTATCTTCCATAGGGACTTTGTGTTCCTTGTGCCCAATATTGAGATTTATTTTGAAATTGGGGCCAAGGTTGCTGCCAAGAATTCCAAGGTGGAGGTTGATTATACATTTGATCATGGAATCCTTGTGTCTGAGGTCCCTGCCAAGGTCTTCTAGATACAAAGTTAAGAGACTTTGTGGAATCTGTAGGAGTTTCTTCCTGAAAAAGATCCTTGAGACCAGGAAGAGAAGGGAAATTCTTGGTCTCATTTTTCTCCGAAAAAATGACACAGGTTTCTATAACTTCTACATCCAAAGGACACTCTCTTAAGGCATGTTTCTTTCTACATTTGGGACAAAAGATTGCCAAAGCATCAGATTCAGCCTTTTGCTTGTTTTGTATCTTAAGGGTGTATATTTGTTCACTAAGACTCCCTAAGATGTCAGATTTAAAATAATCAAGAATGTGTCCTATTTCTGATCTACTTACTCTCCCAGAAGCAGATTTACTTACCCTTGCAAGAGCAGGATCTCTTGGACCTTTGGCAGTTTTAGATTTCCCCCTTGAAAGGTTGATACATAACTCAGATATTTCAGGTAATGTGAGTTGTGATATATCCCCTTTTCCCATCATATTTATGATATCCAACCATTCATCCCTAATTGTTTTCAACAAAAGAGCTTTTAAGGTGTCTTGATATAGATTTTCCATTTTTGCCTTTTTGATGTTGTAATTAAATCTTTCCAACAAATCTTCTAAGTTTTCATCTTCTTTTTGTAACATCTTGAACACTTCTTCCTTATGATTAACCGGCATACAATAATCCAAGTATCTCTCTAGAAATGCTTGTTTCATGTCTTCCCAAGTTCTAATAGAGCTACTGATTAGACTCATAAACCACTTCAATGCTGCTCCCTTCAGAATTGAAGGAAATAATTTCAATTTTTGAGCATCTTGTAGGTAGTCATATGTCCTACACAACACTTCAAATTCGAATAAGAAAGTTTCAGGATCTTCAGTTTTAAGTCCATAGAAGTTTGGAAGGATAGAGGGCGAAATGTTTTTCATGGTTGTATTGGTTTCTTCATCAAGTATAGGGAACCCAAAAGAGCTTCCTATTCTACCTCTTTCTCCATTTGCACCTCTACCTCCTTCTCTTATTCCTCCTTCTCCTCTACCTCTACCCCTACCTCCAAATAAGGTGTGTTCTCCATTAAAAACTCCTCCCCCTCCTTCTTCTGCCATGGTTGACTCTCCTGTGGAAGTAGAAAGGTTTGTGTTCTTAACAGGAGTTTTTAGATCTTCTTCTATGGCAGGTTCAGTGGATGAAGTGGAAGGTTTCTCTAATGAAATAGGTGACCTTAGATCCTCTAGAAATCCAGGATCAGTAAAGGATGGAAGATTGGTTTGAGTTGAAGGTGTACTAGCTCTGGATCTAGATGAAACAAGTGATGTTCTAGAAATCAAACTTCTGCCTCTGCTGCTTATAAATCTTCCCCTTGAATCTCTCTCCCTACGCATAAAATTGTTTTTGGATGCTAAGAAACCAAGGTTACCTAGTTTTCACTTCCCCGGCAACGGCGCCAAAATGTTTGGTCTCAATCTAGTCTCCTAAACTGAGCTCATTTAATTGTCAACCAGGATTTGTAAACTGCTGAAGTGAAGTGTACTGTATGTACCTAGGTGCTTGTTTCCTAATGCGTTGTGTGTAGTGTTTATGATGCTTTTGGTCTTTTGTGATGATTTATGATGTTTTTGGTCTTTTGGTGGTTTTATGTTTACAGGAAAATGCCTAGAAATCTAGTGGAAAGAAGTTGGTGATTAAAAACAGAGTTAAGCCTAATTGATGGAATGACAAATGGAAAATGCAATTGGGAATACTGAAGCAAAATTAAATCTAAACTATGACTAAATAAAAGCAAAGCTTGATAATGACTTTTAAACAATTGATTCAAAACACAAACTAAACTTGAGAAATGATCACTAAGTATGCAAATTCTCTAAATAGACAGTGAAACAACTAAATTACAATGATGCAATACTTTGTCCTTGATTAGAGATTTGAAACATAATTAGAGGAAAAACATTGTTATCATCATAAGATCTCCTATTCTAGAACTAGCTCCTATCTCTATTCTGCAATTTAATTGAATGTCACAAAACCTTCACTCAAGAGTTATTGATTTCTTTTCAAAGTAGGCTTTTGAGGGAGGATTATGTTTATGAAATGATAAGGAAATTGCAGAGATACTTCAGGCCTTATAGTGATGTTGTCTTATGTTCATGTGGTTATGGATCATTTGTAGATTTTAGAACAAGAAGAGGTTTGTGAATAATGAAGGCTGTCTTGTTAATCCTAACAACTGAAGTAATCTATTGTGCAATGGATGACAATTTGAATATGAAGTGCAAGTGCAATGAGTTAATCTAAGAATGAACCTAAGATGCCACTAATCTAGAACAATGTTGAACTATAAGTCATCATCAAACTCGAAACAAGGTAATTGAACATGAGTTAAATGCAATGAAACTCCAGAGCATTCTAACTATGCTAACATGCATTATTCTATGAAGTTACAGAATCTGTTTGTTCATCATTAGTGATATTTTGGAAGAGTTCATTCTTTTGGAAGAGGTAGAACAATAGTGTAATTTGTGTAATTAGATGAGTTAATATAAGGACTGACGAATACATATATAAGATATCATATGTACCCTATCGTCATTATGATGTCTTGGCGTTTAAACAAGTGAAGATGATACTTCATTGAACACAACTAAATCATTCATTATCTGGATGTTCTCTTGAACTACCCAAGAATTTCTTGGAAGAGTTCTTCTTGTGGAAGAGTGGTTAGAACAAGTGTAAACGTGATAGTGAACAACAACAATGAAACTAAATCTCTGGTGCAACTGTTCATCATTCATCATTATAATCTTTTGGAAGAGAGTCTTCTTGTGGAAGAGTTAGAATGAATATAACTACAGTAGCTAGTTAAAACAACTATAAATTCAACTCCTAATCCTACAATACTATAGTCATTCAACATTCAGCATTATAGTCTTTTGGAAGAGCATCTTCTTGTGGAAGAGTTAGAATGAGTACGACTACAGTAGCTAATTAAAACAACTATTAATTCAAATGCAAAACGTAAAGGCAGCTAAGAAACTTATCTAATTTACGCAAAATAAATCCGTGCAAGAGGCAGGGGCCCTCTACCACCTGACGGAATTCAACTCCAAATTAAATCACGCTTCAAAACAACACGGTCTGCTCCATTAAAGATGAAATAGTTTTAACATAACACTCTGCATCTTCAGAAATGTAGCACAGAGTCTAAACAAAATCTAGCATCAAATCTAACATAAAATCTCCAACCTAGCTCTCGGTCTCCCAAGTGTTTATAAAGCAAATGCACATAACAATACTTGCAACAATTCAGGAACACTGTCTTTCCTTATTGGAATCACGTTAGGACTCTTTGAAGTGGCTGCGTGAAGAGGAAAAGACATCTGGACTGAGACAGTCCTAATAGAAGTCTTCCTTCCTAAATGTGTTCCCCACGTTCAAAACCATACCCAGAATTAGTTTCTTCCTCCATGATGAGCAACGAACCATGTAGACATGACGTGGATCATGCCCATATGCGGTTTTTCTCAAGAGGCCACCTGGAACATACTCAAACATGAAGGCAGCTGCAGAATCGCCGGTTAGCTACGGAATGTCTGCATTCTGCAGCTAGTTCCGGTCAAAATGCTTTACAATGGCAAAAATCACAAAACTTAGCAAGTCAGTCATGTAAATCATTATAGAATTAATTTTAACTATATTCATTGATCAATTGGGTTTAAGATAGCAATGGACAAGGGAAAATGAGGTAAAATTAAGTGAAGGAAAGCACAATTTTGAGGCTCAACACCTGTCACACGGTATTCTTCCATAAAGACTATCCTTTCTCTCTCAGTGCAGATGGGTTGGCAAATTCATCACATGGATGTGAAGACTGCGTTCCTTAATGGGATCATTGAATAATAAGTGTACATTGAGCAACGTGAAGGATTTGATATCTTTAGCGGCAATTCACATGTGTGCAAACTCAAAAGAGCATTGTATGGGCTGAAGAAAGCATCTTGTGCTTGGTACGCTTGGATTGAAAACTATTTCACTACACTTGGCTTCACCAAGAGTGAGGCGGATGAAAACCTATACTAGATTGTGGTGAAGTGTAAGCTTTTAATCATTGTTGTTTATGTTGATGATTTAATACTGACTAGTGATGAGCATTTGATACACTCATGCAAGGAGTACCTTGCAAAGGAGTTTGATATGAAGGATATGGGCCTCCTTCATTATTTCCTTGGATTGGAAATATGGCAGTGAGATCATGCACTTTTTTTGTCTCAAGGAAAGTATGCAAGGGAGATACTGGGTAAGTTTCACATGTGGAGCTGCAAACCCATGGATACTCCTCTTCCAGGAACTAGAGGAAATAGGATGCTACATCTAAAGAGGTAGTGGATGCTACTATCTATTGACAGTTGGTGGGTTCGCTCATGTATTTAGTTAATACAAGACCAGACATATGCTATGTGGTGAACTGGCTTAGTCAAGAAATGGTTAAGCCTAACAAGTTATTTTGGAAGGCGGGAAAGCATGTCCTGAGATATCTCAGGGGTACATCTAAGTATGGTTTATGGTACAGACAGATGGATGAGGTGAAGTTGCATGTCTTCACGGATGCAGATTGGGCGGGAAGCCCAATGGAAAGAAAGAGGACATCAGGAGGGGTCTTCAGTATCGGATCTTGTTACAGGTCAAAATACCTCCTCATCAGCTCAGAGGGGAAGACAAATATGGAAGAAGTACAAAGACCTAAATTAAACCTATTTCTGACAGGGTAACGCCTATATAGAACAAAACAAGAGCGTTATAACGTAGGCAATCAGTACATTAGCCGCGTTAGTGGCTAGGGAAACGCTCTGTTTACACTGGAGGGGAGCGTTACCCGTGTTTTAAGTTTGAATTGGGAAAAGAGCACGGAGAATGATTTGAATCTCTAACTTTCCCTCACAAAGGAGTCAGTTCGCAAAGGAAACTGTAGAAGCACCAGTTCATTATTGGTCATTGCCATAGAATACTGAACTCCAAAAGAGGCAAAAACAT
Organism: Pinus albicaulis; assembly: GCA_034641835.2. Classification (NCBI taxonomy): domain Eukaryota; kingdom Viridiplantae; phylum Streptophyta; class Pinopsida; order Pinales; family Pinaceae; genus Pinus; species Pinus albicaulis. The sequence continues at coordinate 1,074,280,969 of CM076578.1, forward strand.
GGAGATCAAAGAAACATCTAAGATTTTTCCACTCCAAACTAGTGGAAAGAGAAGGGCAACAATGGCCTTCTCCCTCTCCTATAAGAAGGATCTGAAGGCTCTCAATTGAAGGTCGAAGGATTGCTGAAGGTTCTTGTATACTTGTGGAATAGAGAATAGTGTGACATTGTGAAGGGCAAGAGTGAAAGAGGCTCCTATAGAGCTTGTTGACTTGGACTTCTTCACTAGAGAGAGAAGAGAGATTGGGAGACTAAGGAGGGCTTGGTACAACCGATGGTTGTAATCCTTGTTCTTTCAAAATCAATAGAACTGTGTTCGTTTTGTCCATTCAATGCTTAATATTGTCATTATTGTTTGAAAATTTACATAGTATGATATGAATGGCTCAGATGTGTATAATCTAGATGTTTATTGTATATTGATTTAATTGATAGGATACTTGTTATATTAGAAATTACGCGGGTCCTTTGACTGATTGCAGGTCTCAGATTTGGAGCCGGTGAAGAAGGACTCTTGCTTCGCTACGCAGCGCTCTCCAAAGGATTCCAAGACCGTCAAAGAGGTAATTCTCTATTGTATTCCTTCAAGTTATTTCAAGCTAATATGAACATGCTCATGCCATCTTTGTGAACAGCATAGCTAATCTTACTATCTGCCTCGGGCACCGGAAAGCCCTGAGAGGGATATTCGAAAACCAACAACCCAAGAAGTTTACCCTATAGCAGAATTGGCGACTCCACTGGGGAATTTCCCCCATAGTTTCCGAACTATTTATTCCTTCCTTTCTTCTCTTCTTCTCTATTCAAAGATCCTTCCGGCCATTTTTTGATGCCCAGTAGACATACCAAACGCTTACAGAGTTCAATCATTTTCCTTTCTGGCCAACTAAAGAGCTTTTCCCTGGTTAACGTGACCTATTCAGGCTATCCAATGCGTTATAACGCGGTCTATGCTTAAATACAGTGCGTTATAACGTTGTATTTTCTCAGAGACAGAGCGTTACTCAGCCAAAAACCTTGTTGTTCACTGCTGTGACTGTGTTTTAGCTGTAGATTTTTTTGGCCACTAGTACCTTTCACCGACTGAATCCCTGTGCTTGTCTGCTAAACTGGAATTTTTATTTGTTTCTCTTATTTAGTTAGCGTGAAAAAAAATTACTTTTTAAAAAGAGAATTTTTTTTTATTATTTTTCTGCATCTAGTTGAGTTTATTATGAAAGTTTTAGTTCACAGACTATTAAAAGAGGTAGATAGAAGTCTGAATCTTCAAAAGTTGAGCTGTGTTATTTACATGTTGGTGCGTGGATGATTGAAAAAGAAACCTCTCCCTGTAGAAACACTCTTCATTGAATTTAATATTTAGAGCATGTTTTGCATGGTTTCTTGAGTCAGAGTCTCACTATACTTCATACGTCCATTCCCCCTCCGCAAGACTAATAAAAAAGTACACTAAAAATAAAGCGACGCTAAAATCAATCTAATTACTCTTTTTTGAGCTCACACAAACAGTAGTTCAGGCTAGGATCTTGGGTTAGGAAAGTGAGAAAACTACCCAAGATCTCAAAACTTGAAAACTAGAGTCATTAACGAGTGAAATCCTGCTGCACTCACATTATCGGGACCGTTCCTTTACCGGAGCTCAGTGCGAGACAACACTTGGGTGCACTAGAAGGTAGCCCGCCTTCGACTGCATCCTGTGGGTGTGTTATATATTGCGGTTCCCTTCGGGGATGTCGAAACTAGATCGGGGATCTAGGTATTCTGCCCATATAGCACACTGTCCTTGACCGTGGACCCCCCTGATGATGTCTATGATTTGAGGTATCCTTAGTGGCCATACTTTTAGGTACCTACACAAGGTAACTAGGACAGGTTGTCCTGGTACCTGAAACAGACGGACCCACTTTGTCTTCGGTCTTTAGGAGGGTACTCGTCTTCACGAGAGTGCTTACACCTATCGTCTAAGGTTCGGGCGAAGCTCTAGAGTGACCGTAACTATACTTTCGACCAACTCTCTCTGTATACTATTGCGATACTGGATTTCATCACCAGTGAACGGTAGTACTCAGACAGGGCACCCTATTCTAGCTACTTGCTAATTGTTTTTAGAAAGTCCCTTTTTTTTGTTAGGTGTGTGGTTACTGTCATTTGAGACTTCATAATAGATCACAATTTAATAAAATTTGTTAAATTTAAACCAGTCACCATGGCATCCCCTAACCCACGCCGTCTGTCTTGACGACAGCAAGGTCTACCTCCTCTCAACCTTGAGGAAGAACTGAACCTTGGTGAACCCGGGCCTTCTACGGAAGAGCAGTCTCCTCTGACTAATCTTGATTATCACATAGACCCTTATCAGCTGGAACTCCCGGAAGACCCTTTCACTGAAGGCGTTATACCTAATTACAATCCTCCGCTCACTGATCCGTTAGGGCCTGTGATAATCCAAATTACACCACGCCGAGATATGTCTGCGGCGACACCAACATCTATTTCTCCACCGGCATCCACAGGGTCGATACTAATGGAAACCATTCCTGGTTCGCCACCATCCTCCCCGTCGGTGGTCAGTTCTATGCCATTACTAGGTAACCCCAGTAGTCAACATACACCTACCCCCAATCCTATGGTCAACACAACTGTCAGTAGTTTACCGAACCCTTCGGCATCTACTCCTACCGTGACCACGTTGGGGACCACGGTAGCTCCTCCCACGAGCATGACTACTTCGGTACCCTTTAGCAACCCTTTCGGTTGGAATCCTCTGTTGAGTTCAAACCCCCTGGCCACTATACCAGGGGGCAGTGTTATCAGTACGCAGGTAGCAGGGAATATTTCTCTTCCTATGCAATCCTTAGGACAAATGGGACAACCCATTGTAAATACTATCCCCTTAAGTGGTTCAAACATAGGTGTAGGATCTATACCGTTGCCAAATTATGCAAGTACTAGTATGCCTCCGGGAAACTCTATTGCATCCATTTGGACTAACCAACCCCAACCTCCATCTGGAGTGGGAGGGCATTTTTACGCTGGGGGCAACCAACCATTTGCCCCTCAATACGCTATGCCCTATGGACAGCAACCATATGTTCCTACTCCTCCACCTATGGGAGGTTTTTATCAAAGTCCCACTTACCCTTCTGGTAACACATGGATGGGGGGACCCTATGGTCCAAGTAATCAGCCCATACTGCCTTGGTTAGACTCGGGGGAAAATCCACAATTGCCTTTCTCGGCATCTTTGGACATACCCGACATCCATAAGCTGACAAACGACCCCATCAACCACAACTCGCTTTGGCCTCCTATACCACATAAGATTCCTTCAGATATCCCGAAGTTCGACGGGAAGCATGGAGATGACCCGGCCGCACACATCACTACCTTCCATTTGTGGTCCATATCCAATTCCATGGTAGATGATAGTGTCCGCCTTTGACTGTTCTCCCGCACCCTTACAGGCAATGCCGCCAAGTGGTACATTGAATTACCACGCGCCGCCATCAATACGTTTGGCGCTTTAGCGATGGAGTTCTTAAAGAACTTTCAACTACCAATTAGAGTGGAAACCGGCACAGAATTGTTAACATCACTGCGCCAAGACACCGCCACCCACATCTCCAACCATATTCATGAATGGAGACGTAGGAGGAGGCTTGTCAAAGCGCCAATACCGGACCATCTCTTGGCCAATTGGTTTTGCAAGTCTCTTTTACCCCATATCTCTAAAGACATTGGCCTTTCTGGTGCGGTGACAGAAGATCAATGTATTCGTCGTGCCCAACACCTGGATTTAATCTATTCACAATCCGACACGCTTTATGATCTGCTCCCCCATGCCCCTGGCAACCCAAACCCTCCGGCTACTCAGAAAACCGGAGCTCATGCTGATGGTATCGTTGGCGCGATCTCTGGTGTAGCCACCAATCAGTCTCGGGGGAAAACCTCCCAGCCGTCCTCGGCTGCCACCGCCCCCCATCAAATGACTCCTCTTCCTCCCGCTGAGATAAATTCGGTGCAAATCTCACAAAAACCTAGCGGGAAAAATAAGAAGAACAAGAAGAAAACATCTTCTTCGGAAGAGCAGTCGGATAATCAGAACAACCCTAATCAGAAAAATGCTGCCAGAAATGATAGAGGAAAGGATAAACCCATGAAATTTCCTTGCAAAATCTGTGCGGAGGATCACTTGACATACAAATGTCCTCGGCTACAGGAATGCACCGATTTTATTGCTAACAAGGATTCTCGGCAACCACCTGCCATTCTTCACAATCCTTTCCCTAATCAATCGCAGCAACATCAACACATGGTTGACAATCTGCCACAACCCCATCAACGGGGCAATGGTGGTTCGTATCCTTCCAACGAAGGACCATCTGCCATTTATGGCATCGAGAGTGTTGACCTTCAAACCTACGCCAAGCTTTATGGAAATCCTACCATAGATGCTCAGGAACCTGGAACTAGTTCCAATCCGCCGCCGCCCAACGATTTACATATCGAAAGGCCTACTATTGAACCTGTAATTCGTCCCCCCAAAGGGACACTTCGACGCACAACTCATAATACCTCTGCACGTGCAGCCCAAAACTACAATATTGTAGAAGATTTGGCGCAGGCACCGTCAGTTATGTCTGCTCTTGAAGTATTACAAACTTGTCCATCACAAAGGAAAGCCTTGCTTTCGGCCATTGGTGGAATAGATCCCCAATATTCCATGCTAGAAATCTTTGATATGGAAAAGGCTAAACCTCGCCTCTCACATCAACTTGCATTCTAGGTGCAGGTTGTGTCGAAAGGGAGACCAATCCATCGTACTGTCATAGACGAAGGTGCTTCGACCTGCGTTATGTCACAAGCTTGTTGGATCCATTTAGGTTCTCCTACTCTAACCCTGCCATCGAATTCCCTCAAAGCTTTCGATGGCCACACTTTCCTACCAAAAGGATACCTTGCTAGCTTTCCCATCACTCTAATTGGGAAAACGGTAAACATGGACGTTGAAGTCGTAGAGCATCATCTCGACTATAGTTTATTGCTCGGTTGCAGTTGGTCTTATGCTATGACCGCCATCGTGTCTTCGGTCTTCTGACTCATCCTATTTCCATTGGATGGGAAAATAGTCATGGTCGGTAGCTGTCATACTTTTGATTGTGCCACTTTGTAAGTAGCTACTTGTACCCTAGAGGCATTACTAAATCTTACGTCGGTGTCGGTACTAGTTCTTACGAAGGCATCTTCCCCTGCGGTTGTTTTCCTCTCCTTAGAATGTAAACACGGTTGCAATGATATCCACCTTTTCAGATGGCTCTATCGACACATGGATCCTCCACCTATGGGAGGTTTTTATCAAAGTCCCACTTACCCTTCTGGTAACACGTGGATGGGAGGACCCTATGGTCCAAGTAATCAGCCCATACTGCCTTGGTTAGACTCGGGGGAAAATCTACAATTTCCTTTCTTAGCAGCTTTGGACATACCTGACATCCATAAGCTGACGAACGACCCCATCAACCACAACCCGCTTTGGCCTCCAATACCACATAAGATTCCTTCTGATATCCCGAAGTTCGATGGGAAACATGGGGACGAACCAGCCGCACACATCACTACCTTCCATTTATGGTCCATATCCAATTCCATGGTAGATGATAGTGTTCAACTTCGACTGTTTCCCCGCACCCTTACAGGCAATGCCGCCAAGTGGTACATTGAATTACCACACGCTTCCATCAATACGTTTGGCGCTTTAGCGATGGAGTTCTTAAAGAACTTCCAACTGTCAATTAGAGTGGAAAATGGAACAGAATTGTTAACATCGCTGCGACAAGACACCGCCACCCACATCTCTGACCATATTCATGAATGGAGATGTAGGAGGAGGCTCGTCAAAGTGCCAATACCAGACCATCTCTTGGCCAATTGGTTTTGAAAGTCTCTTTCACCCCACATCTCTAAAGACATTGGCCTTTCTGGTGCGGTGATAGAAGATCAATGTATTCGTCATGCCCAACACCTGGATTTAATCTATTCACAATCCGACATGCTTTAAGATCTACTCCCCCATGCCCCTGGTAACCCGAACCCTCGGGCTACTCAAAAGACCGGAGCTCATGCCGACGGTCTCGTTGGCGCGATCTCTGGTGTAGCCACCAATCAGTCTCAGAGGCAAACCTCCCAGCCATCCTCGGCTGCCACCGCCCCCCATCAAACGACTCCTCTTCCTCCGGCTAAGATAAATTCGGTGCAAATCTCACAAAAACCTAGCAGGAAAAATAAGAAGAACAAGAAGAAAACATTTTCTTCGGAAGAGCAGTCGGATAATCAGAACAACCCTAATCAGAAAAATGCTGCCAGAAATGATAGAGGAAAGGATAAACCCATGAAATTTCCTTGCAAAATCTGTGCGGAGGATCACTTGACATACAAATGTCTTCGGCTACAGGAATGCACCGATTTTATTGCTAACAAGGATTCTGGGCAACCACCTGCCATTCTTCACAATCCTTTCCCTAATCAATCGCAACAACATCAACACATGGTTGACAATCTGCCACAACCCCATCAACAGGGCAATGGTGGTTCGTATCCTTTCAACGAAGGACCATCTGCCATTTATGGCATCGAGAGTGTTGACCTTCAAACCTGCGCCAAGCTTTATGGAAATCCTACCATAGATGCTCAGGAACCTGGAACTAGTTCCAATCCGCCGCCGCCCAACGATTTACATATCGAAAGGCCTACTGTTGAACCTGTAATTCGTCCCCCCAAAGGGACACTTCAACGCACAACTCATAATACCTCTGCACGTGCAGCCCAAAACTACAATATTGTAGAAGATTTGGCGCAGGCACCGTCAGCTATGTCTGCTCTTGAAGTATTACAAACCTGTCCATCACAAAGGAAAGCCTTGCTTTCGGCCATTGGTGGAATAGATCCCCAATATTCCATGCTAGAAATCTTTGATATGGAAAAGGCTAAACCTCGCCTCTCACATCAACTTGCATTCCAGGTGCAGGTTGTGTCGAAAGGGAGACCAATCCATCGTACTGTCATAGACGAAGGTGCTTCGACCTGCGTTATGTCACAAGCTTGTTGGATCCATTTAGGTTCGCCTACTCTAACCCTGCCATCGAATTCCCTCAAAACTTTCGATGGCCACACTTTCCTACCAAAAGGATACCTTTCTAGCTTTCCCATCACTCTAATTGGGAAAACGGTAAACGTGGACGTTGAAGTCGTAGAGCATCATCTCGACTATAGTTTATTGCTCGGTTGCAGTTGGTCTTATGCTATGACCGCCATCGTGTCTTCGGTCTTCTGACTCATCCTATTTCCATTGGATGGGAAAATAGTCATGGTCGATCAGCTATCCTTCTGCACCCCTGATTATGCCACTTTACCAAGTAGCTCTGTACCCCTAATAGGAGGTGTCCCTGACTCTTACGTTAGTATCGGTACCAGTCTTCTGAACGCATCTTCCCTACTGGGTTGTTTTCCTCTACCGCAGACACCGATCCCAAACACGGTTGCAATGATATCCACCTTTTCAGATGGCGCTATCGACCCATGGATCATCCCGGCACCTTCAGATATTGATTCTTATGGAGATCAGATGCCGCTTTCACCAGTTGAGTTGGCTTATCAAGCCATCCAAAGCACTTCTGAAACCTCCACTGATATGGTTTTGACCACAGGTACAAACCTCTCTCCCATAACAGTTCTCTCTAAGGATCTCCTCAATGAAGTCTGGCCTACAGACGAAGCTATTCGAGAGATCATGTCATTAGAAGAATGACCTTGGGGAGAGTTTCACCATCGCACTTCGACGATTGATTCGGAGGTGATAAAAACTGAAATCCCATCTTTTGGCCAACCTGAGATAGTTCCCTCCTCTTATACGACTATTCACACTATCGATTCAGAAGGGAACATGGGTAATATTTCCAAGACACTGCTCATTGATATCTCGGTCAAAACGGGTATCGTGGAAAATATTCAGATTGGAACCGACTGCAATCCTGAGGAAATTGCGTCCTTCACATCTGTTTTTAAAGAATTCCGCGATGTCTTTGCTTGGTCTTATGACGAAATGCCCGGCATAGATCCTTCTATTGTCGAGCACAAAATCAAGACTTATGACAATGCTAAACCAATTTGGCAACGACTCATACTTGTCCACCCGCGCAAAGCAGCCACCATTAAGGTCGAAGTAGAAAAACTTTTAAACGCTGGCTTCATCTACCCCGTTCCCTTAACTGAATGGGTTTCCAATCCGGTTCCCGTTGATAAAAAACAAGGAACTATTCGGGTTTATGTCGATTATCGCGATCCGAACGCCGCTTGTCCAAAAGACAATTACCCTACACCATTCATTGATCAAATTCTCGACGATTTTTTCGGATGTGAATATTTTTCCTTCATGGATGGATTCTCGGGATACAACCAGATTGCCATAAAAAAAGACAACCAGCATAAAACTGCTTTCATCTGTCCTTTGGGCATTTTTGCGTATAAAAAACTCCCATTCGGCCTGAAGAATGCTGGAGAAACTTTTCAGCGGGCTATGGACTATGCTTTTCATGACATTCAACATATTGTACAGGCTTACTTGGATGACCTTCTGGATCATTCCAAGAAGCGACAGAACCACCTAACTCATTTAAGAGAAATTTTTGCTAGGTGCAGGTTCTACAATATACACTTGAATCCTCATAAATGCGTATTTATGGTCGAGTCCGGACGATTGTTAGGTTTCATTGTTTCCAAGCACGGGATTAGGGTTGATCCCGATAAGGTCAAAACAATTGTTGAATTTTCGGCACCACAATCCATCCTTCAACTCCAAAGCTTGCAAGGGAAGGCAAAATTTTTGCATCGTTTCATCGTTAACTATGCTGAGATGACGAAAGGATTCATGCGATTATTGAAGAAAGGAACACTATACTTGTGGGATGACCAAGCTCAACAGTCATTTGATGCTTTAAAACATGCACTTGTTTCAGCCCCACTCCTTAGTGCCCCCGATTACTCACGCGACTTTCTCCTCTATCTGGAAGCATCACCATCCTCACTTGGAATGGTTTTGGTTCAAGTACACGATGACGATAGCGAACATGTGATTTACTATTTATCAAAAGTTATAATCGGACCTGAGTTACGTTATTCACATGTGGAAAAACTATCTCTGGCGGTAGTTTTCACCGTCACCCGACTCTGACATTATATATTGCTGCGATAGAATACGATTATTGCTTTGGAGAATCCCATGCGACATATCTTGTCTAGACAAATGATTGGCGGGAAATATTCCAAATGGATCGTCATCCTCCAACAATTTGATTTGGTTTTGACGACTGCCAAAGCAAAGAAATCCCTCGTCTTCTCTGAATTATTATCGGACCTTCCCAGAATCGACCCGGCAGAAGTAGCTCATGATCCATTCCCTGATGAATCTGTCTACTTGGTCGATTCTTCGGACCCATGGTATGAATACATCTTAGTCTACTTACAAACTCAACGCTTCCGCCCAGCTCTCACGTCTGACGACCGTCGTCCTATCCGCCACCAAGAAAAGCACTACCTCGTGCTAAACGATACACTATGTCGTCGTGGTGTTGATACTATTCTCTGATGTTGTCTCACTATCGATGAAGCAGAACGCGTTTTGAATGACTGCCACGCGGGGGCATGTGGTGGCCATCTTTTGGGCATAGCTACTGCCCAAAAAATCTTGCGCGCTGGTTACTGGTGGCCCACTCTATTTAAAGACTGCATTGCAGCAGTCCAGAAGTGACATCCATGTCAAATTTTCACAAAGAAAATGCACGCACATCTTACCCCCCTTCACCCGGTTATCTCTGTCGGTCCTTTCACTAAATGGGGAATTGACTTCGTCACCTACAATCCTATTTCAGAAAACGAACACAACTACATCATGGTTGCGATCGATTATTTTATGAAATGGGCGGAAGCCCTTCCCACTTTTAAGGCTGATGGTGAAACTGCCGCTCTCTTCCTGTTTAATCAGGTAATCTGTTGGTTCGACATACCCCTATCAATTGTCACCGATCATGGATCTCACTTTCAGAATCATATGATGACTGAATTAACATCCATGCTAGGTTTCCGACAAGATCAATCTTTGTCTTATTATCCTCAAGCTAATGGTCAAGTAGAAGCTGTAAATGGCGTCCTCAAAACCATGATTCGTCGATTGGTCGGAAACCATAAAACCACATGGCATTGGAAGTTGTATTCTGCGTTATGGGCATACCGAACGTCAGTTAAAACTACCACAGGCTTCACACCTTTCCAACTTGCTTTTGGCCTGGAGGCAGTACTTCCGATCGAGTGTGAAATCCCATCACTCAAACTTGCCGTTCAACTCCTACCTGGCACCACCGCCACAGAAGAGCGCTTGCTCTCACTCGATCATTTGGATGAAACTCGTCGAGATGATACACTAGCACTCGAAGCTCACCAGCGCCGAGTTAAAGCTCAATACGACAAATCTGTCAAGCCTCGTTCTTTCCAAGAGGGCGATCTCGTTCTACTATATGATCAAAAGCACGACCTCTTGGGGGCAGGAACACTCCAACCATTGTGGCTCGGTCCTTACATCATTACTAAAGCCCTCTCAAAAGGAGCTTACGAACTACAGGACTGTAATGGAATTCCACTCGAGGAGCCCCGCAACGGGCTCTATCTGAAGAAGTATTTTGCCTAGTTTCGCACTAGGCATATGCTTTGTAATTTTATGTATATAAGTTTTGCCTATTTTATTTTGATGCTTCTAGATTATTGTTTTTGGTTTGAGGTGTCTTTCTCATGTAATATTTTTCTTTTCGCATAGATGTTATCGCATTCGTTATCATACGTCGGATATGCGGACGGTGCTAGTCGTCACACTAGACACATTGCTTCAGCTGCTTGGGTTCTCTATACTCCTGAGTCGGACCTTCTTGGTTCCGGGGGAATCTTCCTGGGTAACGCCACCAATAATGTTGCCGAGTACATGTCAGTGATCCAACTCCTCATGGAAGCGGCATCTCGTGACATCTCCGATTTAGTGGTCAGGTTAGATTCCCAACTCATCATTATGCAGTTAAACAATTATTACCGTGTCTGCCACTCTATATTGCTATGTTATTTTTTACGAGTGTGACTTTTAGAACGTCAATTTCAAACAATCACATTTGAACACGTTCCTAGAGAATTTAATGCATTAGCTGATTCTTTGGAAAATTATGTGTTAGATTGGCATTTATCGCATTTATTGTAAAAGATTTACTCATGAGCACATATATTTTTATCACATCAAAAAATACATAAAAATTTAAAAACACAAATCACCAAAAATATATATACATATATATACATCGTGTCTAGTACATAGTAAACATCGAAAAGAAAATCTCCCAAAACTTGGGGTGTTTTAAAAAATTTGGCTACACTAAGCCATGCTCTGACACTAATACATCTACTCCATAAGCTAAGCCTGATGCTCATGATAGCATACAACTTCTCTAGATATCCTCCTCAGATGGACTAAGTATCTCTCCGGCACATCCACAGTATGCCGCTGCAGACGAACTGGAACCTCCCGCATAGGAAGCGGTGGTATACCCATACTCAGACCCTCCAAGTTCCTGGAGAGTTCATGTAAAATTTGGGTATCATCGTCGTCGTCGGCTTCCACATCCTCTACTGGTGCGCCAGCCCTGGGTAGCTGCAATCCTCGTCGTGCATAGTGAGGGGCCCCAACTAGACGGACAGGTGCCACATCTGTGTCAAGCAAGCAAAAGCTTCATGTCAAAACTAAATTTTCACCCCTTTTTAAACAAAAAAAAAAAAAAAAATTACATAAACATTCAAAAGCTAAAAACACAAAAACTTCTTTGAAAAAACACTGATCATTTTTTTCTTACCATCGGGCCCCCACTGGGTGCCAGGGGGCAAGACTAACTCGGGATCGCCTGTGAAGTTCATCCCTGCATAGGGATAATCCTCAATCATGATGATCTGAGATTCCAGCCAATCAGAAAACCCCTCATCAAAACAGTGACGGACGTGACCCTCTCCAGTCCGTGGAAGCAAAGTGGCCCACCGAGTCTGCCTCGGCTCACGTGGACCCAATGGCACTGTAGGGATCCTAGGCCTCATCAGTGATATCCGCTCCAGTATTAAAGAAAAAATCAGTGTACCGTACCCAAACTCCCTTTGAGTACGAATCTTGCATGCAGTAAGCTCTGCTCAGACCCGACGGACCACACCGTCACACCAGTCGAAAACCTGAGGCTGCATGCAATCCAAGGCTAGGAGCATCTGAGCCTTGGTCACCACATGCTGACTCTTGGCACCTGCCAAGCGAACAATCATCCATAATATAGACCGCATGGGTCTCAGAGTCACCTGTGCAATAGGTATCCGGTTACTCACTGCCTGGGTGCCACGTATGCAGTGCGCATGGATCAAATCAGTAGTGGAATGAGGGTCAGCTCTGGACCCCGTCAAATTGGGCCTCGCCCCACGACATGACAAGCCAGTCAAAAAGTACACATCATTCTTTTCGATGGCAAGCTCATTGCAACCAATCCGAAAGACATGATGCCGTTCGTCCCACTGCTGGATCAACCACCTAAGGAGGTCCTCTTGACCCCTCATCAGTTCTAAACAGGCATACTTGAGCAATCTGCACCACCGGAGAGCCATTAAGCTCGCTGCATCCGTCACCATCTCTCGTTCTTCCCGCTCATGCTCTCTCTCTCGCCAGATACTCATGATTAACAGCTGAACACCTGCAAATGCAACATTTTCAACCGATTAAAACTTGCCTAGACCACTTCAAAAATGGAAAAATTGAGTTGTTATAAAGCACGGTGCACCTAACGCGGGCACTAGTACAAAACAGAGCGTTCTAATGTGAAAGCCCTTCACGGGTTGTGCGTTTAACGCGACTATCATACTCCTGACCCGCATTAGGTGCAAATATTTTTCTAGGGCCTCAAAATTTCCTAAATTTGAACCAGTAAAAACTAACAAATCAACAATTAAATGATAATAGGAGGCTCTAGCTCTTACCTGGATCTCACGGAATAGAAAACTGTTGCCCGGATTGACCGTAATCGTCAGCTGAAATTTTCACCCCTTTTCCACTCCAGAGCTTCTTCACAGCACTCAAAACAGTGAAAATGAAAGTCTTCTGACCTTCTTAAAGCAAATTCTGGGGCATGACTCTCTTAAGTCAGTCGGCAAAGTCGGGATTTCTTGTTGTACACATGTCACAACTCTCGAGATTTGGTACTAATGTTCTAATAAGGGATCAAGATTTATAAGCAAACATACTCATGTTTTATCGAGCATTCTTTTTACAGTATTTTTCTTGCTCGTTAATCTGAAAAACCTCGAGTTCTCTCCTTCGGACTCGTTAAACTTATACGAAGTTGGCATCGAGCGTTTTTTTTTTTTTTGGTCTTTTCTTGCTCGTTAATCCGAAAAACCTAGAGTTTCCTTCTTCAGACTCGTTAAAACTATGGAGAAGTATTGAGCATTCTTTTTAGGAATCTTTTTCTCGCTCATAAAACCGAAAAAATCCCGAGTCGCCTTTGTCAGGCTCATTAAACTATCAAGACAGAGAACAAAGAGCCATTCTTTTCCTCTTTTTCTCAAAACTCTTTAAACAGAAAAGGTATCGAGTTTTCTCCACGTGACTCGTTAAAATTTCACAGAGGTACTGAGTTTTTCTTTGTTGGACTCGTTAAAATTTCACAAAGAATATTGAGTTTACTTCGTCTCCTCGTACTCATAACAAAATGAGTTATACGTCCATTGAACATAGATTTCTCACTTTTCCGGATTCGATAGACTAACTTATAGAAAATGAACTGTTTCGGGCTTACTATTATCCCTTTGCCATGCCCGGTTATCAAGACATGACAAAGGTACCCCAATGGAGTCGTCTTTTACGACATTTTTCAGACTCTCTAAACATGAAAAATTCACCGAGTTTACTCGTCTGGACTCGCTAAACCTAATCAGATAGGACATGGAGTTGTCTTTTATGACATTTTTCAGACTCTCTAAACATGAAAAATTCACCGAGTTTGCTCATCTGGACTCATTAAATCTAATCAGATGGGGCACAGAGTTGTCTTTCTTGACATTTTTTAGACTCTTTAAACATGAAAAATTCACCGAGTTTACTCGTCTGGACTCGTTAAACTTAATCAAACGGGGAAAAATTTGGACAAAATGGATACTACCTCTGTTACATTTCCAAAAAAGGTCGATTTGGCAACAAAATTCTTGAACATGGCACTTCCTAGAAAACTCTTTCGTAGTTAGCCGAACCCTACCATCTATGAGTATTAGCCTTCAAATCCCAGTGTCCCTGCACCTGTAAAATCCTAACACACTCTTTGGTGTTCAAACACGCTTCAGCTTCCTAGTACCCTGCTAGAGTGCCTTCTATTGTTCAAGCAGATCTCGCTATCTACTGCTCCTGTTATCAACCAAACCGTTCATTATGCAGTGTTGTCGTGCGAGCAAGCCCACTCTTATCTCAAAACATAAGAAAAATCAGTTGGTTTCCATTTCGTGTTGACTGATGTAGGACGGCTCATTGCCTACCTTTCGACAGATCACTTCCTATTGACTTCAACATCTTATCTAGGAAATTGATCCAGAAACCCATCAGTACCCGGATACTTGCAGACATCAGTGGCACATAGTCTTGTGTTTGATCAAGGGTCTCGACGACAACTCCTTCATTCACATGTCGAGAAATATGTAGTTTAAGTGAATCGGCGGTCAAGACCTTGGGGAAAAAGGCTACACCATTAAAGTTATGTTCCCTTCCCCAAGCTGCGATATTGTTTATGGAGACAACTTCTTCAGCCTGATCCTGTTATGACAGACACTTCCACATTGTGCCTATTGGTGGACAGATTCTTCATATCTATATTCTAGAGAAATCATGTTGTTTAAGCTACTGAGCATGGGACATGCCCGACTCTAGGCAAATACTATATTTTCTAACATATGTTGTTTTTTCAGGTTTTCCTCAGTCTTTCAATCTCTCTATCTCTACAAATTGTAAAGTATTTCGGCCATCGTCTTCATCTCTGACCTCACACTTTAGGGGGCATCTGTTACAGGTAAAAATACCTCCTCATCAGCTCAGAGGGGAAGACAAATATGGAAGAAGTACAAAGACCTAAGTTAAACCTATTTCTGCCAGGGTAACGCCTATATAGAACAGAACAAGCGTTGTAATGCAGGAAATGGGTACAGTAACTTCGCACAGGTGGTGGCTAGGGAAACGCTGCGTTTACCTTTGGAGGGGGAGCGATTACCGTGTTTTTAAGTTTGAATTGGGAAAGAAGCGGAGAATGATTTGAATCTCAAGCTTTCCTCTCGGGGTTAGTTCGAAACTGCGGAAGCACGGTTCATTATTGGTCATTGCCATAAGAAGATTGAACTCCAAAGGAGGCAAAAGCATAGAGATCAAGGAAACATCTAAGTTTTTTCCATTCCAAACTAGTGGAAAGAGAAAGGCAACAATGGCTTTCTCCCTCTCCTATAAGAAGGAGCTGAAGGCTCTTAATTGAAGGTCGAAGGATTGCTAAAGGTTTTTGCATACTTGTGGAATAGATAATAGTGTTATATTATGAAGGCCAAGAGTCAAAGAGGTTCCTAGAGAGCTTGTTGACTTGGACTTCTTCACTTGAGAGATAAAAGAGATTGGGAGACTGAGGAGGGCTTGGTACAACCAACGGTTGTAATCCTCCTTCTTTCAAAATCAATAGAACTATGTTCGTTTTGTCCATTCAATGTATATTGTCATTATTGTTTGAACATTTACATAGTATGATATGAATGGCTCAGATGTGTATAATCTAGATGTTTATTGTATATTGATTTAATTGATAGGATACTTGTTATATTAGAAATTACGCGGGTGCTTTGACTGATTGCAGGTCTCAGATTTGGAGCCGGTGAAGGACTCTTGCTTCGCTGCGTAGCGCTCTCCAAAGGATTCCAAGACCGTCAAAGAGGTAATTCTCTATTGTATTCCTTCAATTTATTTCAAGCTAATATGAACATGCTCATGCCATCTTTGTGAACAGCATAGCTAATCTTACTGTCTTCCTCGGGCACTGGAAAGCCCTGAGAGGGATATTCGAAAACCAACAACCCAAGAAGTTTACCCTATAGCAGATCTACAGTTGTTTCTTGGTACAACGGGCAATAGAGATCCGTGGCACTCAGTTTAGTGGAAGCAAAATACATGGCATCAAGTTAAGTTGCATGTGAGGCGATCTGGATGAGGAAGATCCTGGTCGGTTTGTTTGGTTCTCATTTAGATCCTACAGTGATTCATTCTTATAACATAGTTGCATTAAAATCTCAATTAATCCTTTGTTTCATGATAGATCTAAGAATATAGATATCCAGTATCATCATATCAGAGATTATGTGCAACAGAAGATCATGTTGCTTCAGTACATTCCTATGGAAGATCAGGATGCAGATATTCTGATGAAGGGGGTCACCAGGAGCAAAGTCGAATACCATAGAGACAAGATTGGAGTGAAGGATAATCCCTTTCTTGTTGAAAGGGAGTGTTGAGATTCAACAAGATGATGATCCTAGTGAAGATTAAGCACCTACACTAGGTGGGGCCCGCATGCTATTTTTAGGTGTATGTATATTTTTAGAATGTTGAGAAAAGTATATTTATAGCGGGAGTCTATTTATAGATGGTTGAGAAAATTCTATGTATGGATGGGCGTCTATTTTTGGAATGCATGTGCGAAGTCAATTTGTGGATTTCATATCTAAAAATAGAATGCATGTTGATTATTATTATCTCTTAATAATCATTAGACAATAAATAATGATCTATTCTCTTGAAGCACTTGATTTCAGTTAACTGATGTGGAAAACCAGTTGACTGAAGGAATTTTGAGTTCTAAGGATTGGTTGGTGGGACATGCAAGTGGACTTCATTGTAATTGAGTGATACAAAGTTGTAACAGAGTTGGATGTGTATTTATGTGAGTTGTAAAGTATTTTAACTCGAATAAGTGAGTTAAACTCAGTTGTGCTAGTTGTAACTAAAGATACACTAGTGAGAGATCAGTGAATTAAATATTAGATTAATTCACATGGAGTGATCTCACATGCAACTGAAGATTTACTACTGTTAACTACATGCATGTCAGATCCAGTGGAGACCCAGTTGAGAGATAGGTGAAAGGGGTAGTTTTACTATCAGTTGTGACTATAGTGGGTGCACACTTGCAACCAAACACACATTGGAGATGCCAATGAGGATTGTGCAATCATGGCAAGGCAAGATCAAATTCATTCAGGGATTGTGATCAGCAGGGCTTGTGCAGTGGAGGTAGGTTGTCAAGAGGCAATAAATTGGGGCATGAATATGAAAATTTCTGGATGACAGTGTGAGACGATTGTATATTGTACTGAGAGCTCTTGGATTAGATTTTTGTATGAGATTATTTCATGATCCATGATATATACATAATATATGATAGTGGGGTTTTTAGGTTTATTCTTTCTCGGTAAAAAAATATGTGTTATGTGTGATTGATCTTTCTTCATGTTTTTGCAATTGGTGATTAAATTTCCACAAGAATTCAAGTAGAAAGATTTTGTATTTAACAGTGGCATATAATTGTTAGATCAGGAGAATCCAGGAAATACATAGTTGTATTAAAATTTCTACAATTAGAGTATGTGTGGACTACAGAAGTCTCAATAACACATGCATTCATGATCTGTTTCCAACTCCATTTAGCGATGAGGTTTGTTTGATTGTGTTTGGTGCACATATGTACGAAATCGCACCAAATTAAGGGGTTTGGTTTACCCCTTTAAGTTATTGGTAATAGGCAGAAAAATAAGTGGAGTCAAGCAAGTTAGTGGAACAAGCTAGAATCATAAACATACTAGATAGAGAAATAGCATGCATATATGAACTAAAACTAAAATAAAACTAAAACAAATAAAAAAAAGCTCTAGATAGAGTCAAACAACAAAAATAATCCAAACGGTGGCTCTCGGCCCCTCTTATTGAGCGTTAGTAGGAAATGAGGATGAAACTTTAACCCTCTTGCCAAAGGGCCTCTAGAACATGTGTTCTAAGTCCCGATGCAAGGATTTTTTTACTCCTAAGCTTGCCTAGGTGCAAAGTATCCCTCTCTCTACTATGGTGGACTGAACTTGTTGGATGGCCAACAATTCAGTCCCATCTATCTTCAACTCTAGATCACACACTATTGGTATTTCTTGGGAAATTCTAGCTAGCATAACAATGTGTTCACCCATTCTTCATCTCATGGTGGCCTTATATAGGATAATTCAAATCCTCCTTCCCTCCCTTAGTACATTATGGATGGTGACGCAAGAGAGGGGGATGATTCCATTGTGTGCCACAAATATTCCTTTGTGTTCTCCCTTGATGTCTAAGGAGGCATTGGTGGTTGTCCTTAGGTGGCTTCATGTGTGTGAAATCACTGTCCTAGAGTGTGATTTTTGTGGTCCCGGAAAGTGACTTTTTCCAGTCCTAGGATTGTGCACATTTCAGGTCAAAAAGTGCACAAAAGGCATGCTTATCAAAGGATTTTGCACACAAAAGCATTTATGACTTGCTCAAATTTTATTTTTATTTAGACCTTAGATATTTTAAAATACTTTCTAGATTCTTTAATGTCTTCCAACCCTGTAAATACTTCTTCTTGACATTAAATAATGTCGTCTTTTGCTTGTATAATTTTCCAGTGTTAACAGTTTCCCCCTAATTTGTGAGGTCTAGGAAGAACTGTATAGCCAAAATACGTTATAGTTTCTTTTCTATATATCATGTGTAGAGAGAGAGAGGCCTGCGTGAAGCTTGGAATTGGAAACACCCTGCACGAGTTCCAAGAATGACCATATCCTATGGGACCCCTGTAAGAAAATATAATACAATACATATTAAAATTTTCTATGAGGCGGGCATGTCCCATGCTCATGATGCTGTGGCTAGTTAAAAAAATCTATTTGACAGATACATGTTCTGTCTGTGTCACTGATATGGTAGTCATCTGGTGGTTGCACACAATGACTGTTGACACCCTCCAGGGCATTTTTTCTTTGACAATAGGTGAAATTTGGTACCCATATGCATAAAATTGGTATGGCATATAGTTGCGCATTGTATGCATAGGTGCTGGCTAGGACCTTCCCGTGTAAGAATTTTTGAAAGAGACACTAACGAATGCACGGGTTTTCGTTGAATTTGATCAAAGTGCAATGGCTGTAAGGTACAATACCATCTTGACATGAAATATTTGGTTGTAGTCAAATTTCAGGAGGATTGATGACATCTGTGGACAATGATGTCTCCCATAGTGCCACCCAAGGATGCCCCTTTTATGGAGAGGGGTGATCCAAGGTATCGCTTCCTTTTGGGAAAATAGGTGTCGAAGTCGACAAAAATGAAGCCTCAACCGAATGAGGGGTCACTGACATGAGGGATCAGGGGCCTAGAGGTGATGGGTTTAACATAGGCATGTTGGCGAGGGGTGACTAAAAATTGATGATGGGGATTCAATGGAGTGAGGTCAGAGTATACTAAGAAGCTTGGCCGAAGTCATAGTTATTTCTGATGGGGAAATCCCTGGAGTTGGTAGGACTTCCAGGGTGGTTATAAACTAGCTATGAATGTCATGGTGGCTTGTGCATGCGGGTGTAATACTCTGACTAAGGGTGGTCAGGGACTGCTTCCATGGGAGAAAAAGATGAATGAGAGGGTGGGGGATGTAGTGCATAGTTTGCGGTCTTTGTACACTTACCAAAATAATAAAATAATGGGGTTTGGTTTGTACAAAACACAGAGACAGGTGCCCCAAAAAAGTGTTCGCTCACTAATGTTATGAGGAAGGTGTTTTTCTGAGGGTGGGGGCCCCATTGGTTGGTATCATGTGTGGGGTTGATGAAGCGGATGAAAAATTATCGCAGATGGGATTATGTTGGTGGAGGTATGGTGGGCCAAATGCGAGGTGTAGTGGTTCTCTTTTGATCTACTTGTACAACCTGGTCATATGGGAAGGGGGTTTTAGTTTGTATGGTAAAACTTGACCTTATGCATGGTGGATGGATGGGCATGAGGTGCTTCCCAGACTAAAGTGGTATGGCCATGGCGTCACTTTTGCTGTGATATATGGTCTACTCTGGGTGACGGGCACCATGGAGGGGAGGCTCTATCGACCAACGAGGATTTTTATCATGTGCAGGGTGAGGTGATGATAAACATGGTGGGATCTAAGGATGCTATGGTTTATTTCTAATGGAGAAATAATGTCAGGATATGCAGAGTTTTCTGGGACTCTATCATGCTGGGGGTAGAATGATACCTACTCTGGAAATTTCTCTGAATGGAGTTGTGAATGGTTTTGCGAGCTTTTCTTGCAAGAAAAAGTACCTCAAGTGAAAGTGTATTCTTTATCAAATATTGTTTAAAGTCATGAGCTTTAAAAAAGAAGATGAGAGAGGGCATACCTGGCGGCATTGAAAATTTATTTTTTCAGGAGTTAGAATGTGTGGCATCACCTCTATTCATCATGGAGTGCTGAATACAGTGTTGCTTTTTGTCTTGTGATCAGATACTCTAAGCTCTAGTTTTCCCTTGGGAGTTGTTACTTGGCTCCTAGTTTTTATTTCAGTTGAGGTTGCCCCCAGACTGAGATCACGGGTGGCACTGCTGGTTATTGGTCCCTGCCTAGGATCTCCCTTTTGTTTGTTCCTCGGCTTCTTTTTGCAGCATTTGGAGGATTGTCATAATTCTCCTAGTTGTATGGTTGTTGATGAGCCTAGGAAGGGTTGAAAAATATTGATCGGTGCCTCACGTTATGCCAGTGGTCCCTTCTGTGCGGGGAATGGGGGATATTGGTGCCCTTCTCCCTCATGGGTATATGAGTGCTGGGGTGACTTTCATGATAGCTAGGTTGTGATACGTTCTGAGTAGAATCGTATGAGTATCCAGGGTATTTATTACTGCTTCCTAGGTGATCTTGGGAGAAATACCTGATCAAACTGTCTATAGAATCGATGCTCATGGTACTGCTGCTGCTTAGGAGATCTTGGGTCAAAGACTTGATCAAGCCGTCTGTAGAATCTACCTACCTGGTAACTCTCTGAATATCATGTTTGTTACTGCTACCTAGGATATATTGGATCAAAGACCCGATCAAGATGTCTGCAAAATCTACCTACCTGGTAACTCTCTCAGTATCATGGGTGTTACTGTTGCCTAGGTGATATTGGGTCAAAGACCTGATCAAGCCGTCTATAGAATCTACCTACTTGGTAACTCTATAAGTATCATGGGTGTTACTATTGTCTAGGAGGTCTTGGGTCAAAGACCCGATCAAGATGTCTGTAAAATCTACCTACCTGGTAACTCTATGAGTATCATGGGTGCTATGTTTCCTAGGTGATCTTGTGTCAAATACCCATATCAAACCGTCTGCAGTAGATGATGCACCTGGTAACTCCCCAAATATAGATTACTATTGTCTAGGTGACCTTGGGTCAAATACTCGATCAAACCATTTGTAGTAATCGACGCACATGATAACTTAAGAGGGTGAGGCAACCAGGTTCCCATGTCCCTAGTTGGTGTATGGTAGCTTGGGGGGAGGAGGGACAAATGGTTATCTTTTTGGTGACTGTCGTTCCTCTTGCAGGTACAGGATGGTACGAGGTTCATTTCCAGCAGACTGGGTGGAGGGATCCTCTTGATAGGATCAATCGATGGCATGTAAGGCATCCCTATATCGAAAGAACTCTGGGAAATGATGGGTATAGTGCCCATAGTTTTTGCAAAGAGCACATGCATGATTGGTACACAATGCTTTGCCTTTATCGTTGGTGGTAGGTTCCTTTTTACGGGAACGCGGTGTCTCGATGTCTATCTCAGAGCCAAGGAGTGGTTTTAATTCATCCAGCTCTGGGAAGATATGGGTAGGGTGACCTATTACATCGCATATGGTGCAAATGGGTGATTCCCATTGTATGGCGGGAGTCTCCATATTCTTTCCTCTTTTCTAGGTTTTCTTAGCCATAATCACTAGTTTTGCAATGGAAATTTCCTTTGCAGGGGTGGTTTCACTATTCCTTGGATGGGTGGGGCCTCTTTAAGACTGAGGGGCTTCAACCCTGTGGCAGTGATGTGACTGGCTCTCGTTCCCAGAGGGGGGATGAGATACCAAACTGGTATTGCCAATGATATTTTTGGTAACACCAGTGTTGCCAAAACCAGCTGGGAGACGAAACCAGCTGGGGGGGAGAGGAAAGGGGTTTGGGAAGCGGCGTAGGCTAGAGAGGTTGTCGTGGCCGATGAATCAATTCCATTACTTCATGTGTCTGTGTCTTGACTAGATTTAGTGCTTTATGTGGACATCATGCACACTGGAGCCCCTGTGACATCAGGTGACAACTCAGGGAAAATACGAGGATCTCCTAGGAATGACCCTAGAAGGGAGGACGGTTTGAATTGGTCAAGGCCATATTCTTATTACCGTGAAAGTGCATCCGAGGATGTATCTACATAGGGTAGAATTACATCAGTGTTTGTTAGGGGTCACTTCTCGCTATGCATCAATTGGTCTATAGTTATGATGGGGTTCTCATGGGGGAACATCATAATGCGGAAGATGGAGGATGATGTGGCTGACATGGTGTACATTTAACTCCACCCAAGGAGTATATCGTAGTCCAAGTGAGCGTCCAAGACTTCAATGTCTATGTGGACCGTATTTTTTTCTAAAAAGACCGGGACGTTTTGGTAGATGCCTATGGGGGTCGAAGGACGACCATCATATTCTCTAAGCATTATGACTAAGGGTTTTAGTTCGGGAGACCCTAACTTCTGCCAGAAATTTTATGACATGATGCATGTGGATGCATCCTCATCAATGACACATTGAAGAATGGTGATATTCTAGACTGACACTAGTATCTGGAAGGTGACCTTGGAAGGAAGCCTAGGGGTGGCTTTGTCTAAGTCAAAAGCCATTAGGCGTGTATCGGCAAAGTCGATAGTGCCTAACTCGAAAAGTAAGGCTTTTCGTTGTTTGGGGCATGACTGCAATACTTCCAAAGCTGACATAGCAGCGTGAGATTGTGCTAAATCATCCACGATGCTATAATTATGGACTGATTTGGAGTAGTTTCCTGCTCGTCAATTGGGTCCCTTTGCCAT
Source organism: Pinus albicaulis (assembly GCA_034641835.2). Classification (NCBI taxonomy): domain Eukaryota; kingdom Viridiplantae; phylum Streptophyta; class Pinopsida; order Pinales; family Pinaceae; genus Pinus; species Pinus albicaulis. Next base: position 1,074,304,246 of record CM076578.1, read on the forward strand.
TTTTGGAAATGGTTCTATAGGCATCTTCAAAATGGTCAAAGGTGCAGTCGGTGCACTAGTACTTGCCCTTGATGTATTGGTGTCTGGTGGGGTGTCGTAATTATAATTCCTTGTTTGGAAAAATATCTCTTCCCCAGTCATGTAGATTTCATGGCTGCTTTTCTCGAAGTCCTCTGGATTTTGTTATTGAGTGTTGACCGTCCCTTGATGGGGCAAAGGTTCTTGCATCACACTATTTTCTTGGAAGATCCTCCTTGTCCTCGATTACTCTGTAGCTTCTTCAGCTCAAGGATATCGGGACAGTGGTGAGTATAGCGGCCATACTCACCACATATCGAACAAGAATGGTTTGTTCGAAGAGGTGGAATTTTTCTCTACTATTGGGAATTGCTTGGCTTTTGGTTCTGATTTTGGTTGGAGTTGCCTCAACCCTAGGATCATGGTGGGCGTTTCTTGGTTTTTCCCCCTGTCCAGGATTCCCTTTTGGTTTGTTTTTTTTATTTTTTCATCCTTACATTAGGAGGGTAGTTATCCTGGTTATATTAGTGTGGTTGTTTTTGGGACAGCTGCACAAATTCCACTTCTACATTGGTCTGCATAGGCAGGTCTTTTGCTGGGGACTGAGCATAATGTGGTCCTTGGTTTGCACCTAGATGTTGGAGGGGAGCTCTTACGTCAGTGTTTCTCTCTGCACATTCGGTCCCCTGAGTCAAAGGATAGGGTCCTCCCTAGTGATATGCTTGTGCCCTATTGGTCAAATTTTTGTTGAGGCATATGATGACTTTGAAAACTAGGTTGAGGTATGTTCTGGGTAGAACTATACGTGTAACTAGAGTTTTGACTACTGCTGCCTAGGTAAACTTGGGTCAATGACCCAATTAGCCCGTCTGCAGAGTTCGACGTGCCTAGAAATTCTTGATAAGTTTGCAGGCGTAGGGCATTAGGCAGGACGTTGTAAATGTATCCTGACTGCATATAAATCAACTCAAGATGTTGGGCTTTGCAGATGGCATCCTCTTCGGATATGGGCTTTTTTTTTTCCACATCCTTTGAAATCTCTACCGTAAGACTTTTTAGGAACAAATCTAAGAGAACCCGATTGTCGAGTTTAGCATTACATAAACTACGATGCCGCCTCCATTCATGGAGATGGTCTGAGATATGGAAGGCGAGGGTTTGTCTAAAATGTGTCAGTAATTCCATTCCGAAATAATGGTGAATGGGTAACTGAAAATATGTTAGGAACGCGGTAGAGAGGGTGCTAAAGGTTCCATGTGAAGCATAGGGTTACTCCACGTACCATTTTGCGGCTACTCTTGTCTGAGTGTGTTGAAATAGTCTCAATCGAATAGTGTCTTCAATGATATTTTTCGATGAGCGCCATAGGTGGAAGGTCATGACATGATTACCTGGGTCTTCTGCTTGATTTCCTTGAAATTTTGGAATATCCGAAGGGAGCTTCGTGTGCATGGGAGGCCATGTAGGGTTGTGTGTGATGGGGTCATTTGTCAGCTTGGTTAAATCGAGTAGATTCAATGAAGCTAAGAAAGGTGACTGAGAGGTTGACGCCATTGTAGCTTGTGAAAACACAAATTTTTGGTTAGAAAGAGGGTTTGTCTGCGACATACCTTGTTGTGTATTCGACTGACTTCCCGAATGGTTCTCACTTCTTTGCCCTCTAGGGGTCATGGGAGGAGTGTTGTGTGGTGTGGCATTGGGAGACTGACCAGGGTTCCCAACTACAACTGCCCCAATAAAGGACGAAACAATAATGGTGGTAGTGTTTCATCTTTGACGCCTGAACGATGAAAGACCTGGAACCCTTCTCAGTAATAGGGGGCTCCAAAAGACGCCTACATCGACGAGGTCCTGTTGGGTCCATCTTGGTGTCAAACAGGTCTGGTTTTTGGAAAAATTTGAGAGGATAGAATCTATGATCAAAGAAAAATTCTGGTCACATACATAAATCAAAGCAGAAATAAAATAAATTTTCCCTTTAAATTAATTCTATGTGATCAAGCAATAAAAAATGTGGCTTCTTTTTTTTTTGCGCATGATACTCAAAATCCTAGAAGACCTATTCATCCTCACACACTCAAATGTAACCAGGCCTTGAGAAGATATCTTGCGAGTGATGGCACAACGTCTCGTAAGAGCTGGCGATGCCCCAAGTCATCCGAAGAAAATCCACCAAGGTAAGGGCAAAGGGTCTGGCGATTTCCTGCACCATCACCTATAGGGAAAGGATGCCCTAGTTTTGGTCACTAAGTACCACCGTTCCACGTGAGCATTCAAGTCTTGGGCTTCTTGGTAAGTCAGCTAACAATACTGAGTATCAGCCGGGTCAAGTAGCCCCAACTGATACCACACGAACTGCGCCTAAGCCCAACCCCCTATGAAACGGGTATCTGCCGCGCTCGGGTTTTGTTTTCCATGGGCTGATAGGTGGATTTAAAGTTCCCTAAACAATCAACTTCTATGTTTCAATATGAAGAATGATCAAGACGGTTTATTGGATGCCCACCCCCTTAATCCTAACTTAAACTATAAATTATTTTGTGGCCCCTGTGGGGAGAATTTAGTGATTTTGGTTAAGTTTGTTTTAGGTGTCTTTGATTTTCTTAGTGGGTGGGTGTGTGTGAGAAAAAAGTGGACAAGCACATAGTTTGAATGTGTGGATATGCGATGATCCTTTTTAGTATCCCCTATTAAAATGTGTTCTATTTTTCCTTGCTCAAAAGAAAAACATGTGCGGATTATGGGCTGCTTTCTATTTTTCCTAGTTAATCTATGTGATCAACTATAGGGAGATGGCTAGTTGTAAATAGGGAGAGTTCATATGCTTACCTAGGATCACCGGAAGGTGAAAAGGTAGCAGATATTACTTACTCTTTTATCGACAATTCAATCCTAGTCCCGAAAATCCTAGTGCAAAAATTCAACTAAACTAATAACTTTTACACTAGAAAAAGAAACTAGCTACGCATGCGTGGACGTGGGCCACTTACTTTGGCTATTTATCTAAGCTTGTTGGTACCAAAATTTGAAAAACATAAATTTTTTTCGAAATGCAAGCTATTTTTCCCCTTACGTAAACTATGTGTGTACTTTGCAAAAATCAACTTGAAATAAAACTGACACTAAGCCTACAAAAGGTAGCTAAGAGTGAGCTTTAGCAAGTTGTGAGGTACCACAACCAATGATGGCAGGTGTATTAGGGGCTTACAAGCACTTTACAAGAAGGAAAAGATAGAGATAATGGATAATTTTCTCTTTCTGTCTTTTGCGTGCAAAAGGCTGAAACAGGCGTGATGTCTGCGCATGGGTCAGCTCTGAACGCACGCCCTGTGTGTTTCTATGGGAAAGAAAAGCATGAAAATTCTTGAAAAAGTAATTTTTGGAGTTGTTCTGCTTCAGTCTGTCACTTGGGATGAACTAGGGACTGCAAGAGAAATCAGGGGAAATTTAGCTCCACTCCACAGCACAGACAGAGGTCTCTGCAAAACAAGGCACAACCACATAAACTTGGTAATAAATGTTAGTGGAGTCGCCAATCCTATTTTAGTGTGTTTGGTGCAAGTATGTACGAAATCACAACAACTCAAGGGGTGTGGTTTACACCTTTAATTTATTGGTAATAGGAAGAAAAAGAAGTGGAGTCAAGCAAGTTAGTAGAACAAGCTAGAATCATAAACATACTAGATAGAGAAATAGCATGCATAAATGAACTAGAACTAAACTAGAACTAAAAAAAATAAACAAAAGCTCTGAATAGAGTCATACGACAACAATAATCCAAATGGTGGCTCTTGGCCCCTCTTATTGAGCGCTGGTAGGAAATGAGGATGAAACTTTAACCCTCTTGCCAAAGGGCCCCTAGAACATGGGTTCTAAGTCTTGATTCAAGGATGTTTTTACGGCCAATATTGCCTTGATGCAAAGTCTCCCTCTCTCTACCAGGGTGTACTGAACTTCTTAGATGGCCAACAATTGAGTCCCCTTTATCTTCAGCTTCAGATCACATAATGTTGGTATTGCTTGGGAAATTATGGCCAGCATAACAATTTGTTCACCCATTCTTCATCTCATGGTGGCCTTATATGGGAGAATTCAAATCCTCCTTCCCTCTCTTGGTACATTGTGGATGGTGACCCAAGAGAGGGGGATGATTCCATTGTGTGCCACAAATTTTCCTTTGTGTGCTCCCTTGATGTCTAAGGAGGCGTTGATGGCTATCCTTAGAAGGCTTAAAGTGTGTGAAGTCACTGTCCTAGAGTGTTCTTTTTGCGGTCTCGGAAAGTGACTTTCGCCACTCCCAGGATTGCGCGCATTTCGGGTCAAAAAGTGCACAAAAGGCACGCTTATCGAAGGATTTTGCACAAAAAAACATTTATGACTTGCTCAAATTTGATTTTTCCTCAGACCTTAGAGATTTTTGAATACTTTCCAGATTTTGTAATGTCTTCTAGCCCTGTAAATCCTTCTGCTTGACATTAAATAATATCGTCTTCTGCTTGTATGATTTTCCAGTGTTAACAAGGTTCTTGACAATGTAGCGGGAAATGAAGCATACTCATTCACAAATGGCTTCTCAGGATATCATCAGGTGAGAAAAGCAGAAGAAGAAAAAAGGAAAACTAATTTCACAACAAAATGGGGATCATTTTCCTACCATGTCATGCCTTTTGGACTAAATAATGCACCAGTTATGTTTTCATGGGTAGTAATAGCAACATTCAGAGACTATATCTATAAGTTCTTAGAAGTACAGATGGATGATTGTATAGATTATAGCCTACTAAAGAACCATGCAACTCTGCTCAGAATAATGTTTGATAGGTGCAGACAACTTCACATTTCTCTCAACCTCAAGAATTGCATCATTGGAGTACCTTTTGGGACACTTTTGGGACATGTCGTTTGCAAACAAGGTGTATGTTTGGATCCAAAAAAGGTAGCAGTCATTATGAATATAGAAGAACCAAAGATTGTAAAATAGTTGAGGTCACTACTGGGACACAAAGGATACTACAAGAGGTTCATTCGCAATTGCGCAAAAATCACAGCACCACTAGAAAAACTGTTGCATAAGTTAGAACAATTTACATGGAACAATGAATGCACTAAGGCATTGGACACACTGAAAGAAAAACTAGAAATTGCACCCATTTTGGCGCATCCCAATTGGGACAAATAGTTTCATGTACACATCGATGCCTTAAACATTTCTTTGGGAGTGATGTTAGCTTAGCTAGGAGAAACCTCCATAGATCATCAAGTGTACTTCACAAGCAGAAAGTTGTCAATGGTTGAAAAGAATTATACAACAACAAAAAGAGAGGCTCTTTCTATGGTATACTCTCTACAGAAATTTCGTCACTACTTGTTGGGAGGCACATTCAAGTTCTTCACAGATCACTTAGCATTGAAATATCTAGTAAAAAAACTTGTACTTGAAGTCAGAATCTGTAGATGGCTACTACTATTCCAGGAGTTCACTTTTGAAGTAATAGTAAAATCAGGAAGGCTAAAATTTGGTCCTGGCCACTTATCAAGATTGGAGAATGGGGAAAATGGGATATCCCTTGATGACTAGCTGCTGGATGTTGATCTCTTAAGAATAGAATCCTAGATTATCTAGAATAGATAGCGACATACTTGACCATAGGAAAAATGGACAGCAGAATACACGGCAACGCAAAAAAGACAAATAGTAGTTAAAGCGGCCGAATATCAACTCATTGCAGGGAACCTATATAAAATGGTATTGGATCATATTTTGAGAATATGTGTCCTAGATCATGAAAGAGAAGACATATTCTGAGAGTGTCACAATGGGGTTTCGGGAGGCCATGTCGGTGCAAAAACCACTGCAAGGAAGATAGTACATGCAGGGTTATGGTGGCCCACAGTGCACAAAGATAGAAAAGCATATGTGAAAAAATGTGATGCCTGCCAAAGAACAAGATGACCATCACACCGTGATGAGTTACCTCTGTAACCTGTGAGGGTTATGGAGGCATTTGAGAAATGGGTCGTCAAATTCATAGTGTTACACTGAAAATTGTCATCCTGACATTCTACTATGTGTATGAGCTCATTTTTACTCATACCCCTCCCTTTGCAAGTATAACATATCAGTTCCTCATGTCAAGCCTTGAAAATCAAAGAAGTATTCCTAAAAATCTCCTAAAATTTGGTGTCGCACTTTCTCTCTATCTTGCCTGCGGTCCCGCACCTAATGTTCAGCTCTCTTGTGTACCTCAACGCACTTTATCTGTGTTAAAGGTGCGGACCCCTGTAACATCAAAAAGGTACAAGTAAATTCCAAAAAGCTCAATAAAAGTGAATTCTAGAAGCTTCCAGAAAATATCTTGCGGTGATAGAACCGCTCTTATGAGGTGCATGTATCCCTTACCTTATGGAGCTAACCCCTTGATGTGAGGAGCTTATCCCTTTGAAGGAGGATTCTATCCCTTCATAGTTGGAACAGAAAACCTCCTCTTTTCCACTATAAAAAGAGGCATTGGGTAACCTCAAGGGGAGTTCAAGCTTTAGAATATTTGAAGTTAAGTGTTGTTGAGATTCAGACTTAGTTAACTAAGACTTTTGTGAGGAGATATTACATACCTCTATTCGTCTTGGTTGGAGGAGTGCAGAGCTTATCAAAGTAGAGGAGACTCCTGCTTCAGACCCTGGGAAGGCCTGTGCAACATCAAGGCTTAGGTTGTAAGGTTTTCCTTCTTTTGAAATTAATACAAATATACTCATTTTTCTCAATAAGCTTTCAGTTAATGGTTTATTTCATAGATTCCTTGATCACTATGATAAGCATGGTTTATGATGATTTATATACAGGTGCTATGTAATATTTTTCTTGTTTGTGACTGCAGGTTTATGAGGAAAACTCCTTCAAGCGCGCGAGGGACAACAACGACTTCAAACAAGCACTGGACAAACGGTAAGTCCTTAACACCTCTATAGAGATTTTCATAGATCATATATGCTTAGAGAAAGATTAGTCTATTTGGTTGTTTGTTGCTAGATACTTTTAGTACTAGGGAGATCGGTCTTGTCCGCAAGACGGATTAATCCTCCAACAAATTGGCGACTCCGCTGGGGAAAGAACTTGTTGTTTTTGGTTCTCTTTTATTTTGATTTGAGGAAACGTTTTTCCTAGTTTTTGATTGATAGACATCTACCTGGGTAGCTTAGGTTTTCTCTGTTTTTGAAAATTTTGAGATCTTTTATGTTTTTCTCTAATTTTTCCTGGGACCGCACTTTTCCTTCTTTGCACAGTGCGGGTAGTTTCACATCTTTGCTTGAGTAAACAGTGCGGTACCGCACCTGTTACTTCTGCAAGCCTGCGGAGCCTGTTAAAATTTTGAAAAACTCTAGATTTCTCTCTTTAGTTTATCTTGATTTATAGTTTTTGGTTTCTGCCTAGATTGATGATTGTTTCTGTCAAAATCTTTCTGTGAATGAATCTTAGTAGTATTGGTGTTTTGATGATTTTCTAGAAGTTTTGCGTTTTGGATTGTTTTTCACTTGGTCTTTGTAGTGATTCGAAGAATTGACTGTTTGAAGTACCTGATATTACATTGGTCTTTTGTATTTTTGTTGAATCTGACCTGATTGTGAAATCATCCTTTATTGAGAAATAGAGCTACATGTTTCTTTGCAAATCTTCGAAAAGAAACTTTGTTATAGGTTTTTGAATTTCATTTTTTATAAAAACATATTTGAGTGTTTTTGATCTGTTTGTTATTCTGAACGAATAGATCCTTAGTTTGTTGAATAACTAAGTAAAACATTCTTCAAAAAAATTTTAAAGCTTTTATTCGATCAGATTGTTAAAGTTTGTAGATCTCAAAATTAGTTTTATAGTTTTGAGTGCTTTTTAACATTTTGTAGATCTCTTTTGAAGGAAACTTGTTTTGTAAGCTTCAAGTTTTTGAAAGTGAAAGGATTTTCTTATGAGCTTTGATAATTTCTCTCAATTTGAGTTATTGTTGGAAAGACAAAATTATTTTCTTTCAATTATTCTTTATGTTTAAAGAAGGAATTTTTTATTAAAAGAATTGCATTCTCCAACTCTTTCTTAATTAGAATTTCATTGAAAGGAAACGATCTGATTATCATTTTTAGGTGCATTTTTAGTGTTTTTGGAAGTTGAGTCTTCACACCATCAGAGTTTCATTTCTGCACCCATTGACTTAAGAAACAACTCTTAAAAGTAACGCTTAATTAAAATTCATCTAGCATTATTTTTATTTTCTAGGGCTCTTATCACCAACATAGCTTAGGCTAGTATCTTAGAGTAGGGAGTAATTAACTCTCCAATATAGTAAAAAAAAACAAGTAGACAAATCTTGCGGTAGGAAATAAATCCAATTGTAATTTGTATAATCTGGGAAGCTTCTCTTAAAGAAGTCAATCACGAGATCATATCCGAACGTTTGAGACAATCAATTCTGTTTCATTGGGGAAGATAGAATATTTTGCATGCTTTAAAAACGGTAAATCTCGGATTAACCATTGTCGAGGAGCCTGGGGTCACTTGTCGGTAAACCTCGGATTAACCATGTCGAGGAACCTTCAAGGGGATTGAGCTTTGTTACTCTACCCTTGCGCATGGGATCGGAATTATCGACTGTTCCCCTAGTTATATTTGTTACTGTTGGTAACCTTAGTGTCCACAAACTTAATATTATTTCATAAGGTGATGGTGAAGGAAAGATCTCATTGTACCTGGAGCAGACGTCGACTAGACTCACTTGGACTCTCTGGGGGGTTCTCTTCACACGAGATGGTTTTGTGAGGAAACTTGTGCCAGTATGTTTCATTAAGCAGGTTGTCGGGGTAACTGTTCCAACCACCCTTTCTGTATTAAATTTCTACTAAGTTGGATTTCATCACCAACTAGTGTTTTTAGTATGGGAAGTTAATGTTTGTGTGTGGTTTGAACTCTTAGATTTTTAAGCGTGTGACTCAACTATTTGTTTCTTTAGAGACTTTAGGTGTTTTCATTGAAATTTTCTTTGTTTGTGTGTGATTAGTTAAATATTTAATCGTAGCGGAATTGCTGAGAGAATCCCGGAGACTATAAGGGAAACCCCCTGAATATACACCAAGTCGACTTGAATGGCTTCATGCTCTGGTATCGTCTAGTAGTGGTAGGATTAAATCAACAGAATTTGGAACTTCATCTATAGTAGTTCATCCTGATTATCAAACACCTATAACAGAACACATTAAAGATCCGATTTCAGTTTTTGAAGTTACTGGTAGTATTTCTCCTACTAGTGAACTAGCGAACGAACCTGAAACTAAACCTTCTTTTTTGGAAACATCCTCTAGATTTATTACGCCAACTTCTAGTGATCCTGGTTCACCTAGGGTAAGAAATATTGTCACTGAAGATATTCCATCTGGACTAATCTCTATTGAAGAACTTACTAGTCCAGATGAAGAGTTATCTCTTCCTGACTCCCCTGAGTCTTTAAATCTTAGGGAACGTGAATCTATTTTCTACAGTCCTATTCGAAATACTGCTTGGTATTTATCCTTAACAATTTTTTTGGAGAATCCGAGTCTTGCTTTTTCTCCACCTCGAATTCCATTTCATCCAACACCGAGAGGTTACTATCTGTCATCCATTATGGCAGGAGAGTCATCCATGTTTTCCCAGACACCGGAAGCATTTTTACATGGTCGTCCTTCTATTCCTTCGGGATATCAGGCTCTGTCTAGTACTTTATCGGGCACAGCTCCTCAACCGATTAAAAGCGTGTTATCATCTGGTTTAAGTGGAATTAAAACTGAAACGTTGAATGCAGAGAAAATATTGATGATGTCTGGTAATATTCTGAATCCGCAACCTCAAGGCAGTCAGTTACTGCCTAGAGGGAAATCTCAGGGTAGTCAGTTACTGCCTGGGGGACAACCTTCAAGAAGTCAGTTACCACCTGGGGGGCAACCTCAACGTAGCTTTTTCCCAGGATAAACTGTGGAATCATATTATTTTGGGGGACAACCCCAAGGACAGTACATACCTCAAGGATATCAACCTTCAGGACAGTACATACCCCAGGGTCAACCCCAAGCTCAATATGCTCCTCAAGGTCCTTATCAACCCTAGATTTAGTACATGCCTCAGGGTTATCAACCTCAAGGTCAGTACCTAATTCAAGGTTACCAACAACCTTCTGGTCAGTCATCTATTCAAGGAGCCAGAAATTTACCACTTACTTATCAACCCTACGTTCAACCAGGTTATTGTCCTTACGTTCAACCTTCTGCGGGACAATACCCTAGAATGAATATGGTGTGGGATCCATCCCAGTATCAACAGCCTATGTAGCCTAATGTGCAGTTTCCTTTTCAACCTAGATAGCCTTTGGTTTCTGGTCCAACCCAACAACCTGTCCAGCCTACTATTCAAACTCCTGAACCTAGTTCTGTTCAGCAGTCTGCGCCTAGTACACCTCAAACTCCGCCTCAAACTGTTGCAACTGCTGCAATGTCTGTTCAACCTGTAACACCTATTTCTGGAGTATCTGTAACTCCAAGTTCGTCTATCCCTACATTCGTACAAATCCCTCAAGTCTCTGTACCCCAGTCAGGACCTTCAGTTCAGACTTCGTTCAGATGCCTATAGGACAAGCCGGTACAAGTACAGTTGTCACAAGTCAACTGCAATTCACGTATCAACCGTACCAGGGATATTCTCAATTCGGTCCTGGTTCACAAAATCCAAGTTATCAGTATCAACCATACCCTGGCTATACTTATTAGCAGCCTCAACAACCCCAGTTTGGTCCGGTTAATCCTGGTTTTCCGGGAGGTTACACAATTCCTAATGCAAATCCGATTCCCAGTTATCCTGGGTATCCAACTCCTGGAATTGCTTTGGCTACTCAAGGTTTTCGTGACCCTAACCGTCAGTTACCATTTATTGCAACTTTGGATTTACCTGATTTTATGCGCCTTACAAATGATCCAATTTTCTATTATCCGTACTGGCCGCCAATGTCGCATAAGTTGCCCAGTGATATACTGAAATTCGAAGGTAATTCAGGAGAGGACCCATCAAATCACGTCATGAATTATCACCTCTGGTGTGTGTCTAATTCAATTATTGATGATTCGATTCGTTTACGTCTTTTCCAAAGAACTCTTATTGGTCTTGCAGCCAAATGGTACATTGAGTTACCACAAGGCTCGTTTAATAATTTCAGTCAGTTAGCAACTGCCTTCTTGACTCATTTTCAGTTGCTTGTCAGATACGGCAATGGCACAGAACTATTAACTTCACTGAAACAATCCACGTCCACATATATTCCTGATCATATTCATGAATGGCAACTTAGAAGGTGTTTGTTGAAAGTTTACATTCCAGATCAAATTTTGGCGGAATGGTTTGTTAAATCATTGTTGCCCAAGATCACTGAAGATGTAGCTAAGGCTGGTGTTGTTACTGAGGAGCAAGTAATTTCTCAAGCTCAATACCTTGACCTCATTTATACGTAGTCAGGTATTTTACACGAAAAAATCCCCGACCTTCCAAAACAAGGTCAAATAGTTGCTTCTCCTTCAGGGTCTCATGCCGCTGATGGTATGATTGGTACTGTCAATACTAAAAGCAAGAATAAATCTTCAAAGAATTCTTCTCCTATTATAACTTTACCACATTCCCCAAAAGGAGAATATTCCCCTGAAATTTCTGTCGACATTCATGTCGTAGAGACATCTACGGCCAAATCTAAATCTGGTGGTAAAAATAAGGGGAAGAATAAAAACAAAAAGAATTTAAAAGAGAAAACTAATAAAAATGAAACCAATGACGAAAGATGCAAACCCCGTTATCCTTGTTACATTTGTGACGAGGATAATTTTACTAAGGAATGCCCACATCGAGTAGAGGTTGCAAAATTTGTTAAAGGTTCACAACAACCTACCGTCTTGAAGGATCCTTTTCTGACTCAAGATAGCAAGATGGTTGGTTCTACCTCGACTACTTCAAAAGAGCCAATTTTGATGATTTCTCATGTAAGGATTGTGATGCGATCGCAAGATTATGGTACTAAGAATCATGTTGATATTAAAGAAGCAGAATATTCTAATGCAAATACATCAGCTACACCTCTTCCTATTTCTGGTCCACTACAAATCGAGAAACAAAATCCAGACTTAATAATCAAACCGCCTGCTAAAGGTGTTCTTCGTAAATCAGCTTTCAATCCACATGCGAGAGCTGCTCAAAATTACAACATTGTTAAAGACTTAGCTATTTCCCCTTCAGCAATGTCGGCTTTGGAAGTGTTGCAATCATGCCCAGCACAGCGTAAATTGCTTTTGTCTGCCATAGGATCTCTAGATATTCAAGATTCTAGCCTTATCATCTTCGACTTATAAAATAGTACACCTTGCCTACCTCACCAAATGGCTTTCCAAATTCTAGTGTTAGTAAAAAACAGACCGATCTTTTAGACCATGATTGATGAGGGAGCTTCAACGTGTATTATGTCGATTCAGTGTTGGAAATCGCTTGGTTCTCCTACACTCAACCAATCTCCGACGATTCTTAAGGCTTTTGATGGTCGAGGTTTCCACCATTTTGGTATTTTGCAGGATTTACCCATAGGGGTCGAAGGTAAAATTGTAAATCTAGATGTGGAAGTGGTTGATGCCCCTCTAGATTACAACCTTCTTCTGGGTCATAGTTGGTCTTATGCTATGACTGTTGTTTTTTCTTCGGTCTTTCGACTCATAAAATTTCCATATCAAGGAAGATTCGCTACAATAGATCAGTTAACTTATTTTTCTTCCGACCCAGCCTCTACAGAAACAATCCAGCACGTTGGTAAAGCGACTATCCCTTATAAGGATGTTGGAGTAGGTTTGATTAAAGATTCTGGTTTACTAGGAACTTTTTCCTTTCCTCCTCCTAATGTATCACCTCCTACCGCAACTATTCACATGATTTCGTCAGACACTGTTATGTTTTATGATCCTTAGATCCTACCTTTCAACTCCGAGTTAGATTCAATTGATGGCATGATGCCTTTGAGTCCATTTGAAATTGCGTATCAGGCTATACAGTCACTTTCCGACCCCTCTTCAACCGAAATTGATCCAATGAATGGGATCCAAGAGAAATCACTTTCTATATCCAGTTCAGCCACAACGACATTTCCTGATCTTGTTCATACTGATGAGAAAATTCATGAATTTTTGTCCGTTGATGATTTACCATGGGAAGATCTACATCACCGATCTTCGTTTTTACCTAAACTAGATCATTTTGAAGATGATTTCGCTTCAATTTTTACTGCTGAATATGTCAAAGAACCCCAGAATCCATTGTGAAATCATGATTCTGAGTTAAATTTGGAAAATATCTCTCGAACAGTTCCAATTGACATTTCAGTAAAACCAGGAATAATTGAAAAGATTCATATAGGTGCTTGCTGTACTGAAGATGAAATTCAAAATTATAAAGTCCTATTTCAAGAATTATGTGATGTGTTTGCCTGGTCCTATGAAGAAATGCCAAGAATTGATCCATCAATTGTCGTACATGAAATTAAGACTTACCCAGATGCCAAACCTATTCGTCAACGTCTACGTCAAATGCATCCTAGAAAAGCTGCTGCTATCAAAGCAGAAGTTGAAAAATTACTTCGTGCAGTTTTCATTTATCCAATTCCCTTAATGGATTGGGTATCAAATATTGTTCCTGTGACTAAAAAACAAGGGACGATATGAGTATGTATCGATTATAGGGATATTAATCGAGCTTGTCCTAAAGACAATTATCCAACTCCCTATATCGATCAACTAATCGATGATTGTGCCGGCAGTGAAATTTTTTCCTTTATGGATGGCTTTTCTGGGTATAATCAAATAAACATACTCCCTGCTGATCAGCCAAAAACATATTTTATTTGTCCATGGGGGACGTTTTCTTATTTCAAACAACCCTTTGGATTGAAGAACGCTGGAGGAAATTTTAAAAGGCTAATGTCTTATGTGTTTCATGACATTAAGCACATTGTGCAGCCGTATCTCGATGATTTACCTGCTCATTCATCGCACAGGGCCAATCATCTCACTCACTTACGTGTTATCTTTATGAGGTGTCGGCATTATCGAATTAGGCTGAATCCACACAAATGTGTTTTTTGTGTAGAGTCGTGTCGTTTACTGGGATTTTTTGTTTCGAAATTGAGCATTCGCGTCAATCCGTCGAAGGTCGAAGCTATTGTTAAATTACCTCCTCCTTCGAATTTACGGCAACTCAAAAGTTTGCAGGGGAAAGAAAAATTTTTACGTCGGTTCATTCCTAACTATACCGAGATTACAAAATTTTTTACCCAGTTTCTGAAATAGAACATTCCATTCTTTTGGGATGAGGTCGCTGATTGATCTTTTGATGCACTTAAACACGTGTTGACCCATGCACCGTTATTGCATCCTCCCAACTACAACCAGTATTATGTTTTATACCTCGTTGCTTCTCATTCCACTATTGGGATTCCAGGATTATCTAACACTGAACGTGTGATTTACTATCTTAGTCGGAATCTCCATCCGACCGAGATCAAATACACACATGTGGAGAAATTGGCATTGGCAATTGTTCAAGCTGTCCAAAGATTTAGACACTACATCTTGTTACGTAAAACCACAGTAATTTCTTATTACAACCCTATGATGTACATTTTAACCAAACAATTGCTAGGGGGAAAGTATTCCAAATGGATAGTCATCCTGCAGGAATTTGACTTGGAGTTTGAAAAATCCAAGGCAAAGAAATCTCTGGTATTTGCAGAATTGATGTGTGATTTCCCCTCTATTGATACTGAAACCGTGGAAGAAGAGCCCATTGTAGACGAATCTCTGTTTCTTATCAGTAATCTCAATCCATGGTATGGAGATATTATTGTTTATCTCCAAACCCAATCTTTTCAGCCTGAAATCTCATGATCTCAGCGATGGAAAATACGCTTCCAATCCCAGCAGTACAATATTATTGGTGATACACTCTATCGTCGTGGAGCGGATTCTGTTTTCTTACGTTGTATTGCTCATGAAGAAGCTGAAAAGGTTTTAAATGACTACCATTCTAGAGCATGTGGTGGTCATATGTCTAGGTATGCCACAACCCAAAAGATACTGCGCGCTGGTTATTTCTGGCAGTCGTTATTTAAAGATTGTATTTATGCAGTCCAGAAATGCCACAATTGTCAAATTTTTGATCATAAGATGCGCACACTACCCAGTCCTCTTCATCCCATAATTGCTATTGGTCCTTTCACGAAATGGGGTATCGAATTTATTACATGTAACCCTCACTCATCCAGGGGGCATGCATATATTATCTTAGCAGTAGATTATTATACTAAGTGGGTCAAGGTGATGCTTACATTTTCGACTGATGGAAAGACTGTTGCGACTTTCATATTTAATCACATAATTTCTAGGTTCGGTGTTCCTCAAGCCATTATTACAGATCATGGAAGTCATTTTCGGAATGTCATGATGACTGAACTTACAGATCAACTTGGCCTGCGCCACGATAGTTCCACTTCGTATTATCCGCAAGCCAACGGTCTAGTTGAAGCCATAAATAAAGTTTTAGTCACCATGATTAGACGAATTATTGGTATTCACAAAAGGAATTGGCATTCCATGTTATTTTCAGCACTTTGGGCATATCGAACCTCAGTAAAAAAATCAACTGGTTTCACTCCCTTTCAACTCGTTTATGGTTTGGAAGCTGTGTTTCCGATTGAATGCGAAATTCCTTCATTGAAATTAGCCATAGAGTTACTCCCAGCTACGTCTGAAGAGGAGAAACGTTTCTTGTACTTGGCTCAGCTGGATGAGAATCAACAAAATGCTGCAATAGAAAATGAGGCTCATGTTAAACGAATAAAATCTCAGTATGATAGAAGTGTTACCCCTCAAAATTTTTCAGAAGGAGACCTAGTCTTAGTTTATGATCAAGCCAACGATAAGCTAGGAGCTGGGAAATTTGTGCCTATGTGGCATGGTCCTTTCATTGTTAAGCGAAAGCTGGAAAAAGGGGCCTATGAGCTGATATATTTTGACGGTGTCCCTTTAGGTAAACCCAGAAATGGACTTTATCTGAAGTGATATTATGCTTAAACTTGGTGTGGAGATTTTTTATTAGATTAGATTTCTTTACTGCTGGTGTGTTTTAGATTAGAAAAGTGTGCCTAGTTTAGAAGTGTGTTTTTATCACTATTCCTACTTATCTGAGTTTTACTCCTGATATTGCAGATGTCAACGTCTCTTCAAACCTGCATTGGTTTTGCTGATGGTGCTTTTCATAGTACAGGGAACATTTCTTCTGCAGCTTGGGTTATCTATTCACCCTCTGACGAGTTAGTATCCATGCATGGGGTAAGCCTTGGTCAAACAACGAATAACATTGTCGACCATAGTGCAGTGATTGAGTTATTATCTTAATCCATATCATTTGGAATACAGAGTTTGATTGTTAGGTTGGATTCTGAACTTCTTGTATTACAGCTTAACAGGGTATATGCTATTAGAAATCTAGTGTTATTACAGTTATTTTTAAGAGTTCGTCTCTTGGAACGTGAATTTGATTACATTGAATATCAACATATTCCAAGACATTTAAATACATTAGCAAACACAGTTTCTTCTAGTATGATAAATCGACATTTGCAATGATCAAAACAGTAAAACAAACAACATCCATAATGTGTACACAGATAGCTGGTAAATAGTGATATATCATAGTTTAGAAGTGTTTTAAAAAAATATACATCGTCCTCGATCATAGGTTGGAAACACCTTATGATCGGCAAAATGATAACACAAAAGTCAAAAATATGAATCTACAACATGATCATCCCATCACTGATGGTGATCACGATAAGAAGCCACTACCCGGGCCACCCTACACAGGAACCTCCTAAAAGGCACTGGAACACCAATCACGTATCTCTGCAATCTAAGTGGTATCTCATCTATGTCCATCTCCCGAATATCTAGAGTCAGACGCTCTAGATGATGCTCTAAATCAGACAAGATTTCTACTGATTGGCCTATTGGGGCTGGCGCGGCTGTTGTGTAGTCAATTTAGCATCCTAAATTGCTAACATAAATTATCAACCAGGGCTAGTAAACTGATGAAGTGTGGTGCACTATATGTGCCTAAGTGACCTCTTCCTTACTTCGTTGTATGTGTTTTTCTTATTGTTTTTGGGGGTTTTGTCTTTTAGTACTTAGTACGCTACTTTATGTTCAAAAGATGAAATCAAATCTATGTCAGAAAGAAAATAAAAGGAAACCTTAGACTCAAAACAGAGTGTAAATTCTATCCCTAATTAGGAAAATGATGAAAACTGGAGCATTCTAATCCATGGATATCCTAGCTTGCAAATGAACATTCATGAAATGAAAAGTAACTCAAAACACTATAACTTAATCTGATTCATTTAGTTAGAGATTTGTTGGAAGAGCTTGTGAAAAAGATTAATTTTAATGCAATGAGGATCTCCTAAAACATAAAAGAAAATGCTGAAACAAACAGTAACTTAAAACATTATAGTTAAATCTCATTCATTTGATAGAATTTTATTGGAAGAGATTGAGAAAAAGATCACTATAATGTAGTAAGGATCTCCTATGAAATGCTGAAACAACTTATAACATTACAACTAAATCTCATTCATGAGTTAGATGTTTATTGGAAGAGCTTGTGAAAGAGATTAATCATAATGTGATAAGGATCTTTAATGAAGCAAAACAATCAATAACCCAAAATACTACAACTTAGTCCCATTCGTGAATTAGAGGTTTATTGGAAAAGCTTTTGAAAGAGACTAACTACAGTATAATGAGGAATTGGATCTGAAATTGTGTGAACAAAATATTTATTATACAGAGATTGACAATAGGGTCTTTTACTGGTTATTTCACCTTTACTAGAAAGGATGAAACCATGAGCTTCTGGCCCTCTTACTGACTTTGGCAAAAGAAATATAATGTAAACACTAAATAGATCTGACAAATGAGGATCTTCTTTTTAACTAAATAACAGAAAATGAAATGCTAATAACTCAAAATATCACAATTGAATTCCATTCATTTAATAGAGATGTATTGGAAGAGCTTGAGAAAGAGACTAACTGCAATATCATGAGGATCCTTTATCTAAGCAAATGACATGAGAAATAATGCTAAAAGCTATGATTTCAGAAAGCAATCTAAGTAAGGAAATATGACAAAACAGAATTGAAAACAACTTATCTAGAAAACATGCAAATCCTCCTTGAATAGCAGGGGCCCTCTGCTACCAATTTGGTGTAATCCTTAGCTCCTTGAAGATGTGATAAAAAAAAAAATCAAAGAACTAAACTTCTTTATTGAAAAACTCACAAATCTACATCCCATTCCATCTTAAGCTTTGTTACAAAACACTCTCTATTCCTTTCTGTCCTTATCCTAATTTTGACTATTTTTTTCACTATTCATGATAGGAGAAAGCTTCTCCTATTTATACAAAATATGAGGAGTTATCTCATAAATGGGAGTCCATGAATCTCTCCCTCCATCTCTAGAATTACAATCAAAATAGGAAATGATAAGACACATGTATTTCTAGAGTTTCAACACAACTAAGAAATGAGACACATATCCTCTTAGAGTTTTAATACAACAAGGAAATGAGGCACATATCCTCATGATTCCATGATCTTCTCCAACCAAATTCGAATTTGTCCTTAGAGTGCCACATAAGGGTATTCTAGAAGTCTCCTTTTCATCTACACATGTCAACAATCTCAACCCACTTGTTAGGTATAAGCATATGCACATTATTTTCTATTTTTTAACCACAAATTCACTTTAAAAGGATAAGAATTAATAAAGTTTGGAAAAACATAAATGTGGCCCAATGATAATGAAAGTGGGATGAATGTAGTGACATAGTAGTGAAATGGAGGTGAAATGGAGGTGATATAATGGACATAATAGTGAAAGTGTAATGGAAATGAATGACATTTTCAAGACCCAACATACCCCCCAACTGAAGTTATTGCATGTCCTCATGCAATATTACATTAACTATTTTTATCTTTGAGCTATGGTTTGACTTTGCATGATATCATTTGATAACTTCATATTTCTGCAAAGTGTTTTACTTGAATTGCAACATGGTTGATTCTTGTGTTACAACCAAAAAAATTATTTTTGCAAAGTATATCTTTATTGGATTGCATGATGGTTGGTTCTTGTGTGACAACCATGATTTTGTTTGTATCCAATTTATCCTCTAAGCATTTTTTGAAAAGCCATTGTATGCTCATAATAACAATGTAATGGTTAATATATGTTGGAATTATGTGGGATCCTAAGTATGATATGGACATGGTAAGATATGAAGATGAATGTATTCCACCCCCAACTGATGGTATTGAAAATTTTATGAAATGATGAAGAGAAATGTTTTTCCAACAATTATCATTCTAGATTTTTATAGAATTCTATGGTCAAAAGTTAGAAAATAACGTACCTTAACTTACCCTTTGGAATGGATGATTTTTATGTGTGGTGGCTGCAAAATTCTGATCATATTCTTCTTCAAGTGGTTGAACAAGAGGAGTCATGGATAAAGGGATAAGATGAATTTTTATTGCTCCTACTAAAACTTGCTGAATCTGCTCCAAAATGCTGAAAATAATAGTCATCATGTCTTCAAAACTCATTGGCACAATTCCTACAATGTGAAAAGATGTTTTGATGTCGAACATAGTAGGAAATTGTTGACTTAGTGGCCATTAATGGATGCCACTAGTCAACACGAGAACTCTCACCATTGATGACAATGAGAGTCAAGATGCCCAAACACATCTTGCTAGGTACGAATGATTTCTCCGATGTCGAGTCACCTAGAAGATCTGACGAACAAGGGACATTAATGTATTCCCATTATTTTTCAGCATGAAAAATTGCCATTAAGGCATGCAAGCCTCAAGGTGTTTTTACAAAGAAATTAGACTCAAAGGATTGGACTCAATAATTTGCATTGAAGCAGGGCTTATTTGCAGAATGAAAATGACAAGAAATGGAAGATGAAAATGGAAGATGGCAATGGAGAGTAGAAATGGAAATGGGCAATAAGCATGTGAATGAGCCTCTTGCTTTTATTTGTGGGTTATGAATGGACAAAAAAGAAATGGAAAGTGGATGTGAATGTAAATGGAAAATATGAAGTGAAATGAGGTGAATGGTTTATTATGAGGTATGGATGTCATGGAGACAATAGTATCTGAAATATTTTCAAGTGTTTGGATCTGATTTTGCATCAGCATATTTCCTCTTTGTTGCTGATCATCCTCTTATGAAACAAATTGGTCTCTTAGAGAGACACCATTCTTTTCTAATCAGTTGTCCTTCCTCCTGGAACCTGCAAAAAAAAACTAATACTTCTTCTGTAATGAAATGTAAGATTATCAAAGGAGAGAGGTGATCAATCTCTCTAGTTATGATATTTACACACAAAACTAAGAATTTTCATTAATGAAACAAGTTCTCAAAGGAAAAATCAAAAGAATTTATACATGTTTTGGAATTAGTGCCTCAAGTTGAATGTTGCTTCTTTTCAGCAATTTATTTCATTATTTACCATTTCAAACTCTAATGATGGATTTCTCACTATGTAGATCTTGTTGAGACCTTTCCAACGATACTTGAATCATCAAAATCTGATTTTGTATGAGAAAGTTAGGCTGATTTGAACAATGAGGTTTTTCAGCTGCGGAATTGGAGAATAGCTGTGGAATTGGACTTTAGCTGCGGAATGTCGACAGTTTCTGTAGCTAAAAATCTTGAATAAAAAGTTAGCCATTCATCTTTCATCATCAGTCCAAAATTAATCAATACCTTCATAAAAGTGAACAAATAACTTATTCATTTCATTGATTCAAAATTATTATTATTATTATTATTATTATTATTATTATTATTATAATTATTATTTTAAATTTAAAACAAAACAAATAATAAAGAAAAATTGAAACAAGAGCCTTTCGTTGTGCACACCTAAATAAGACAGACTCGTTGTGCCCAAGTATGCAATCAACGAACTTGGATATTGAATAGGCAATAGGATAGAAAATAATCATAAGGATGTGCACAAGCCACAAAAATTGTTTGCACCAACAAAAAGTCTGTGTTGTGAACATTGAACATATTGCTTGTGGGATAACCTTCCAAAAAGCGAGGACAAAAGTTCAAAGTTTAGTTTTACAACCAGTTGTTAGATTGGATTCAATAGATTTTTTTTTCAATTCAGATTCTTCTTCCTGGAGATCAGGAAAACTGGATCATGAAAACCCTCAACTGATTACCAAGAATTAAATTCAAAAAACTGTTTTTTCCTCACGCAGATAGCGACACAGGGCTCTGAAGAACTGGAAAATTCTCTCAATCGGTTAAGAAATTCAGAAAACTGTTTTTGAGTTATTTAATTGCCCATGTTCTGAGAAAAAAACCACGTCTGATTTTTTCAAAATTCATTTCGGTTTGATCAGAAAATGGATTTCAAAATGACGTGTCAAAATTTGTTGCGTTTTCTAAATGTGCTGTAACAAAATCAATTTCTTCCAGCGTTGATGCTAATAATTTGGAAAATTTTCTTCTGCTAGAGCTCCATGTGCTTGAGTTAGTTGCTGTGATTTTGGTAACCACCATCTACGTATCTGTCAAGGCAGCCCACTTGTCTAACGTCAAAGCAATACAATTCCAGTGCACAGTTTAATTTCAATCTGAATTCTTTTGTTAAAAAGATGGATTTTCCAACAGAGTTTTGGCTTGCATCTATACAAAGAACGTTTGGATTTACATGTTTTTGTTTACAGGTAAATGTCGAAGCAGGATTCACATGCATCTGGTTTGAATATTTGCGTTGCTGGTTGTGGCTTAAAGAATTGTTGTTTCAATGTTGTGCGTGGACTGTTGGATTCAATTTAATCTTGAATTCTTCTATTGCCGAATCTCCACTACCAAATCTCCTCTATGAATTGAAATAGCATACAACACAGGGATTTGAAAATTTATTTGCAAGTTGTATTGAGGGATGAAGTCATGGAGAGATCTCTGCACCGGAAGAGAAAACAAAATAAAGTTGAGTTGTTCAGTTCTTGTATACACAGTGTATTTTCTTCATGCCGTGGCCCTTTATGGATATGATCTCAAGTTTTTATTTGTGATTTCTTGGAGTTTAATGCTCTCGGCCTCTTGATTTTATGAAAAGATTATGTGCTTTGTTTTTATTGTGTGTTTTGTTAATTGTTTTATTTGTTTATTTATTTATTTATTTTAAATTTATTTATTAGAAATAAACTATTTAATAAAGAAAATGAAATTTATTTTATTCTTTTTTTTAATAAAATTACATATGTTATATTTTCAAAAATTAAAAATATACATATATATTTTACCAAACAATTTTTTTTATTTTTATTTTTTAATGATTTGTTATTAAAATTATATATATTTTTTCAAAAATTTAAAAATATACATATATATTTTAGTAAACAAAACAATTTAAATTTTTTTTATTTTTATTTTTTTTATAATTGATTTGTTAATAAAATTTTGTATGTTATATTTTCAAAAATTTAAAAATACACATATATATTTCATTAAACAAAACAATGTATTGAAATTTTTTTCATTTTTTTTTTTATATGATTTGTTATTAAAACTGTATATATATTTTCAAAAATTTAAAAATATACATATATATTTTAGTAAACAAAACAGTTTAAAAAAAAATTATTTTTGTTTTTTTATTTTTTTTATAATTGATTTGTTAATAAAATTATGTATGTTATATTTTCAAAAATTTAAAAATACACATATATATTTCATTAAACAAAACAATGTATTGAATTTTTTTTTTTTTTTTTTTTTTAAAATCAAATGAAATGATGAAGTTTATTTTGTCTCCCTTTTTTTTTTCTTTTTCTTTTCTTTTTTTTCTTTTTTTTTCTACATAACAATTCTTTTTCTAATCCTCCAGATCACACAAAGTGCAGGAGGAGAGCATACTCAAGAATTTTTTATTTTATTTTATTTTACATAACAATCATTTTTCTGATCCTCTAGATCACACAATGTGCAGGAGGAGAGCATACTCAAGAATTATTAATTTTTTTTTTAGATGTAAGAAATAAGGCTACCTAGTTACACTTCCCCGACAACGGCGCCAAAATGTCTAGTCAATTTAGCATCCTAAATTGCTAACATAAATTATCAACCAGGGCTAGTAAACTGATGAAGTGTGGTGCACTATATGTGCCTAAGTGACCTCTTCCTTACTTCGTTGTATGTGTTTTTCTTATTGTTTTTGGGGGTTTTGTCTTTTTAGTACTTAGTACGCTACTCTATGTTCAAAAGATGAAATCAAATATATGTCAAAAAGAAAAGAAAAGGAAACTTTAGACTCAAAATAGAGTGTAAATTCTATCCCTAATTAGGAAAATGATGAAAAACAGAGCATTCTAATCCATGGATATCCTAGCTTGCAAATGAAAATTCATGAAATTAAAAGTAACTCAAAACACTACAACTTAATCTGATTCATTTAGTTAGAGATTTGTTGGAAGAGCTTGTGAAAAAGATTAATTTTAATGCAATGAGGATCTCCTAAAACATAAAAAGGAATGCTGAAACAAACAGTAAATTAAAACATTATAGTGAAATCTCATTCATTTGATATAAGTTTATTGGAAGAGCTTGAGAAAAATATTACTATAATGTAGTAAGGATCTCCTATGAAATGTTGAAACAACTTAGAACATTAAAACTAAATCTCATTCATAAGTTAGAGGTTTATTGGAAGAGCTTGTGAAAGAGATTAATCATAATGTGATAAGGATCTTTAATGAAGAAAAACAATCAATAACCCAAAATACTACAACTTAGTCCCATTCGTGAATTAGAGGTTTATTGGAAAAGCTTTTGAAAGAGACTAACTACAGTATAATGAGGAATTGGATCTGAAATTGTGTGAACAAAATATTTATTATACAGTGATTGACAATAGGGTCTTTTACTGGTTATTTCACCTTTACTAGAAAGGATGAAACCAGAAGCTTATGGCCCTCTTACTGACTCTGGCTAAAGAAATATAATGTAAACACTAAATAGATCTGACAAATGAGGATCTTCTTTTTAACTAAATAACAGAAAATGAAATGCTAATAACTCAAAATATCACAATTGAATCCCATTCATTTAATAGAGATGTATTGGAAGAGCTTGAGAAGGAGACTAACTGCAATATCATGAGGATCCTTTATCTAAGAAAATGACATGAGAAATAATGTTAAAAGCTATGTCTATGATTTCGAAAGCAATCTAAGTAAGAAATATGAAAAAACAGAGGGTAAACAACTTATCTAGAAAACATGTAAACCCTCCTTGAATAGCAGGGGCCCTCTGCTACCAATTTGGTGTAATCCTTCTTCAGTTCCTTAAAATGGTAATCAAAACACCATCAAGGAACTTATTTATTGAAAAAACTCACAAATCTACAGCCCATTCTATCTTAAGCTTTGTTACAAAACACTCTCTATTCCTTTCTCTCCTTCTCCTGTTTTTCACTATTTTTTCACTACCCATGATAGGAGAAAGCTTCTCCTATTTATACAAAATATGAGGAGTTATCTCATTAATGGGAGTCCACGAATCTCTCCCTCCATCTCTAGAGTTACAATAAAAATAGGAAATGATAAGACACATGTATTTCTAGAGTTTCAACACAACTAATAAATGAGACACATATCCTCTTAGAGTTTCAATATAACAAGGAAATGAGACACATATCCTCATGATCCCATGATCTTCTCCAACCAAATTCGAATTTGGCCTTAGAGTGTCACATAAGGGTCTTCTAGAAGTCTCCTTTTCATCTACACATGTCAACGAAAATCTCAACCCACTTGTGGAAGTATAAGCATATGCACATTATTTTCTAATTTTTAACCACAAATTCACTTTAAAAGGATAAGAATTAATAAAGTTTGGAAAAACATAAATGTGGCCCAATGATAATGAAAGTGGGATGAATGTAGTGACATAGTAGTGAAATGGAGGTGAAATGGAGGTGATATAATGGACATAATAGTGAAAGTGTAATGGAAATGAATGACATTTTCAAGACCCAACAGCTACAATTGATTGTCTTCTATCATAAGGCTGGAGATGGGTTGGTCGCCGTGGGCCCACATCTGCATTCAAAAAAATTTTGGTTCTTAATTGTCAAGACGATAAAAAATAAAAAAAAATAGAATTTAGAACTTGTTGAAAATGAGTTTACCTGATTCATCCCACTATTCCCCTACTGGGAGAGTCATCTCCCGGTCGCCGCGGAAATCTATCCCGGCGTATGGAAAGTCCTCGATGACAAAAATTTTGCGGTCCAGCCAACGAAAATATGAAGGAGGAAATCGAACAATCTCAGCGCCCTCAATACCGTGACGAGCCATCAATGCAACCCAACGAACCATCCTAGGTTCTCGGGGTCGACCAGCATCAACAAGAATACTCTCGGAGCTAGCATGGGTACCCTCTCTAGATCAAAAGTGACCAAGATGGATCCATATCCAAAGTTATTTAGTTTGCCATTTTTCGCTCTAGTTAGTTGGCCTTTTACATTGGCCAACACAGTTTTGCACCAGTTGAAGATGGTGCCTCGAAAAAAATCCACAATAATGCGCATCTGGCAACCGGTAGCTACATGCAATGCTGCACTCCCACACAGTCTGGTAACAGTAAATGCAATAAATTTCAGCTTGGGATGGATGATAGTTTTTATATCAATCCGTTTGTCCCTGGGGTCTGCCTCATCATTACATAATTCTTGACAAAGACTAGCGACAGTTTGGCCGCCCGGTCTAGTCCCAAACAAGGAAAGTTGTTCACCCCTCTTGGAAAAACCAGTCAGAAAACAAATATCCTCTAGCTCAATTTCGAGCTGGTGGCCGCCGATAATGGAACACTGGTCCTGCACGTTCCACCTGTTTACCATCCATGTCAGGAGGTCTACCTGTGCCCTCATGCCCTGAATGGCCCAGAATTTATACAAACCACATGCTCTTAATGCCTGCATTGTGGGCAAATGGAGCATCATGGCGTCATCCACATCCTCATGCTCACGTTCTCTCCAAATCAACATCTTGCTGATCCTACAATGCATAAAAAGATATGTTAGAACAATCTAATTTGAAATTTTTTGGGCGCCAAATGAGAAATTGGATTTTGAAATTTAAAAACGCGGGGACTGCACTTTCTCTTTGTACACAGTGCGTAGGAATGCACGCGCTCTGAAGGAAAAGTGCATACCCATGACTTTTTTCTACATAGGAAAAAGTCAGGGTCTGCAGGTCCCATGTGTGGCACCTGTAGACCTCTGCGGGCGATTTCTTAAACTATGTTTCTCCTTTAAAAATAAAATATAAAGCCTAAAAATGAATTGTAAACAGATGAAAAGAAAGATTAGGAGGTCGTGGATTACCTGCGACTGACGGTTCTTGATTTCATCGGATGGATTTTCCAGAATCTTCACAGGAACTGTTTTGCCCAAAAACTTCTACTTTTCACTCTGAACTTGAATGGTAAAAATGAAGTTGAAAAAATCATTTTTATAAGTTTTTTCGAATAGATGAATTTTTAATTTATTTATTTTTCACTTTAAAAAGGATATTTTGAAAGAATTTTTACTTGTCTTAAACAGGTATGTGTAATGTTTCACATTTTTGTGTAGAAATTGGATTTTTCAGGAGAATTGATCATTTTTCAACAAAGAGCATACTTTTATCACTTTTTCGGACTCTTTCAAAAATTTACGAAAAACTGAAACATTGGAGTTCTCTTTTAAGCCCTTTCCAGACTCTCTAAACATGAAAATATTTCTGAGCACTTGATTATTCGAACTCGTTAAATTAAATGAATGATCATCCCTTTAGTATAAGTTTACCCATTTTACGGACTGAAATGGACTATTTACGAAAAAGGTATATGTTGAATAATTGCGGTCAATAGAGTTCTCTTCCACATTATTTTATCCTTTTTCGGGCTCGAGAGACTAAATTTATGAAAAATTACACCCATGGAGTTTTCTTAAGTTTTTTCTTCTGACTCCCTAAAATTGAAAAACACCGAGTTTCTCCTATACTGGACTCGTTAAAATTTAACAGTAAAGGACCTGTTTAATTTTCAACAGGGACAAACCACTCCTTCTTAGGTTTCGAATCTTAAACTAAGTTGGACTCATCCGAAGGATGAGCTTATAAACAAGCAAATGTTATCCTCCTCAAGCTTGTCAAAAATAAAGAGGTACTTGCCAGAAATGGTGGGGGAAAAGAGAGAAAAATGACTTGTTTGTTGTATTTTGAATTTTCGAAAATCCAGTTAACCACTCTTGAACACGACACTTTCATTCACATGGGTTGGGAAATCCTTTACCTAATAGTTAATCAAACCTCATTTGAAAGTCTTAATCCGGTTTCTGGGTATTAGCTTTGGGTCAATTGTCACCAAGCCATCTGTAGTGTCGTTATGTGTTCAAGAGGACAGTTCAAATAAACCATTCATCTGCAAAATATCTGTCATCCATTTTGACCATCCCTGAGTCAGTCCTTGCCAATATATTTTCAAAACTTGATCTATGATTTCATGTTGTGGGCTTGCCTACGACGGATCACTTTCTATCGACGACAACTCATTATCTAGGAAGTTGATCTAGAAATCATCAGTACCTTGAAATCTGCATGCCTCAATGGCAGGTTTCTCACCTTCGACAACAGGTTGCATCATTGACCTTCGATCGAATGATTTCGTGACATGTTCGACTTCAGCTCATTCATTCACATTTCATGGATTGTACTGGGTACTTTGAGAGCCATTGACATTACTGGTGGTTACTCTCACACTTGTTAATAGTTTACATCATTGACTAGTAATCAAGTGGTTTCTACCATGTTCGACTTTGACACATTCATTCACATGGATAGAATCGTACTAGTTCAAGATGCGGAAATCAAGACCCTGGATCTAGTTTCTACCATCCAGGCTGCGAGTAATTTTGTTATCATTTATACAGTGGACTATTTATAAATAGATGGTTGCGTCCATACTGTGTCTACACATGTCTATACTGTGATGTACTCAAAAATCATTCTTGTATCAGAACAGTTTGAATTAGTTTCTATTTAGTTTTGATCTGAGTATGGGAATGCCTACCTCAGCGATGATATATATATATTTTGCATTGAATGTTTTTACAGGTTCCGACTGGGGTGTCCACAGGATGATCCTTGAAATGATAAAGTACTGCACTCTTCATATATGATAGGCTTCAACATCATCTATTCCAGACTTTGCACTTTAGGGGGCAATATGTTACACTAAAAATTGTCATCCTGACATTCTGCTATGTGTATGAGCTCATTATTACTCATACCTCTCCCTTTGCAAGTCTAACATATCAGTTCCTCATGTTAAGCCTTGAAAATCAGAGAAATGTTCCTTAAAATCTCCTAAACTTTGGTGTCGCACTTTCTCTCTATCTTGCTTGCGGTCTCGCACCTAATGTTCAGCTCTCTTGCGTATCTGAACGCACTTTATCTGTGTTAAAGGTGTGGACCCCTGTAAGATAAAAAAGGTGCAAGTAAATTCCAAAAAGCTCAATAAAAGTGAATTCTAGAAGCTTCCAGAAAATATCTTGCGGTGATAGAACCGCTCTTATGAGGTGCATGTATCCCTTACCTTATGGAGCTAACCCCTTGATGTGAGGAGATTATCCCTTTGAAGGAGGATTCTATCCCTTCATAGTTGGAACAGAAAACCTCCTCTTTTCCACTATAAAAAGAGGCATTGGGTAGCCTCAAAGGGAGTTCAAGCTTTAGAATATTTGAAGTTAAGTGTTGTTGAGATTCAGACTCAGTTAACTAATAAATTTTGAGGAGAGATTACATACCTCTATTCGTCTTGGTTGGAGGAGTGCAGAGCTTATAAAAGTAGAGGAGACTCCTGCTTCGGACCCCGGGAAGGCCTGTGCAACATCAAGGCTCAGGTTGTAAGGTTTTCCTTCTTTTGAAATTAATACAAAAATACTCATTTTTCTCAATAAGCTTTCAGTTAATGGTTGATTTCATAGATTCCTTTATCACTATGATAAGCATGGTTTATGATGATTTCTATACAGGTGCTATGTAATATTTTTCTTGTTTTTTACTGTAGGTTTACGAGGAAAACTCCTTCAAGCGCACGAGGGACAACAATGACTTCAAACAAGCGCTGGACATACGGTAAGTCTTTTACACCTATATAGAGCTTTTCGTAGATCATATATGCTTAGAGAAATATCAGTTTATTTGGATGTTTGTTGCTAGATACTTTCAGTAATAGGGAGATCGGTCTTGTCCGCAATACGGATTAATCCACACAACACATAGGACCAATTGCACCAATGGCACGACACTCATAGAAAATATATACAATCACCAAAAATAATTATCTCACAGGATGGGCAGAGGCGACACTTGTAAGGGACTGCACAACAGACACAATTGCCAGATTTATTTTCAAGAACACCATTATCAAATCCGGCTATCCCAGGAGCCTAACAAGTGATCAAGGCACACATTTCATGAATTCTACAGTTAAATCACTGCTGGACAAATTTATGATACAACACCACACAAGAAGCTTGTACCACCCACAAGCTAATGGAACCATCGAGGCATTCAACAAAATATTGGAAAAAGGACTAACAAAGATATGAAATGCTAACTGTGATGATTGGGATGAAAGGATACCAGCCACGTTGTGGGCATACAAGACAACCATAAAGAGACTACATAATCAAACTCCATTCCAGTTGGTATATGGGAAAGAGGCAGTGATACCAGTTGCGTTTATCATACCAACCCTCTTAATTGCTTCAAAAACACATATGATAGATGAAGACTCCATCTCTGCATGCCTCCATGAACTGTAGGAGCTTGAAGAAGATAGATTTCTGGTGAATTTCCATCAATCAGTACATAAAGAGAAACAAAAAGTCTACCATGACTGTCACATCAAGCATAAAACATTCACTATTGGTGAAAAATTACTGCTCTCCTGGTATGATAGAAAATTCCAGAAGTTCCTAGGGAAACTTAGAATGCACTAGATGAGGCCATATTATGTCATAGAGATAAAAGACTCAGGCGTGGTTAGACTAGTGAAACTAGACAAAGAAATACTTCAAGGATGGGTGAATGGCGCACACCTGAAACCCTATCATGAGTAAGCACCATAACATTTTTTTAATAACTCTCGCACCTGAGAGAAGTCAGTAGGGTAGAGTAGCATATTAGAGTCAATAACTCTCTCACAATCGAGATGAAACATAGAATAATTATATGTTAATATTTTCAGCCCGTTAGAGTAGCAATCCTCAATAAGAAATCCACACAATCGTGCAAAACAACAATCATCCCTGTTGCGATGTGGAGACCACATCGCAAAAAATTGTGGTCAGGAGGGGGGGAGAGTCTACAATGTCAGATAGCCTAAACATCAAATATCATTCACTCATAATGACCCATCATACCATTGTCAGTCTGTAGGATCACCTGAATTTGAAAAATAACTATTATAATTAGTAACCCCCATACCGTAATAAAGTTTCCATATTAAGCCATAATTATTACCCATAATGTCTACGTGACTCCCGAAGCTAGCATCAGCACTATCATAATACACCTAACTAGCGGTAAATAATCACACGATTATAGCCGTGGGAAAGACAACAAGAATTAATTAGTTATGGGGTCATATCAACATCATCCGTGCCAGTAATATTACTTAACCCACATGAAGGAAGCAGGCACTAGAACACCAGAAAATTTTGAGTTATCAGAAAAAGAAACAACTATAATGACAACCATGATTTCAGTAGTAGAATTTCAAAGCAGTCGATCAACAACGAAAGTTCGAAGAAGAATACCAGTAGCAGAAGTTCACAGCAGTAGACCAACAACTGTAATTCAATTCTACAACAGAAGGAATAAAATGAAAAAGATATCAACCTCAATCATTGAGCCCAAGATTGATGGAATAATTCAAAGGATGGAGTCATTAATAGGCCAATACGATAATGCATCGTTGATAGATACAGACTTCACAGACTCATACTAGTTCCCGACCATGAAAAGGAAAGTGTACATCAAAAATTTTGCAACGGAGGTAGGAGGTGAAGCAGCAAATATGAACCCAGACTTCAGAGATATTCAGAGGTCGACTATCCTGCACCTCAGGAGCCTCCCGGTATTTGGGACGACGAGAGCAACAATGAAATTCTCAAAGTTCTTGATGAGTAGAATTAAAAATGGATCATTATTTCATGGGAGGGATATCCCAATTCATGCATAGGACATACACAGACTTATAGGATTATTAGTGGAAGGAAACGATGTCTCAACGACCTTCGAAAATGTGTCCAAGAGAGCTAAAAATACAGGGGATTGTGATTACTATAGAAATATGAAACAATAAAAGGAGGAAAGGGAGAAAAAATCGACCTCATAAACAACCCAGAGGTAGAATTTGCCTGCTATTTGATAGCTAGGAAAACAATGAGGCACTACACTAAAGGGGAATTCCCCTGGACACGATCTTAGTCACGGAACACTGCATTCAAGGGGCACAGTTGAACTGGTGCACATTCTTGCTAAATGAGTCGTTTGAGGCATGTGAAGACAACTATAGGCGAGCCACAGGATTCATCTATGGTTATCTGATTATGGCCTTCGCAATGTGGAAGTGGACTCACCCAGGGATCAAACAGCTCTAAACAATTACTCATGACCAAGAAATGGCCTTAAGGTTCAAGCTATGGACAGTATTAGGGGACCCAAGTACTAAATAATTCAATGAGGAAGCTTTTACAGTCTGGTACAGACAGATGGTCGACACTGTTGGGAGCCAACAAAAGGTTCCAAGGATTATATTAGATAGATAATCTCCACAGATATTGTTTGGGGTGACCCACAACAAAACATATATTCGACAAAGTTGCGGGGATGAAACTAATTTCCTTAAGAAGCCATTGAAGTTCCAAATAGAGGAGGAAGCCTTCCACATAGATATTTCTTCATGGCCAGGAGCGTCGATGGAGATAAGAAACGGGATCATTCGTTTGAGGAAATGCTACCAAGAGCACTACTGGGGGAGACACTAGAGGAAGCAGTGAAGAGGATCTCACAGCTGCAACTACAGCCACTATTGGACTAGATTGACACACTGGTAAAAGGATTCAATAAGGTAATAGAAACTCTTACAAGGACATCTACTGTGTTTCCTAATTTTTCTTAGTTTCAGACATTGAATTATGCTTCCCTGTCCACAACCAACCCCATCATTTATGCTCTACCATCCACCACATTAAATTCCCCTTCGATGACCATAGTCACTCCAATCTGCAAGACCAAGGCAGCAAAGCCTCCAGTACCTGCACCCAAAGAAAATAAAGCATGAACCATGACACCTAAACAAGTAGTTGATCTCATGGGAGAAGACCAATCCCAACCTTTGGTGACAGGCATACTAATTCAAGAAGAGCTAGAGGTTGCCACCCAAACAACCCCTATGCTACCTGTGTTCGACCCATCATCCATCCTGAACATCCAAACATCATCGCCACTCCATACACATAATTCAACACCACACACCTCATTCACGTCCAAGGACCACCCCACCCACACTCCATCCACCTCAGCAACCATTTCAGATCCAATAACACCAGGGACCATAAAAAATGATGATATCAAGGCAGAAGTTAACTCAAGTATGGATGGAGTACCCGAGGTTGACCAAAACATGGTGGACCAGGGAAAATTTCTAGAGTTATTAATCCAAGAAGGGTCCTTCATTTCTGATACAACACCCACCCAAAAAGAGCTAAACCATTTCCAAAAATCCAATCTAGTATTGCAACAGTTTGTACCATCTACTAGTCTACACATCCCTGAACCCCAACCACCACAATAGAATCAACCAACGTCTCCACAAGGACATTCTGAAAGATCAATCACCAGTGGGAAACTTCTTAGGGAGAGATAGCCGACCCAGGAGATGTCGAGCATTGAAAACCTGTAGAGTTGGGGAGTTATCCAACTATTTAGTTTCATCTAGAAGGCAGCACAACAAGCAGAAGGTCTGCATAATGACCTCCAATAGAGATTCGAGCAACAGAAACAACAAGTGATTACACTTATTGATGAGCACAATCAAATCTGAGATGAGAAATATACCCTATAGAAGCAGCAGTAGCAAGTAACATAGGTCTTTAAAGACCTATGGCTGACCGTCATTGTGCAGGACAACAAAAAAACAAAATATATTTTGGCATGCTCAATGATCAAAAGATCCATTCGAGTAAAGATGGCATGCACAAGCCTGAGCAAAGAAACCCAAGAACTAAAGGAGGTACTTATAGCCAGGCCAGCATTGGCATATCCCTCTATAGTATATGCCGAGAAAATAGCAGAGAGGCAGAGACATATGCACAACACTAAGGAAACCCTCGGAACTATGGTCAAGGAAGCATACAACCTACTAGAGAAGCTACATGAATGCTCAAATTCCCTGACAATGAGAGCACAACTAGTTTTGGACCAGCTCCAGAAATTTTTCCTTGAGATCAGAGGAGCCAAAGATCCCATCAGCAGAACAAAATTGTATGACCAAGCAGATGCACTTGAAACCAAACTTCAGGAAATTGAATAACACTCAGCGTCAATGAAGCGGCTTCTTAAGACCTGAGGCATCCTGTGAAGCAAAAGGCCGAGGAAATATAGCAATTAGTGGCAGAAGCAGAACCAAGGATACAGGAAGTATTCAACAAATTGACGCAGGTGGCAGATGCAACCGAGGCCAACAAGGTTGTCACTGAAATGGAGCCTATGCTTAAAGAATGGCAACAAGCAATAACTAAGTTTACAGAACTTAGGACATTAGCATTGAGAAATGTTCTCAATTTGGGGCCTTTGTTGGAATAAGGCGAAGCAACAGGAGAATATAAGCCAACACTGAAAGCCAACAGACCACCAAAAGCTGTAGCAATAGGGAAAGATTGACACGGGGGAAGTCAATAGCATGTGGTCGGGGCCTGTTGGGGGCTTCTTCTTTTTTATAGAACAATTTTGGACTTGCAGAGAGCTGGACAACAGGTGGGAGAACGCAACCAAAGTAGACAAGGAGTTGTTACGGTTGAGGAAATATAGAAGACAGGTAGAGAAGCATAGGTAGAGAACATCACAAATGGCATAGATGGGAGACAAGAAAAATCAGTAGATATCCCAAAGATAAAGAAGAAGCGGACGACACTGGAGCGCAAGGGAGTAGACGAGCACAAAATAAGAAAGGACTGATAGTGTCATTTGAAGAGAAAAAAATAGGCAGTCATTCATTTTGTTAGGGACAGAGTCAGTCCAGGGACAGGCTGAGGGGAAGTAGAGCCACATGAGAGCTCTCCGTGAAGCCAGTTGTACTAAACCGAATTGTAATAGACACTGCGGAGTACATGTACACTATTTTGATTTAAGTTAATGAAATTGGGTTGTAGTTTTGTTGTATATCGTGATTTGATTGATGTTTACATCGTATGGTGAATGTATGCCTAATTTAAATTTTAATTAAGCTCTCTAAACATGTCCTCATGAATGATAGCTATTTCTCATAGTTGATATATATGTGTGTGTGTGTGTGTGTGTGTGTATGTATTTATGGCTTCTAAATGCTCATAGCTATTGTCTGTGTTGGTAATATTTCCTCAACATCAATGATCTAGCTTCTAATATTATTAAGGTCATGACACGCCTCGGGTAAGACAACCTACTCCCTGTAGCAGGGTGAAAATGTTGGTGTGGTTCTAGACTACTGTGGAAACCTTGTTGGCCCCAAACCAGAACCTGGGTCTTGCCCAAAGAGCTCCTTTTTCACCAACAAGCAAGGCCATCCATTATAATCATCTTTAAACCCTTTTTCTTCAATTCTGCTTGCACCATATCCATTTGTATTTCTAATTCTTTGACTTGGCCTTGCAACTTCCTTCTTTATGACTACAACCACCTGTTCCTCTTGAAGATATGTTTCATCATTATGTGTAGAGGTAGTTTTATTTTCAATATCTTCCTTGACCTCTCTGCAACCTCATCATAAAAATCTATCTATTTTCTCACTTCTTTTTTGAAGTCTATGAGTTCCTGCCTCTTTTTTTTTTAAATCTTCAAACTCTAGTTTAGACTCCAAAACCTCTTCTCTAGCTTCCTTAATATGTTCTCTTAGAACCTCCAATTCATTCTTTTATTTAACTTTTCCTTTTCCTTTCCTTGTCTTGATCACCTCTGGCTCTATTGGAGATAACTCTATGATTTATTCCCTTGGCGGCATTTTCTTCTTTTCTGGTTCCTTATGAAGCCTCTCATATTTTTCTCCCTTTGATAGCTATGACCTAGTGAGTGGCTTCTTAGGTTTAAAAACAGATCCTGAATCTTCATTGGAAAAATCTAGGTTCTTAGCTTTAAGACACTTTTTCTTTGTTCTTTCTCCTTTAACCTGTACAGGCTTCACAACAAGAGTTTCCTTAACATCAATTTCCTACAAGATATCTTTAAGCTTACCTTTCTGCTTTGTCTCACTTCTATTGATCCTTCTATGAGCTCTTATATCAGTTTTGACTTTAAGGTTGGTATGGGTTTGTTGAGGCACCATTATCTCTTGCAACTAATGAACTTCTACCTCCATTGGCTCCACCATGGGCTGCACCTCTGTGTGCACCTCCACCTCATTAGGGGAGTTTTGAGGTCTAAAATGGGCCTCCTAAGGAAATTATAAAATAATAGTGGAAATAATAAAATAATATTTTATTACATAATCAAATTTTAGAGGGAAAAAATAAAAAAATACTTTTTCAACTCGTATTTTCAACTTATCTCCCAAAGTTTTCACTCAAATATCGAGCAAAAGTACTCATTGGATGCAAAATCTAATTCTGCATCCAAAGAGTACCCATATTGCATACTTTCGATGGACCCTACTACACAAAAAATGAGAAATACATGAAAAACATGATTGCAATCACATTTTTTCATGTATTTCTCATTTTTCACATAACAGGGTCCATCGAAAGTATGTAACATGGGTACTCCTTGGATGAGGAATTAAATTTTTCATCCAACGAGTACTCCCGCTCGAAATTTGAGTAAAACATTTGGAAGATAAGTTGAAAATACGAGTTGAAGAAGTAGTTTTATTATTTTCTAATCTTTTTACCCTTTTACTTAAAAAATGGTGAACCATCCCCATGGTTGACATCATCATCTTAAATCCTATTGGTTCTTATAGAGTTTATTTTGGTTGTACATTTTTCTTAGGAGGCCCATTTTAGACCTCAAAATTCCCCTAATGCATGTTCAACCTATGTTTCTGCCCTTGATTCTTTGTCCTTCCTAGGAGTATTTGTCTTTGAACTAGGTGTATTTGTAGGAGTGAGGACATCCACCTCATACCCACTCAAGAATATAAAAGTGGACCAATCCTTGTTCAACTTCTTCAACTCCTCCATAACTAACAATTTAATTAAACCATGATGAAAAATATAAGTATCATTGCTTTCATTTTTATCTTGCACCTTGTCAGCTCTTTTTCTTAAACACCTAAAAAAAAATGGTAATTCCAGAGGTTGTTTACCTATTAAATGAAGCAATAATCTGAAGTGGTATTGGTATATCATGTGAAATATACCTTCATAGGTAAAAAATTTCTGAATCACAATCAAAAGTTTTGAATAGTTGTCTTTGAGGAAATTCTTAGAGATGCCTGAGCTCATGTCAATGCCTATGTGCTCCTCCTTCAAAACTTAATCACAACTTTCAATATTAAACTTTGTTTCTTTAAACCAATATTCTCTATACCTTCGAATCTCGGTTTCCTGTGCAATGGTATCAGGAGAAACAACAAAATTGAGGATGCCCACCTTTGAACCTGTACCAATGAAGTTTCTAACGAAATATTTGGACACCTTTGCATGATATCCTTGCAGTTTCTGGAAAAAACTCATACAACCTTAATTTGTGAAAGCTTGTGAGAAGCTACGGTATTCTGCGATCAATCTCATATCCATGGGCTCGTATCTGACAAAGTGCCACCCTTGTTTGGTTTTTTATGTGAATCCATACCTTCAAAAACAACACTGATCTACTTCCTCTTTGACACTTGCAAAATTTTTTGAGACAACAAATACCTTCCTTGACACAAGTAACTCCTAGCCTAGGACAACAATCAGATAAAAAACTAAGACCCAATACTGCTGTCAAAATGTTC
The DNA here is from genome assembly GCA_034641835.2 of Pinus albicaulis. Lineage (NCBI taxonomy): Eukaryota > Viridiplantae > Streptophyta > Pinopsida > Pinales > Pinaceae > Pinus > Pinus albicaulis. The sequence goes on from CM076578.1 coordinate 1,074,341,695, forward strand.
AAAAAACTTACAAGGATGAAAGGAAAGGTGCTGCTTTTCGAATTGGGTTCAGGCTATATTAGGAAACATGAATGAGTGGGAAAAATGAAATGATGGAAGGAAAAATGATTACCACGCATGCACATGGCACATGATCACACATAATTGAAAGTGTTATGATGACCAAGTGCACTCTAACCATTGGAATTATGAAAAGATACACTTATCCCACCGTTAGCAAAAAAAAAATGAAGTTCGTAGCATTTTCAGTTATTGGAAGGGATAACTCGCTACAAAACTGTCAGGCACTTCCATAGCGAAAACAAACTATTTTACACAGAAAAAGCTGCGAACTCTAGAAAAAGTTTCCAAGTGTCACAAAATGACCTTTTTAACCCATGCAATCAGATTTTTTGAAATTTACTTTGATAAGACCTCTATTACATGACCAATGATTATTTAGACCCCTTAAAGTATGTGTTAGTATGAATCTTGATTCGAGGCGTACGAAAAAAGACCACTTTAGCTGTGCATAACAAACAGCCCTAACAACAGAAATGAATGTTAATATATTTAGGTCTGCAGTTAGATGATCAAGACAAATGCTGCAAAAATCTAGATCTATGCATTAGAAGACATTAAACAGTAGAAAATAAGATTTACTCCATAGATCCAATAGACAAGACAATAATATATCCAATGAAATTTTTATTAATGGCACTTGGGAGGAAAACACAAGAGGGTGTTCCCTGTTCTCCTCAATGGGATGGGTTCTTGTAAGTCCTCAGCACTTCAGTTTTAGAATTCCTCTCTCTTGATGGTGTAGAAAACCCAGACAAAAATGGAAAAGTATGGCTATGATGGTGGATCAATAGCCAGACCAAGAGTTGAGATCTAATGGGATCCTTAGGCAACAAAAGGTGACAAATGAATGGGAAAACCCTTCTATTTATAACAAAATATTGAGTTAGTCTAGATCTTGGTGCATAATTAAAATATTATTAACCAAATCAAGATCCAACTTTTATGGAATATTTTATTAAATTTGTTGGAGGGAAAATGAATTTGACTTGAGTCAAATCCCCTTATTTGTAAATAATAAATAAATAAATTATTTATTTATCATTTTAAGGATGTGATTAGGTAATAATAAATAAACAAATGATTTATTTATCATTTTAAGGGTATGGTTGAGTAGTAATCAAATAAATAATGCTTTAGTTAATTATTTATGGGTGATTTAGTTATATTTAACAAAGAATATTATTTAATAAGGTTTAAATAACTAATATTTAGGAGATAATAAGATAAATAATGATTTATATAATTAATTTCCTTGTTTTGGGTTAAATATAACTAGGAATATTAATCAAACTGTTGTTTAATTAATTATTTTATGAGGAAAATCAAACAAATATAGATTTATTTAATATTTCCTCATGGGGTTTCCTGTTTAGACCATAAATAACTTAATAAAGGTGGTTTACTAAGTTATTTTTTTATAGTGAATGCGATTTTACTTGGCGTAAAATCGATCTTACTTGGTGTACTTGGGTCCATCTAATAATAATGGATTAGATGACCAAAAATGGTGTAACACTATGTATTTTTTTTTTAAATTTGATGACCTTCATGACCTTATTCCATCCTAATGAAATAACCTAAATTAAATAAGACAAACTTAGACAAACCTATTTGTTATCAAGGATAACAACGAAGCTAATCTTGCAAAGGTTCAACAAGATCAAGCCTAAATATTTATACCCCAACCTCGTTGGGGGCATGCAAACAAAGATCAAGAAAGAACAGACCGCTATGATACCACTCATCCATATTTATGCAGGAACAAAATAAAATACATAAATAAAAATAAACATATATTTGAAACATAAAATATACTTAATTTCATTAATATCAAATAATTGAAATAAGATTCTAGAGAGAATTGAAATAAACTAGCTAGGGTGATGGCAACTTATCTCTGAGAAGCGATGTGGCGGCTATACGCCTCTGAATTGTGTTACAATGAAGCTCAAGGGCCTTTTTATTATTTAACAACATGGGAAAACCATAAACAACCAAAACCTAGCCCCGGGAGATGGAACGCCAAGATTTTGTGGGCCCCGTTGGGGTTAGTTGGGAAACCAATTTCTCCGGGTCGTAACTTGGTCATATCATATTAGTTTTGTGTATACGATATATCTTCACAAATATATCTCCAAGTAATACAAGTTTTGCTGCAGGCCCACGCATATGGCAACGAGCCTATTGCAGACCTCAAAAAAACACCATTTAGGGGATCAAAACTACTCCATAAGTTTAGGACACGAAAAACTGCTAAAAATAGTAAATGCTGCTATAAACGAGGAAAATAATGAAACCAACTGGAGGTCTAGGTGGAATAGGTGGGTGGCCACCAATATCCACCAATATAATTTCTCCCCCCTTAGGAAGAAATGGTCCCCATTGTGTGCAGAGCCTCCGTGAGGTGAGGAAATGTTTGTTGAATCTGGTCCCTTTTCAACCACTTTCCCTGAAAAAGGAGTTGGCCTGCATTGACTACTCGATATATTTGGATCCTCAGTTGGTAGGTATTCTTTATCTTTGTGTCCATGAGCCATTCAATTGTGGCCTGTTCCATGGATTCTCGGTTGAACTCTATTGGTGTGAGTTTTTCTCCAATGTTGGATGTGTCCAGCAATGGTGCAAAGTAGGGCTGAAGGTTGTACACATTACACACTAGGTGTATACCAATGAATGGTGGAATACTGAGCTCTAAGGATTTATCCCCTACAACCTTGGTGATGGTATATGGTCCATATCGTAGCGGGATAGATTGTGGTGGGGCCCAACAAGGTGCTCCTTCTACAAATGTAGCCAAACTTTGTTTCCCACTAGGAACTTATGTGGAATGTGATGTTGATCATGTCATTTCTTGTACTTAGAATTGGCTCTGTCCAATATTTCATGGAGATGTTGGTGAATGTGATGAATTTTCTCATTGAAGCTGTTCGCCTTATCAGCTTAAGACAGAACATGAGCTGAATCTCCCTATGTAGCTGCAAATGGTGTGGCCAGATAATTGGGACATAGTAGCTAGAATCCCAAGCCCACCTGAAAGGGGTTGGGCCAGTTAAGCTGTGGAGAGCTCAGTTATATTTTTGCTAGACATATGGGAGGCTTTCTTCCCATGTGCATGGATGCTTCAATTTGTACATGCGTAGAATGTGTACGATCATCCTGTTGACAACCTTTGTTTGGCCATCAGTTTGGCAGTGGAAAGTTATGGACGTAGTGAGCTTAGTGTCCAACATCAACCAGAAACTTGACCAAAGTGTACTAAGGAACATGCTATCCCAATCTGAGATAATGGACTGTGGGATCTCAAAGTGTACCCACACTCGCTCAAAGAAGAGTTTAGTAGTGGCTTCTGCTATGATATTCTTCTTGCAGGTCGCCATATGACCATCTTAGAGAATCTCTAAATGACCACAAAAATGCAGTTGTCACCATGATTTATATGAGGAAGGTTCGACATCTAATCCATCGAGATCGTTCCCATGGACGAATACAGGTAGGTAGCTGAGTATATAGGCCTTTCTTCTTGATTGTATGTATGGAAATGACACATGCAATGGAGGATCTGATGTACTTCTTGACATCATGTCGAAGGTTCAGATAATAGAAATACTTCTGCAGTACTGCCACTATTTTCTTGACCCCAAAATGTACAACGAATCGACTATAGTGTGCTTCACAAATAATATTGGCATGCTCACTTGAAGGAACACATAGGTGTCCTAGGTGGCATAAGAGTGCACCCTAGAGGTAAAAATTTGGAACTTTCTTACCCTACAAGAGCGTCTGGTATGTGTCGCTGAATTCTGGATCACTTTTGTAGATATGCATCAAAATCAAAGTCTCATGCCCATAAGAGTCAAGCACAATGGTTAATACCATGATCGATAATCGGTTAAGGAATTCTGCAACATTATTGTGTTTTCCTTCTTGTACTTGATGTTAAAATGGAAATATTTCATGTATGTGGACCATTTATGATGGAAATAATTCTGCAACTTCCCTTTCGTCTATATTAAAGGCAGGGGTAGGTGATCTATGTGGATGACCATTTCCTTCCCCAAAATGTAATTCTTCCATTTTCGGTAGGCCTGCAAAATGGAATACATATATTTTTCATAGGTGCGATACTTTCATACTCTGTCTAAAAGTGTCTCACTCTAATATGCCACTAGATGTCCCTACTGAGTAAGTACTGCGAAAATAGCATAGTGAGAGGAATCTATCTTGATCTTAAATGGTTTCTACAAGTCCGGTAATGTGAGCATTGGCGCAAAGAAGACATGATGTTTCAACTCTGCGAACACCTTTTATTGAGATTTAGACCAAAATAAATTTTCTTTCGCTCCTCCATTGGTGACTTAACTCAAAGGCCAAGTGATATGCGAGAACATCAACACAAACCTACAGTAAAAATTGGCAAGACGTAGAAAGTTGCAGAGTTCTGTTAGAGTGGTTGGGACTGGCCAATACTGAATGACCTAGATCTTGGCTAGGTCCACATACACCCCCCTCTAATCAATAATGTACCCCATATATTGAACCTCGGTCATGCCAAAATTTCATTTCTCCAAATTGGAACATAACTTGTGTTATCATAGTGTTTTGAGGACCTCTTGAATGTGGTGGAGGTGCTCTTCCCAACTCTAGTTAAAGTTTAGGATGTCATCCAAATACACCACCACGAATGAGTTAGTGAATGGTTTCAAGATGTCATCCAACAACCTCATGAAGGTTGCAAGAGAATTCATCAACCAAAAAGGCATGACCAACCATTCAAAAAGGCCCTCCCTAGCCTTGAAAGAATTATTCCACACATCAGAGGGTTCGATTGGTACTTGGTGATACCTAGAATTCAAGTCAATATTGCTGAAATATTTCCCCCCCTTGAGTTGCTCTAGAAGGTCATCAATCCCTAGGATTAGATATTTATTATATTCAATGATCTTTTTCAATGCTCAATAGTTAATAAAAATTCTCCAATTCCCATCCTTCTTCTGCACCGACACGATCGGGCTCCCACGGGGTGATGAATTTGGACATATGTGACTTTTCTACAACATATCCTGAATATGCCTCTTGATTTTTTCTCTCTCAAGAATAGAGTGCCAATATATTGGTATATTGTGTAGCAACATACCTAGGGTCATATTGATGGAGTGCTTGACCTGACAGTGTAAAGGCACACATCTAGTTGAGGTGAAGATGTCCCTGTACTCCTCCATGACCTTGTCCATCTATTCCTATCATGTGAAGGTCATGACCATAGCCTTCTTCTTTCCCTAAGGGTGGATCATAAGGATTTTTTTTTTCCTAATTTGGGAAATGAGCTTACTGTATTGCTTCACAGTGATCAAAGAGATGGAGAGAGGCAGTGCTACCCCTAGTATCATGTACAATTTTTTACCCAAAGTAAAAATAACAGTTCGTCGCCGAGACTCATCTCAAAATATGGCATCCACATTGATCCCTCCAAGATCAAAGCCATTCAGCACTTGGATTTCCCAAGGAACAAAAAAATGATTCAGTCATTCAATGGTAAGATAACTTTTTTAAGGAGATTGTTACACAGTAATTTGTCACTGTCCTTACCATTCCCCATCCCGCACAATGGAGGACCCATTCTGTGACCTGTGGACATTGTCATGCCTTGGAATCATTATCAGTGTATCCCTCTGAACATGAGCTTCATTTGCCCTTGAGACATCTCCTTGCAAAAGTCATGAAGAACAGCCCTTTTGGCATTGGCGCGGGCAAGCAGTTCAGTCCTCGCGCCAATGGAGAAATTAATGCAAAGGGGTCGCGCCACTTGGCGCTTTGTCATAGAGCCGTAGTCGCGCCACCCAATTTGGGAGTTGTTTTTTAAATATGGATGGCGGAAGTTGAGTTCTAACAAATCCACAAACCATCACCTATCTTGAGTTGGGAGGTTGGCTGCGGGAGTTCTATGGAGGGAAGTGGTTTTTCCACCTCCCATAGAACCTTCCTTGTTGATAGGGCCAATCCCATAATAATAGGGATCCGAACTCCTCCTTCCCCATCTATAAAAGCTTGCTCAAATCAATGGCAAGCTGGTCTTGAAGTGCCTAAGCTCTGAATCTCCATATTCCCAAGAGCCTTTGTGTTCTGAAGCACCCTCTCTTTCCCTTAAGGCTGACTCAAGTAAGGAGACCATTGTTACGAGACTCTAGAGAGGTTTCCCCTTTCCTTGGCGAGCTTTGCGAGATGTGGACTACTGGAGACCCGTCCGAAGGAGACCGCGACGTCAGAACTTGGTTGTAATCTTTCTTCGCTGGTTATTTAATAGATGATTATGATTATGGTTCCACTCCGTTTTCCATCATGTTAATGCGAGTAATGTCCTTTCTGACTGATGTTTAGTTACGTATGCCGGTTTCCATGCTTGTATCTGTTCGTTTCTTCCATGTGCAGGTGTTCATCCGCGGAGATCGTGGAGGGATTGTGATCTGCCGAGGCTGAGGAACGGGGACGCTTCTTCTTCAGATCCTAGCGTTGGAATCCAGGTAGGCTTCTATCTCCAACCTTTTCATTCGTAATTAGGAACCTGCGTCATGACATTGTTTGTTTGTTGCTAGACCCCTGCTAGGCTAGTAGGGATCGCCTCTGTCCGCAAAGGGGATTTACCTCCTCAAGAAATTGGCGACTCCACTGGGGATCCAGCTTGTTGTTTGATTTGTAAACTATAGACGGAGTCTGAAGTATAGCCAGATAGCCTTCGAAACGCTTTTGCCTTGCATTAGCGGAGTAGATCAACGCTACTTCAGTCAATCTCCGGCTTGGTTTACGGACTGAACGACTTGGAGTCTTTGTCTTTCCTTGCCGTTTGTATCTTGCTTTTCCTTGCTTGATGAACCTTCTGGGTCGGATTTTTTGTGCGTTTTTGCTTCTTGGATTGCTTAGCTTGCATTGGTCTGTTTCTGGAGTAGCTTATTTTTAATTTTTTGCTGAGAATCTCGACTGGCGCAGTTTTTAACCCGATAGTCGCGCCACTTGGCGCATGTTGCCTTTGTACAACCCGCGCCAATCGCCTTCTGGCGCCAGTTTCACTCTTACAGTCGCGCCACCCCTGTAAGTTTTTTGAGTTTTCTCATTTTTGAGCTCTCTGAAGTTGATCAGTGTTTTTCTTCTTGATTTTCCGACTGCCTGAGTGTGTTGGAGTCTTGTTTGGCTGGGAATTCACCTCTGTCCTTTGGTTGTTTGCTTCTATCTACCGATTTCACGTTTCAAGCCCTAGGTCATCTAGTAGCTTGGTGTATCGAGCCCTCCTTGGGAGTTTTGGTGTTTGGATTGTCCTGTCAACTATCTGATTGATTCTCCACGTTCTCTGAGTAGTTGTTCATTGTTTTATTGCGATTTTTGGGTGATTGTTCATCGCTTCATTCGAAACTCGTTTGGTCTTGCTTTGGACTTGGATCACACGGTCCATTGGAAGCTTTTGAGTCTTTTTCTTGCTTTGAGAGACTTTGGTCGATTTGGGGATCTGATTGCTTGTGTTGTTGAGTGGAATGTGTTTGTTTCGCTCTCTTGGGTATCGTTTCTCAAGTTGCTCCATTCATTTTCAAGTTTGATTAGTGCATATTAGCCATTAAACATTGAAAATCAAAAAAAAAAAAATCTCTTTTGCTTTTGTTAATTAGTGCAAATTGTAATCTTTTCCATATCGCTAGTGATTAGTGTTTTGAATGAAAAGTTGTCAATTGCATTAGTTGCATTATAGAGCTCATTGTTTGGTTTCCATTCATTTCGTTTGTATAAAAGCTCTCAACTCTTCTCTAATTAGTTTTCATCGAACGAAATGTTGCATTGTGGCATATAGCTTTGCATTTAAGAGACACTACATACGATAGGGCCTGGAAATTGAAACTTAATTGAAGATCAACTGTAAAATTTATTCAATTAACCTAAGGCAGCATTGGAACTTAACGAAACACATTTCGAAGGTCTAGGCTAGAGACGTGTTCCGGCGTCGTTAAACCTAGCAGCTGTCGTTCGCCTGTTGGCTTTAGACAGCGCTAGTACGGACTTGCGCTCCCCGTACCGTCGCGTATATAAAGGGAGACCCCTCTAGGTTTTCAATCCTTTATCCACAGGAAGCCGAGTCCGCCGCCCTATACCCGTGATACACCGAACACAGCATTCGGGGAGACTACCTGCACGTACGGAAAGTCCTTGGTCGATTTCTGTTTCATTTTGAAACCAAGGTGTATATTGCAGTTCACGGCTATCTGGTACACCCTTTGTGCCTAGTTTTTCCTGAGTAGTCATTTGGTCTTTTCTGACTCCCTAAACTTGAAAAGACCGTCAAGCGCTTGTCCTTTCACGCTTGTGTCAACTCTGAAAGAGATAGAGTCATCTTTTTATCGTTTCTCGACTCTTAAAACATGAAACGGTAGAATTTCTTACTTTCCAAATGTGGTAAAATTAATCGCCCACGATTACACACCCGTTTAGACATTGCTTGTTGACCGTTTGATCGTGTGCCCTTAACTCGTTTTCAGCCCGTGTGTGGTTTTGAGTTTGATGGCAACTTTTTCAGAGTTCACCAACCAAGGAATCCCCTCAGAAGGGAATCCTTGTCATTTTCCTCCTTTTGGAAATGTTGGTGCTCCTTACATGGCGACGTTGTCCCTTCCTGGGTTAACTGTTGGGTTGCCTGTTTGGTTGTTCTCAACCTCCGTTGTCCCGAATGTCTCCACTACTGTTCAATCAGTTCCTCCACCTGAACAACCTCATGTTGATTCCAAGGTGGACCTCTCCCCTTCTTCGCCTGTTTCTGCGTCCTCCTCTTCTACTTCGCCTGGTGAAAGTCTGGATTCAAGTAACCAGGTTGCTAAGAAGAAGAAGAAGAAGACAAAGAAGAAGAAGTCTGATAAGCGAGAGGCTAAATGTACAGCTACTGTCCATGAGAAATCTCATCTTGATAGGCCCTCTGACCCTCCGCGGAAAGTCAAGTTCCCGTGCATGTTGTGCGCGGGAGAACATTTGCTTCGAGACTGCCCTGGCATTCCCAAGGTGCTCGAAACATGGACCAACGGCCGCCCACCGTTGCCTTTGGCTTCCGGGAGTCAAGTTGGGGGCACGTCTTCAGCTGCTGTTGATAAGAACTCTAAGAAGTAGGGTAAGATCACCAATCCCTGTAAGTTGTGTGAAGGACACCATGCCATTCACCTTTGTCCTTATATGGATGAAGCCAAGCAAATCTTGGACAACCCAGTCGGTTCTACACCACGCCTTCCACCTGGTTACAATCGGCTTTCTTTGAGTCCTCCGCCAGCCGATCCTGTGATTAGTCAAGAGTTATCCTTGGTCGATCCCATTCCCCCAGAAATTCAAATTCACGAATCCGTCCCTGACCAACCATTGGTCGTAGGATCGGTTGAACTGGCCCCGTCCGCGGTGCACCAGGTCTTTTCTGTCGAGAGTGGATCTCACTCCCCCCATGTCCTTCTGATTTCTTCAGATTCTTCAGACTTGGAGAAATATTCTCCTGTCCCTGTGCTTCAAGAAGCTCCTCCTCCGCCTCCCATGATCAAGGCTACGGAGGATATTCCTCCCGCCTTCGAGATGGAGGTCATGGAGGAGGCTTCTGCTTCCGTAACATCAGGGGAAGACCTTCGCTTGTCGATGGTAGCCCCTCCGAGTAGTTTGGTTGCTTCCTTTGACTGGAATCGATTTGCAGGATTTCGCCTTCCGTCTTATGTGCCTTTCGAGATCACAGTACAGGCTCTTGGTCTGGTTGTACCCAGCACCATTATAGACGAAGGCGCCTCTGTTAGTATTCTGTCATCAACTACCTGGCAAGCTTTCGGTTCGCCGCCGCTTGCGCCCGTTACGCAGAATCTGTTGACATTCAATAGAAGAATGAGTCAACCGTTGGGGATCCTTCCAAGATTACCTGTTACTTTGGGAGGCAAAACCGTCCATATGGACGTGATGGTCGTTCCAGGCCCCTTGGATTTCAATCTGCTTTTGGGGCGTGATTACACCTATGCCATGGGAGCGCTCGTCTCCTCCCTCTTTCGTGTGGCCTATTTTCCGCACGAAGGAAGGATCGTGACCATTGATCAGCTGTCATTCTTTGGTCCTAATGTGGCAACTGGTCCGCCATCACCCCCTCCTGGTTTTTATCCACCTGTTGTCTCTGCCCCACCGTAGGTCAACTATGTGGCTACTTACCCCGTGCCTGTGCTCAGTGATGATGCCGTAGTGCATAATGTGCTGGGGGCATTAGGTCCTGACTTCCAGGGTGTTTCCCTTCCATCAGGAGTGGAACTCTTGGAAGCACCGCCTTCTGGTTCATTTTGATGTAAGTCGGTTAGAGCACGGTTTCCTCCCTGGGTCAAGCTCTTTAAAAAATGAAACCAGGATCTCGGAGCATCGTTCCTCCACTTGTGTCAAGCTCCTAAAAATAACGAAACAAGTTGTTTGAGGATGGTTCCTTAAGTGTGTCAACCTCGTTAAAATAATGAAACACGAGTTCAATTCGACTTTTGTTTTGAACCTTCACTCCATTTTCAATGGACTGAAGCTTGGGGGGCATGCACCTCGAATTGAGACATCATGCTGGGGGGCATGCCCGTCTTCCTTATTTCAAGCATAGTTTGCATATGTGTGTGTTCATGTGTGCTTTTAAGCTTGCGTAAAAATGAAATGTGTGATTAGATACATTGTGTGGATACATTTCGCATTGGGTCGTTTGTTATGTAACTGATACATTAGATTACATCTGTATTAGACATTTGCATGACATATAGAAAACATCATCACATGTAAAGAAAGATCCATCCAAAATAGTCATATGTATATATATATATATATATATATGTGTGTCGAAATTTTTGCACAGTGTGCATCACAAAACTCAAAAAATATACATAATCGTCTTAGTACATCCTGAGACATTGTGTCTCTTAAAAAATAGGTGTGGCATAAACCCTAGAGACTAATCCGCATGGTGCTCATGATAGCACGTCACTGCACGCACTAGGCGCCTCAGGATTCGGTGGATCCAGTTTGGAACTCCCACCGTGTGGCGCTGGTATGCCATCGGTACGTCTGATAGTCGGGCATAGTCCGGGATCCCATGGGCAATCCCCTCGAGGTTCTGGATCAGTTCCTCTCCTCCGGTACCTTCCCCCTGGATCTCAGGGGCGAGTTGTGTCCTCCGGGAGATAGGAGACATCCCGGCTGGTCTCTCAGGTCCTACATCTGCATGCATATATAATTGTGTTAGACGAATGTGTGTTAACAAAAAAAACATATAAACATAAAATCAAAAATATGAGGTCTTACCCAGCTCCTCGTCCCAGTCATCTCCTTCTGGTAGTGGGAGATCTGGGTCCCCGGTAAAGTCAGTTCCCGAATAGGGCCAATCTTCCACGACGATCAGTTGGCGCCGTAGCCACCTAAAGAACTCTGGCCTCCAGGACATCTATTGGCCACCTCCAGATCTGGGCATCAGTGCTGCCCAGCGAGCCATTCGTGGCTCTCGTGGTATCGGACTCGCCACTATGGCCCCTTGGCCCTGGAAGATTGGTATGCGTTCCAGAATGAACGATACCAAGATGGAACCATACCCGAACTGCTTCAGTTTCCCCTGTTTGCACTTCGTGAGCTGCCTTTTCATGTTGATGGTTACTGCTTCTGCCCAGTTGAACAGTAGGGGACCCATGCATTCTGAGGCTAACAGGAGTTGAGTCTTCGTGGCCTCGTGCAGAGCCTGCGACCCAGCAGCCCGCGTAATGGTGTGGAGAACTACTCTCAGTGCTAGATCAGGGATGGTGGAGATGTATACCTTCTTGCTTCCTGATCCTGTTTGTGCCCCTCGGCACACCCGTGCCATTACCTGTTCCATCTTTTCCCCGGATGGTCTACTCCCAGTCAGTACAGGAATTGGGCCTCTACGGGACAATCCAGTAATGAGATAAATGTCAGTGACCTCCAATTCTAACACCTGGTCTCGTAGCCTGAACACTTGTTCATTTTCATCCCAGATGCTGATTAGATATTGGAGGAGCTCGGGCTGAGCTCGTAAACATGGCGTGAGGAAAAAAAATTTCAATCCATAGTCTCTTAGAGCATTCATGCAAGCCTGCCTTTGCATGGCCTCTTCATCCTCGTCTTCGTGCTCTCGTTCCTTCCATTCGATTGCCATTTTGGGTGGTTACCTGCATTCATATGGTCAAAAACCCCTGATTAGATCTTTGGTGAGCTTCAAAATTCAAGTAATTTGGTTTAAATACCAGAATTTTAGGCGAAAATTAGGTTCGGCCGCTGGCGCGAGCCCTTTAGTAAAAAGAGCCCAGTGGCGCGGGTCCGTGCCCGATACCCACGCCAATGGGCCCGGCCCTAAAATTTTAAAAGCGGCCACACAAAGTCAATTTCTAAGGGAAAATCATTAAAAAATATATGGAAATGAAGAGCAAAGGAGCGCCTCTTACCTGTGACAGACGAGAAGCTGAATGGTTGCCTGGATTGGTCGCAATCACCGTCAGAAGATTCTGCTCCAAAAGGACCACTGTTGCTTTCCACAAGGTAAATAGTAAAAAGTAATTTCATTTTTTACCAATTACACATATTTATAACTTTTCGACGTTAAAAGAGCTTTAAAAGTTATTTTTGTCAAATATTTGTATATGTTATGTCGAAAATGGATTTTACGCTTGCTTGGTATGTGCAGCAGCAGGTTTTTGCGACTTAAAAAGATGGACACGAGTTGTATTTTATACTTTTTCGGACTCGGTAAATACACGAAAAAGTCACTATGGAGTCATCTTTCAGCTCTTTTCTGACTCTCTAAATATGAAAAGATCGCCGAGGCCCTTGTCGTTTCGATCTCGTTAAAATGGACACGAATCGACATTCACCTGGTATAAGTTTAACCCTTTTTCGGGCCGGGATGGATTGATTACGAAAAAGGAATACCCTAGCCTATCGCGACTAGGAGGTTTTCCCGGATATTGTTTTCTACCTTTTCGGATCTGGGAAACTATTTACGAAAAGGGACCTGTGGAGTTTTCTTTTCCGCTGTCTTTTCAAACTCTCTAAACATGAAAAGACGCCGAGTTCTTCCTTTGTCGGACTCGTTAAACCCTGATGACATTGGATTCCGTCGAAATGACGTTCTCCGAGTTTCTCCTTCCTAGGACTCGTTAAATGCACTAGGATGGATTCGCCCGAAGGGCGGACTTATATCACAAGCATATGCTATCCCCTTCAAGCTTGTTATCAAAAATAATTGGGGTACTCGCCGGAAATGGTGGGGGAAAAATGGAACCATCGTCGTTGTCGTCGGCAGTATGTCGCTCTTGAACATGGCACTTGTCTGCATTCGTGTCGGGTTGGGGACATCTCATCTCGCTGCTTCACTTTGCTTCCATGGGTTTGGGTAATCTCTTTTGGCCTCTCATCTGTTCACTGCCTCGTCGCCATGACCTTTGATCCGTTGATGTCAAATACTGCCAAGTCCATTATCGTGCCGTTCATATGTTCAAGAGAAGTTGGCCTCTGCAAATATCAACCTTCCTCTGTTTCTCATATGGTCCTAATTCACAACAAAACATTATGTTCCTCTGTCTCGTGTCGATGATGTGGGAATCATTATGGCCCACCTTCGATCAAGGTCACTTCCTGTCGACTTCAACTCATTATCCACGAAGTTGGTCTAGAGACTCCTGATGGTACCTTGGAGCCTGCATGCCTCAATGGCAGGTTCGTCGCATTCGACGTGAAGTTTACATCATTGACTTCCGATCGAATGATTCTGCGGGTGTTCGACGTCAGCTCATTTATTCGCACGCCGTAGATTGTACCTGTAGTACCTTGAGGACCATTGTCATTATTGGTGGTTTCTCTCGCGTCGGTTAACAGCTTTCATCATTGGCTGGTAATCCGACGATGTTCTTGCATGTTCGACTTTAGCTCACATATTCACATGCTTGAACTTGTACTCTGTTGGGTCGAGATGGAGCGCAAGACCCTGGATTGTGTCTGTTGTAATCCAGGCTGCGATTGTGGATTATTATCGTTATGTACATGACTCATTGATTGGATGGCTGCGACCATACCTGAGTCAATTTGTTTTGATCTTAGTTGGATGGCTGCGCCCATACTCTGGATCCGGATTATATCATACTCTGTTTCGGATGGCTGCGTCCATACCACTTATACATCATGTACTTGAGATATCAGTTGTATCTTTCTGCGCAGGTTTTCCGACGGCGGGCCTTCAGTTGGACATGTTCTCGTAAAGCATTTCACCCCTCTCCCTCTCGGGCCTCATAGTTTAGGGGGCATCTGTTACACAGTAATTTTTCACTGTCCTTACCATTCCCCATCCCGCACAATGGAGGACCCATTCTGTGACCTGTGGACATTGTCATGCCTTGGAATCATTATCAATGTATCCCTCTGAACATGAGCTTCATTTGCCCTTGAGACATCTCCTTGCAAAAGTCATGAAGAACAGCCCTTTTGGCATTGGCGCGGGCAAGCAGTTCAGTCCTCGCGCCAATGGAGAAATTAATGCAAAGGGGTCGCGCCACTTGGCGCTCTGTCATAGAGCCGTAGTCGCGCCACCCAATTTGGGAGTTTTTTTTTAAATATGGATGGCAGAAGTTGAGTTCTAACAAATCCACAAACCATCACCTATCTTGAGTTGGGAGGTTGGCTGCGGGAGTTCTATGGAGGGAAGTGGTTTTGCCACCTCCCATAGAACCTTCCTTGTTGATAGGGCCAATCCCATAATAATAGGGATCCCAACTCCCCCTTCCCCATCTATAAAAGCTTGCTCAAATCAATGGCAAGCTAGTCTTGAAGTGCCTAAGCTCTGAATCTCCATATTCCCAAGAGCCTTTGTGTTGTGAAGCACCCTCTCTTTCCCTTAAGGCTAACTCAAGTAAGGAGACCATTGTTACGAGACTCTGGAGAGGTTTCCCCTTTCCTTGGCGAGCTTTGCGAGACGTGGACTACTGGAGACCCGTCTGAAGGAGACCGCGACGTCAGAACTTGGTTGTAATCTTTCTTCGCTGGTTATTTAATAGATGATTATGATTATGGTTCCACTCCGTTTTCCATCATGTTAATGCGAGTAATGTCCTTTCTGACTGATGTTTAGTTACGTATGCTGGTTCCTATGCTTGTATCTGTTCATTTCTTCCATGTGCAGGTGTTCATCCGCGGAGATCATGGAGGGATTTTGATCTGCCTAGCTTGAGGAACGGGGACGCTTCTTCTTCAGATCCTAGCGTTGGAATCCAGGTAGGCTCTTATCTCCAGCCTTTTCATTCGTAATTAGGAACCTGCGTCATGACATTGTTTGTTTGTTGCTAGACCCCTGCTGGGCTAGTAGGGATCGCCTCTGTCCGCAGAGGGGATTTACCTCATCAACAGAGATTCATCCCCAATCTTGCTAAAAACCTTAGAGATATGACATACATGCTGAAAAAGGACAGTGAGGTAAGATGTTCAGAAGATGCAAAGAAATCATTCAATTCAGCCAAATTTTCTTTAATAGGTCCTCCCACATTGATCAACCCTTATTATAATATGTGCTTCCTTATCTTTTCATTCACTTCTGAGCACTCCATGGATGTTGTCCTAATGTAGAAAAAGGACTCAAAGATGGAGCAACCAATTTCCTTTTTCAGTCGGACAATAAGAGATGTGTAATATTCCTAATTTAGCTTTTAGCTAATTAGAATATTAAATTTTGTCTTCCTTAATTAATAGATGAATAAGAGGGTAGAGGGACCCATAAATCGCTTTAGTAGGAATAAAACCACTTCTTAATCTGAATGTGGATTAATGCATCTGGATGGGATCAAGATGAATAAACCATTTCTTAGTGTGAATATGGGTCAGTGCATGTGGATGGGGTCAAGATGACCAAATAAATAGCACAGTCATTGAGGTAGTGGAGATAGTGGAGGACAATGAAATCATTATGGAGGTTAGTGGCTAAGTGTGCATCATAATTATTGTGTGGGGCCAAGGGTGTAAGGGCTCACAAGCATAAAATGAAGGTGGGGGCATCCATAGAGAGCATTATGGATTATTATTATTTTCTTGTCGTTCTTGACTTGAGCATGATTGGGCTCTTTAGTCAAGTCTGCATTGTTTTTTAGCACGAGGGTGTCTCTGAGCAGAGATCCCAACCCCATCCTGGGGGACTTCGAGTTCCTAATTATGAAAGGATTCTTGTTGTCCATGTGAGTTGATATCATCATCTGACATTTAGGCCATTTGCAGACCCTCTAGTGCTGCGCAGTCACTCAATGACTTACGCAGTCCAGTAGTAGAGTTTATCAAACGAGGGTTAAATTCCATATCATTTTGACTTGGAATCCATTGAACGAATCAACCCTTCAATAAATGGGCTTGGGAGTACTTTCAGCTATTCTATATTTCTGTCTAGTCCATAGTTTTGCATACCCAACAATTATTCATTGTAAACCCGAGGAGGGTGATTTTCTAAGGTTATCGAGTCCAGAAATCCTTTCTGGGTTATTATGGGTTTTTACCATAGAGGCCGGACTCCAAATCCTAGCATTTTTTGAGCACCCTATCAGCAGATCCATGTATTCTTATTTTCCAGCAACCTTTATTCCCAATAGGACTGCGTTGTCATAACCTTCTGACATTTTATGTAGTAGTATTTTTTCAAGTCTTCGTGGATTGGGTCATTTCAGGCTTGTTTTTCCTACCTTGAGTGTCTTTTTCCTCAAGATATTGTACTTCATTTCTGCTATTAGATATAATAAAATGGCTCAATGATCTGCTCATGTTTTGATGTATTGATATTTGCTGCAATTTCTAGTTTTATGTTCAATATTCCTGTTTTGGAATATTATAGTGGTATTAGAGCTCATAGACTTGGTTTTGTCAATAACGGACCAATTATGTTTTTTTATGAGAATTTTTTCCAAATTTGGTCTGGATTGAGAGAAACGGAAGGTTCTATGAGATATAAAAAATAGAAAACGCAGAAATTCATTGGTATAAAAGTGAAAGTTTTGCGTTGGATGTTTTGGGAAAATGAAGATGAATCTCAAAAATCTGGGACATGGGTTTTGTGCAAAATGGACCAATTCTATTTTTTAATGAGATTTTTCCCCAAATTTTGTACAAATTGAGAGAAAAATAAGTTTCTCCGAAGACAATTTTATCATATTTGTTGTGGTGGTCATTTTTCAAAATTCTTCCAATTGTAATAACAGATTCAACTTGTTTCAGAGTTCACATCTGCTAAAGAAAACTTTGTTCCAGTGGAGGAGGATAAATGGAGTCTCTAATGGCAGAAGAAGGTTATGGGAAGGATTTTGGCAATCTCCTCCTCAACACTATGCATAATCTCGCTAGAGAGATCAGGGAGATGAGAGTGGAGAGACAAAGGGAAACCCCAAGAGGGTTGCAAAATGAAGAAATTTACGGTACTTCACATCATTGGTTTGAGAAAGCAATAGTGCATCAATATTCACAACACTCCATTATGCCTATCTTCTTAGCAGTAGGAAATGGAGTTGGAGGACCACAAAAGGAGGAGGGTCATAGTGATTATTTTCTGGAATATGAATCTCAGTCTCAAAGATTCAAAGAACATCTAACTTTCCAGGAATTTTTCCAGATTAAGGATAACCAAAGACCTCACAGCTACAACAAAGGAAGAGGGTACACACAAGGCAATGACCTGCAGCGTATTGGGCGTAGACTTTTTCTACCTACTTTTGATGGGTCATCAAAGAGTATGATAAATACTTGGGAGGAGATGACTGAGCATACACTCATTGATGAGACGCCACCCTTTGTTGAGGTATCCATTGATGGGATATCTCGGGTTGTGATCTAGTTCTCTGATGATAGTAGTACATCACAGGTTGATGAGGTGTTGGGAGACAACTCCACCATTGTTGAGGAGCTGATAGGTACAGAGGCCTATAGGTTTATGGCAGAATTTTCGGATGACAATCACACACAACTGACTAGTGAGAATGGCTTTCATATTGAAGTATCTATGGAGGAGGGTGTGCAACCATCCTTTGGGCTACCCCTTGAGGAAGCGCTAGGAGATATGGAGGTATTGGATGATGGTCGAACACAATAGTGCCATCAGTTTCAGGTCGACCTTCTAGCTTTGAAGGTGAAGGCCACATCAGTACGAGAGGCTATCTTACGATAGAATGAGGAGTTGGAGGACATGGGAGTGATTTGTGATGGGTCAATGAAAAATTTGGTCCACATTGGGGAATGGTTGGATTCCCTAATGGTGTAGTTATAGGGCACATTGGAGTGTTAGAGCACCCACCTTCAGGGATACAACGATAGGGTGCAACACTCACACGATTTAGTGCAGACAATCAAACTTTTAATTTTTCCTTTCTAAAAATCCATACGCTACTTTACTGAAGGCAACTAGCATATATACGCGGATATCCTTTACAGAACTCACGTATGCCCAGAGATCTAATTATGTGTTTGAATCTTAACTCAGATCAATACATTATTCATTCATCAGATACTTCAGAAACAGTAAACAGATACAGACAGAACAGAATAATCATCACACATATGCAATACACATGAACACCAGGCTTTTTAGGTGGAAAACCAATTTGGGAGAAAACCACCGCTGCCGTTGTTTCAGCCTTCAAAATTTATTATTAAGAAAACTTCTTACAATCATGTACTGGTGTAGACTCAAACCAGTATGCAGGCACCCACCTACAGAAGGCTACAACCTTCTCTCGTTTACCAGCCTATCCTGGAAGGGAGCTACAACACCCTGCTCTCGTTTACCAGCCTCTCCTGGAAGGGAGCTATGACCCCCTGAACTCATTTACCAGCCTCTCCTGGAAGGGAGCTACAACCCCCTAACTGAAGGCTTCGACCCTTAGCACCACTGCAGACCACGTTTCATTAATTTTCACACTGCATCAAACAACTTCAACACAACCCTTCACTTATCAACAATTATGCCTTGCTCATTGCTTCAAACAGAATAGTGAGACCACTGTAACCAAAATATTAGATTTAACCTAGAATTCAGAATAGATATGTAGAAACACATTCAGCCTTCAGCAACCATTAGATCAGAAATCATGCACGCTTTTATTTAATCCGACTTGCGTATATACGCGCTTTCCAGAAGACGAACCCGCGTATACTTCAGTACATTTTCTAGGGAAAAACCCTAACTGCGCATACGCGCTTTTCCTTCCACAGACCCGCGTATACACGCACTTTCGTGAAACAAACCTGCATATAGATCTATAAAAGATAAAATTTGCATTACAGACCAGATCTGTGAACTTACCCAGATTTCTTCAATCTCTTCAACAGGATTGCGCCAGGTCTTCTTCACTTCTTTTCAGATCATCCTTGACATTCACCATTTCTAGATCTAGAGATCTTGAGCCTTCATCATGTTCACAGGTGCATCATAGATTCAGATCTATCAATTAGGAACAGGGTTCAACCATACAGATATACTTTAGAGTGAAGTATTCATCAAAGCCCAAACACTTGCACACCCTTTGCACAATGATTTTCTTCTCCTTATATAGGGTTACCCTTCATCAATACCATGAGTCAAAACCACAACACTTCCAATGGTATTCTTGGATGGGATCACATAAGCGAACCATCATTCAATACAATGGGTCAATACCATGGTAGTTACCCCTAGTTTTACAAATTTAGAGCGCTTTTTCCCATACGCGACTTCGCACGTTATTTCCCGCGTGCATACGCTACTTCGTCTAGACAAATCCGCATATGCCTTGAGACATACTCTTTTCATCATGTTTTGGCACATACTGACATTCCTTCCATCATTACCTTCTGTACTCATTGTAGATACATCAGATTTACATCATTTAACAAGTTCATCAAGACACATTCCATCAAGGACAACTTTATCAATAAGGTTGCCATCATCTTCATCAAGTGGGTTGCCATCAAGGACAACACTCTGCATCATATTTCCAACAATCTCCCCCTTTGGACTTGATGGAAACCATGATGGTGTTTGATTAGGTATATTAAGCATAAAGATATGCTCCCCCTATTCAAACACCATGTCACATGTCACTCTCCCCCTTTGTCATTAAGGGAAAAGGGCAGACCAAAACCAACACAAGGTTTTTCTCCTTTTGTAGAAAGAAGTGCTTTGCAGATATGAAGTGCACTGAAGTTACCATGCTCCCCCTGAGTTCAAGCTTAATCTTCAAACATATTTTACAATGAAGTACATGACTCTATGACCTTCCTATCATCAAGGAATTATACTTACATTACAGATCCAACCAAGTGGATTTACATATGAGACTCAAGTACCCAACCAAGTGGGTTTACATATTTTGACACAACTACCCAACCAAGTGGGTTTACAGATTTGAACAAGTCCTTACATGACTGAATATTACAAATTTACATCATGGGTTTCAACAAGCCCTATTTCAACAAATTACAAAAATGACCTTTTGTAACAAAAACCAGCAAGATCTCAAGAAAGAGATTATATTTCAAAATCATCGTACTGCCAAAAATGCATTATACTCAGCAAGGCTAATGCTCCCCCTGAAACAGTGCATCCAAGTCTCCTTTCTATATGACCAAGGCTCCTCCTTAGCTTCTGCAACCTGAACACTTTCGATCAGCAAGTCATCAAGGCATATTTACCCAATAATAGAAAATGAAATAGATATATAAGAACTGGAACACCACCAGAGACATTAATCAGCATCAGAGATACCAAACAGCATTGAGACATGCTGACCCCAATCAAAAAATGTCAGCAACCAACCATACGTGGCTTTCTGTGTAGAAACTCGCATATATACACGACTATCTTTAAAGAAACTCGTGTATCCAATTTAATCTTCTGAATTTAATCAGATTTGATCTTCTGAGAGGCAGAGACAACACCTAGCTTTTTTCTGATATATTCGAATGCTTCCCTGGGCAGAGGTTTGGTAAAAATATCAGCAACTTGTTCTTTTGAGGGAACATACTCCAACTTCACCTTTTGTTCAAGCACTTGTTCATGTAAGAAGTGATACTTGATGGGGATGTGCTTGGTCTTTGAATGCATAACAGGATTCTTTGAGATATTGATGGCACTTGTATTATCACACATAATGGAGATAGGAGAAGTACATTTGATTTGAAAATCTTCCAAGGTTTGCATCATCCAAAGGTGTTGAGTGCAACAAGATGCGGCAACCACACATTCTGCTTCTGCTGTAGATAAGGCAATAGAGTTTTGCTTCTTGCTGAACCAAGATACCAACCGGGGCCCCATATAGAATGCACCACCACTTGTGCTTTTCCGATCATCAACATTTCTAGCCCAATCTGCATTAGTATAAGCATGAAGAGTAAGATCAGCATTCTTTGGATACCATAGTCCAAAGTCTTGAGTTCCTTGTAGATATTTGAATATTCTTTTGACAGCCTGAAGGTGAGACTCTTTTGGATTGGCTTGGAATCGTCCAACAATCCCAATTGCATGCATAATATCCGGTCTAGTCCCAGTGAGATACAGAATACCTCCTATCATAAATCTGTATTCTGGTTGATTCACCGTGGGAGAATCATCATGAGAACTGAGATTACATCCAGTTACCATTGGTGTACTTACAGGTTTGCACTCTTCCATCCCATACTTCTTCAGAATTTGCTTAAGGTATTTTGCTTGAGATAAGAATATACCTTCTGTAGTTTGATGCACTTGTAAGCCACGAAAGAATGTTAGTTCCCCAAGTAAAGACATTTCAAATTCTTGTTGCATGACAGAAGCAAATTTCTGACTCATAGATTCTTCATTACTTCCAAAAATGATATCATCAACATATACAACCACAATCAATAGTTTACCATTTTCAATTTTTGTGTATAAGTTACTATCAACAGACCCCTTTGAAAATCCTTGTTGATGAAGATATTTGTCAAGATGATAATACCATGCCCTTGGAGCTTGTTTGAGACCATATAGAGCCTTTTTAAGTCTACAAACAAGATTTTCATCATTTCCCAAAATGAATCCTTCTAGTTTTTCTATATAAACTTCTTCTTCTAGATCACCATTGAGGAAAGCAGATTTGACATCCATTTGATAAACTTTGATTTGTTGAAAACTTGAAAAAGCAAGAAACATTCTTATGGCTTCAAGTCTAGCTATAGGAGCAAAAGTTTCTTCAAATTCTATACCTTCTTGTTGAGTGTACCCTTTGTAAACCAGTCTAGCTTTGTTTCTTATAACATCCCCATTCTCATTTAACTTGTTCTTGAATATCCATTTGGTTCCAATGACATTTTTATCATGTGGTCTTGGTACCAATTCCCAAGTTTGATTCTTTTCAATTTGATCAAGTTCTTCATTCATGGCCTGAATCCAACATTCATCTTTGCTAGCTTGATTGACAATGTGTGGTTCAATCATGGATAGAAATGCCAGATAGCTAGGAGATCCCATAAGAGTCCTCCTTGTTTGTACAACTAATTCCTTGTCTCCCAAAATTTGAGATTCAGGATGATTCTTTTGAACATATCTGGATGGAGCCTTTCCAGATAAATCATCTTCAGATTCTTCATTGGATCCACTGTCTATATCATTTCTATTTGATGTAGAAGGACAAAATTCACCATCATCTTCTTCTGTTGTTTGTCTTTCTTCTTTAGGGATTGCATGAGACTCATCAATAACAACATCAATACATTCAACAATCTTTCGAAGCCTTTTATTGTAACATTTGTATGCCCTGCTTGTAGATGAGTAACCAAGAAGTATTCCTTCATCTGATCTAGGTTCAAACTTGCCAAGCTTTTCGTCATTATTTTTTATAAAGAATTTACTTCCAAAAACTCTAAAATGTTTTACAGAGGGAGAATTACCATACCAGAGTTCATATGGCGTTTTGTCACTATTTACATGAACATGTGCCTTGTTAAGAATATTTGTTGCTGTGTGAGCTGCTTCTCCCCAAAAAAATTCATGTGTTCCGGAATCATCAAGCATAGCTCTAGCCATTTGTTGAATTGTTCTATTCATTCTTTCTGCTACGCCATTTTGTTGTGGAGTTCCTGCTATAGAAAACCGTCTTTTTATGCCATGTTGTTCACAAAATTAAAATAATTCATTTGATGTATATTCTCCTCCTCGATCAGATCTAAGACACTTGATTTTTAGATCTAATTCATTTTCAACCAACACTTTGAAGATTTGAAAATTTGAAAATGCTTCATCTTTGTGTTTGATCAACCCAATCCAACACATTCTAGAGAAATCATCAATGAATAAGATATAGTATTCTTCACCACGTGGTGAATTTTTCCTCATAGGTCCACATATGTCAGTATGAATGAGTTCAAGAGGCTTACTTGACGATCCTTCCTTGGCATTGAATTGCACTCTGGTTTGCTTACCAAATTGACAGGATTTGCATATAATACTTTCAGGTAGAGAAATATTGGGAAGACCACGAACAACATTGAGTTTTCTTGATTTGTTGATTTGAGAGAAGCTTAGATGCCCCAACCTTCTTGCCATAGCTAGTTTTCTGAAGATGTACTCAAGTAACATTGTTCTTTGCTATTCTTCAATACATACAGGTTGCTTGGAGTTATTTTTCCTTTTATAATTGTTTTACCTATATCAAGATCACGAACCACACATTCTTTTGAACTAAAGACAACTTTAGTTCCTTGATCACACATTTGACTTACACTTAACAGATTATGCCTTAATCCATCCACATACATGACATCATTAGCCTTCACCTTTTCTTTTAGAAACACAAACCCTTTTCTTTTAATTACAGCAGGAGTATCATTTCCAAAAGTAACTTTATTTTCCTTTTCTAGAGCACTATATGCACAAAGTTTGTGTTCATCACCTGTCATGTGTCTCGAGCATCCACTATCAATGTACCTTTTATTTTCTTCACCTTCCGCAAATAACGCTATGCCACAATTTTCGACCTGTGATTCCTTCTTTTTCCATATTTTGGATTTTGAAGGAAGATGCTCTTTTGGCTGAACTTTGCTCCTGCATTTAGATTCTTCATGCCCATAGTTATTGCAATAAGCACATTCAACTTCATTTATAAGAGGAGAAAATTGTTATAGGTATTCTTATTTGTTTCAATGTCAACCCTTTTCGTTCTTGCTTCTCTTGTCATGATGGTTTTATATGCAACACATTGAGCAGCTTTATGGCCAAAATTGTGACATGAGAAACATTGTCCATTGAAGAAGAAATTTCTGCGATCATGAAATCTTCTACTTGAATTTACCTGTTGATTGGGGCTTCTTTGAAAGATATTCTTGTTAGTGTTCCTTGCATTAAGATGATCATGCTTTACCTATAAAGATTCTTTATTCCCTTGCTGAGTGGCAGAATTTTGTAAACCAGTTGTAGCCGCTTTTAGATAATTTGGTGCTGAAGCTTGAGAAGATTCTCCAATATATCCAAGACCTGTCTTTATAAGAGGAGAACATTGTACCTTGATAATCTCATCTAAGGTTTCAGATCCTTTAGCAAATCTGAAATTCAGAGTCTTTGCTTTCTCAAATTCTTTTCTTACACTTACCACTTCACATTCTAATTTCTCATTGTGTTTCTTTGCCTCTTCAACCTGCTTTTCCAGAGTCTCGATGGTTATTTTCCTTTCTTCTAAGAGAATTTTATATTCTTCTAAGATTATTTTGCTTTGTTCTAAGCGTATTTTGAGTTGATTGTTCTCTTCAAGAAAATCATTGTCCTCTAGAGCATCCACAAAAGTATCATTTTCTTCTTTAGATTCAAAAGCCATGAGATGTCAAAGATCTTGTTCACATTCTTCCTCACTATCTGATACCCCATCACTGTCATCATGAGTATAGTAACTTCTTCTAGTGCTAGACTGGTTCTTATTTCTAGCTAATTCCTTTCATTTTGCAGGTGTTTCTTTGTGAGGACACTTAGCAGCATAATGACCAACTCTTCCACAATTAAAACATTTGAAAGGAAGCTTACCTCTAAACTGTCCTGTACCAAGTTGAAGTTTCTTTACAAAATTTGCCTCATCTTCTTCCGAAATATATCCTGATCCTTTTGCTCCTTGCACTTCTTTCCCTTTTGTAGAATCTCTAAAAACAACTTCTTTGACTTTAGATGGTCCTCCTCTTCTCATTTCATATGCAGTTAGTATGCCATGAAGTTGTACCACAGTAAGATTTTGAAGATCCTATTTTTCTTCAAGAGCAGAGACTTTTGACTCAAATTTTTCCGTTAGCGATCTCAAAATTTTCTCAACCAAAGTAGTTTCGGTTATTGTTTCTCCCAGATTTTTCATACGATTTACAACATCATCAAGACGTAAAAAGAAACTGGCAATACTCTCATCACTATGCATCTTTAAATTTTCATATTCAATTCTGAGAGTTTGTAGTTTTGCACTTTTTACCTTTGCATCACCTTCATAACTCAGAATGATTTTGTCCCATATTTATTTTGTTGTATTCAGCTGCATGACTTTGAAAAATTCTGATTCTGTTAGACTTCCTGTTATAGCATTGACCACTTTTGCATTTGATTCATAATTCTTCCTTTCATTTGGATCTGTTGGTGTAGCGGCTGGATATTGATATCCTTGTTCAAAAATGGCCCATACATCTGCTCCCATAGACTGAAGAAAGGATCTCATCCTCATTTTCCAGAAGATTAAATTGCTTCCATTGAAGAGAGGAGGCTTGATAGATGTTGTTCCTTCTTGATGGCTCATTTTGCTTGATCTTCCTTCTAGTGGCTAAGCTTTTTCAAAAGGACCTTCTCCGATACCAATTGTTGGGAAAAATACTAAGAGGGGGGGGGGGGGGGTGAATCAGTATTTAGTGCAGACAATCGAACTTTTACTTTTTCCTTTCTAAAAACCCATATGCTACTTTACTTAAGGCAACTAGTGTATATATGTGGATATCCTTTACAGAACTCGTGTATGCCCAGAGATCTAATTATGTGTTTGAATCTTAACTCAGATCAATACATTATTCATTCATCAGATATTTCAGAAACAGTAAATAGATACAGACAAAACAGAATAATCATCACACATATGCAATACACATGAACACCAGTATTTTTAGGTGGAAACCCAATTCGAGAGAAAACCACCGCTGCCGTTGTTTCAGCCTTCAAAATTTATTATTAAGAAAACTTCTTACAATCATGTACTGGTGCAGACTAATCCATGACGTTATAACTTCACCTTAAGGCTACAACTTTCTCTCGTTTACCAAACTTATCCTCTCGAAGGGGGAGCTACAACCCCCCGCTCTCGTTTACTAGCCTCTCCCCGGAAGGAGCTACGACTTTCGAACTCATTTATCACCTCTCCCCACGATACAACCCCCTGACTGAAGGCTTCAACCCTCAACACCACTGCAGACCACGTTTCATTAATTTTCACACTGGATCAAACAGCTTCAACACAACCCTTCACTTATCAACAATTATGCCTTGCTCATTGCTTCAAACAGAACAGTGAGACCACTATAACCAGAATATTAGATTTAACCCAGACTTCAGAATAGATATGTAGAAACACATTCAGCCTTCAGCAACCATTAGATCAGAAATCATGCGCGCTTTTATTTAATCCGACTCGCGTATATACGCGCTTTCCAGAAGACAAAACCATGTATACTTCAGTACATTTTCTAGGGAAAAACCCTAACTACGCATATGCGCTTTTCCTTCCACAGACCCGCGTATACACGCGCTTTTCATGAAACAAACCTGCGTATAGATCTATAAAAGATAAAATTTGCAGTACAGACCAGATCTGTGAACTTACCCAGATTTCTTCAATCTCTTCAACAGGATTGCGCCAGGTCTTCTTCACTTCTTTTCAGATCATCCTTGACATTCACCATTTCTAGATCTAGAGATATTGAGCCTTCATCACGTTCACAGGTGCATCATAGATTCAGATCTATCAATTAGGAACAGGGTTCAACCATACAGATATACTTTAGAGTGAATTATTCATCAAAGCCCAGACACTTGCACACCCTTTGCACAATGATTTTCTTCTCCTTATATAGGGTTACCCTTCATCAATACCATGAGTCAAAACCACAACACTTCCAATGGTATTCCTGGATGGGATCACATAGGCGAACCATCATTCAATACAATGGGTCAATACCATGGTAGTTACCCCTGGTTTTACAAATTTAGAGCGCTTTTTCCCATATGCGACTTCGCACGTTATTTCCCACGTGCATACTCTACTTCGTCTAGACAAATCCGTGTATGCCTTGAGACATACTCTGTTCATCATGTTTTGGCACATACTGACATTCCTTCCATCATTAACTTCTGTACTCATTGTAGATACATCAGATTTACATCATTTAACAAGTTCATCAAGACACATTCCATTAAGGACAACTTTATCAAGAAGGTTGCCATCATCTTCATCAAGTGGGTTGCCATCAAGGACAACACTCTGCATCATATTGCCAACATGGATGGAGAGAGGTACTGAGCTGATACCCCATGGAGCAGGCTAGACAAGTAGATAAATCCATGGCCACATTGCAATAGAGTCCATGGATTACTAGAGGGACATGAGGCTGTGATTAATGTTGGGATCCAAGTGGGATTTCCCATCACATGATAGAGTCAGCAGGTGATGGTATTCATTGTGTGATGGATCCAATGTTTGGGTGCACACACATTTTTCAGATCTATATTAGAGCCCCAGAAATTCCTACTGACAGGATGGTTTGACAAGAGGGTACACCCTTTTTAGAAGCTATCCCAGCATAACGACCGTGCATGGAGTCACAGGGTGATTAGCCTACTTTGGCAGGAGCTGGTTGGAGGAGGTGGCATCGAATGACCACGAGACATGGTAGTACGTAGAGACGATGCTCTCTGATGGGTATATGACACACTTGAGCTATGAAGGAGAGGAGCAATGGTTTCATTTTCACGTAAGGAGTGGGGTTGCTTCGATCCTTTATAGTATATGGGGAGATGTAGCACACCTCATTCGGGGTTTATTAGCAGAGTGGTGGATCTTTTGGCCCATGCATGAGACATGAAGATACAAGATGCTATAGCCATAATTGGAAATATCTTGTGGTGTATGAGGTTAGGTTGTAGCATACAGTGGCATGATGAGGAGTGCAGAGACACTTGTAGGTATGTAGTGACCCATGATACAATGCAGTAGGCACTTGGAGCATTGCCTCCAAGGGGAATTATGGACAGGGGCGTTGGGTGTACCCTGGGATGCAGCTCCCCTAGGATTGACAAGGATAGTTTTGAGCATCTGAAGACACCATATTTAGTAGAGAGAGGGCTACGAGGGTGTTAACGGCATATTCGAGGCAAAGGGAGTGTCATCCGGAGTATTACTCTTGAGAATTTAGGAATCAA
Source organism: Pinus albicaulis (assembly GCA_034641835.2). NCBI lineage: Eukaryota > Viridiplantae > Streptophyta > Pinopsida > Pinales > Pinaceae > Pinus > Pinus albicaulis. The sequence continues at coordinate 1,074,370,199 of CM076578.1, forward strand.
GAATGAGTTAAGGAGGAAGGAACTTTTCTTCCTCTGCAAAGAACCTTAGAGGCCTGATCACTCATGCTTGATTGATGCAGATGATGTGGCAGACGTAGAGCAGAGGTATATTCCTTCTGTATGCTAGGATGAGGACTCTTCTTGAGATGAGTCCATGGGGTCATATGTGGATTCTTTGGGGAGCATGAGCCATCATGTGGAGTTAAAGGCCATAGGTCGGATTTGTCTTCCAGCGTGCAGGGTGAGTAGTCAAAGGACTCGATGAGAGATATTCAGGATGATGAGTCACTTGTGATGATTAAGCCTAAGCAGCATATGGCAGAGCATGGGGAAGTTGAGGAGGAGCCTATGCACATCATGCATGATACTCCTTTGGGGGAGAGCGAGATGGAGGTTCGCAGTGAGCCAGTGCTAGATATGTGGCTAACCTTTGGGTCATCCATGTAGGAGGATTTTTTGGAGATGGTGGTGCATCCATATTTGGGTCAACCCATTGATGAGGTTCTAGTAAATGCATATGCAGTTAGTAGGACTACAGTACTTTCAGGGAGCAACACTCTCCAAGAGTACATCGATGGGGCCTGCAACACACCTTGCCCACTTGAGCCTATTATAGAGAGAGGGACCTTCCCTTTGAGTCAGTTCTTGTTGACAGGCGGGAAATAGCATCATGAGTTGAGTGTTGGTTGGCTACCACACTCCAAACATGTTCCATATCTAGATATCACCACATTGGATTCTTCGACGGGGATAGACTAGCGAGAGATCATGAGTTGGTATCCTATGGATGGTACGATCTTCTTAGTCATGTGCATAGTAGAGTATGGACCCGTAGACATGATAGGTACTACGGTTTGCAGTTGGCAATGGGGCACATGTAGACAAATCTTTAACTTTCCATCTCGACTTTGGGAGAGCAAAATCAAGATTGGATTGAGTCAGGGGAGAGAGCTGGTTAGTTGGTACGCAGTTGGTGGTGAGACTTATACATTCAGATCTATAGCACAATGGGGGCCATGGAGCATTGATTCATGTTGGTGGTCTTCACCTCATGATAAGTAGCTATAGCTAGATTCAGTGTGTAGTCCGAGCTAGGGGACTTGGGCAATGATAGGACATGGTGGCGTTGGGATCTGGTAGGATTGATTGATGACAGGTATGGTGAAAGATCCATTTGGGATCCTAGCATTGAGGGGTCTATTCCAGGTAGCGTGAAACAGGGGCATAAGCACACTGAGGGGTTTGTTTGGGATCTAGGTATTGGTCTCAGTTGCATTGGGTCAACATGGTGGCCCACATATTTGTAGTTTCTTGAGGACAAGAAACGTTTTGGTGGGGAGGACTGTAATATTCCTAATTTAGATTTTAGCTAACTAGAATATTAAATTGGGTCTTTTTTGGCTCGATGGGTCCTGACCCAGGTTCAGGGGTTAAGGTTTTCCAGTAAACCCCTATACTACTGGCCCTTCTGGTAGTGACCTACTTTCGTAGGCCAAAGTATCACCCGAAGCAGTATGGGAGGGTGCTGGAACTAGGTTTTCGCACCGTGAGAGAGAGTAGGTAAGTCAAGAAGATCTATGTTCCCAGCCTATGAAGCTCACATTTAACAGATCTCTTTACAAGCTTATATAATAGAGCACATATCTAGTAATCACCTTCGCATCCACGTGCGTAACACCAATCTATCAACACATAAACTATAATCACAAAAATTAACAGATCATAGATTCATATAACAGAAACAAAGATAATTTCACAGCTATCAAACAGATACTTTCACAAATTAATCATACAACCCAATTTCACATCAATCATAACAAAAGAGATTCAGATAACATCAGATATCAACAGTAGTTCGCATATATATTAATACCAAAATCCTCTTACAATCCCAAAATACCACTTGTGCACAAAGCTAGCAGGGTCCACACTCAGCAGGACTGAGGATCTCGGCGCACATAGCCAGCAGGAGTCCTTACCCAAACAACCCAACAACAGATCTAACAATTCATGCTTAACATCAATCTCGATTCTTTCCTACTTTAAGACTAAAATAGGTTCATCTATTTATACCGATTTAGCCTACGCATCCAATGGTCCGCAAATCATGTTTTTCGGACCCTTGGTCTACCCTTGACCCGTTACAATGCATTCATGGCTTTGACCCACCCCAAAACCACCACGCTAGACTAAATAATACAAAAAAAGATACAAAAATGGACAAAATTCGCAGCTTTAGGAGACCCTCTTCCAACAGTCCCCCAACACAATCTTGTGAATCGTCCTGAGTCACTGTGATGGTTGGGTCTCCACCTGTGCTTGCAGCAGTCTGATCGCTTTGGCCAATGGGGGTAGCACACCTTCACCCTGAGTTGTAGCTTTGCATAATATCTACCAACTTCTGCGAAGTCGGGCCTTCCATTGCAGCGGTGACGGTTTCCAGAGTCTGGTTTATCTACTTAACAGCAACATCAACATCCTACGAGAGCTTCAGGGCTTCAATAGCCCAAGGATTCTAGCGATCACTGAGAAATTTCTTCTTATGTCAGAGTTCCTCAATATCATTTTGGAGGGCATGGTTGGTTTGCAGCCATGCCAAGCACTGAGCAGGAACCAAGGTGGGAAATGGGGCCTCTATCTTCTCGAATGCTTCTTCCTTCTACCGCATGTCCTATTTTATTTCTCGCCAGATCGGTTCGCGCTGGACCTTGGTCCATAGCTTCATGGTTGTTTCAAGTAATTGGGCACCCTGCGTGATCTGCCCTGTAATGACGTTTGTAGCCACAGTAACTAGCGTAGCTCACTGGGCCCGTACCTCCGGAGGTGTTTCGGGCTACAACTTAGCCTGCAAATCTGTGATTTTCTACTCCATGTGTGTTTTAACCACCTAAAATTCTATCCTAGAGGCTTTCAATGCTGCGACCAACCCCTCAATCATAGTCTTGGGGGTGGCTATGGCCTGGATTTCTTCTGTAACATCTGTGTAGATTCAGTGAATCAAGTTTTTGAGCTCTGTTTTATGCGCAGTAGCGAGGTACACTTTTGCGTTATTTGCATCGATTGTCTGTTCAGCCACACTGAGCTGTTGGTGCACTTGTTGGTCCCGATGGTGAATTTCATGAAACAAAGAAGTGTGGAGAGCCTGAAATGCCTCATGTGGCAGCCTGGCTAAGTTCAGTTACACTTCTACATAGGCCTAGACTTGCATTCCCAGGTTATTTGGGCTAATCACAAGGGTTGCGCCAGGTAATGAACAGAGGCGGTTGTCTTTTGTAACTAGTGTTTCACTACTAGTGGCCGAGGGCATGCGTACCTGAGTCACACTGGTCTACAATGTCCTTGTCTTCAGCTGTAGTGCACAGAGCTCAGCTTGGATTGTGTCGACTGCAGCTTTCTTCTGTTCTTATAAGGCTACCCATCTATCCTCCACAGCCAAAGTGACCGCAGCAGCAATTTGTTCAAGGTCTCCCTCGGTTAACATGACTGTCTCATCTCGTTTCGTCCGTTGAGAGCGCTGCTCCTTTCAGGGCCCTTTGACAGGCTCACTTTTTTGCTTCGTGTCGTGGGGGAAGGCATCTCCTCCTACATTCAATCCTTCAGTACCCAGATCTGGCTGCGAATCTACCTGAATCTCTGCCTCGGCATCCTTCTCGGTGGTATGTTTCTGCTGCTTATCCTTTTGTGTTATGGTGCCCATTTCCTTCCCTGTACTCTTGCTTGGTCCTTCGGTATCCTTAATGATGACCGATGGGATTACTTGCATCATGTTGGTTCCTTCGGTGCCCTTCACGTGGGTTTTAAATTCGATCTTTGAGTTAGGAGTTTAGAGCACAATTACATTGTCAATTTCTTCGTCCGCTACCATATAAGGGAGCGAGGTCTAGGATTTATCCTTGCGGCCTCAAAGTTGGACGTTGTGCATAGTTACCTGGAAGGCTATAATGCTCTTGTATCTTTCATATACTGTGGGTGAAAAGCATAGTCGGGAATTGATAGTTGGTGCCAAGCTGCTCTGGAAGAGGACCCAGAAGACTTGGTTGTCCTCGATGTGCTGCACATCCTTAGAGTCCCACAAGTGCACATAACGAGCCCCTTCTCACATGTCTGGGTGAGCTCAAGGAGGACTAACTCTGCAGGGGCTTCCTAGGCGACCAACACTGTGAGGAACAACAACCGGGAATAACAAAAGGCTCATCCCTGCTCTTGGGACTCTCAGACATTAGCTAGAAACTCATCGCACAAATACTGGGCCCAGTTGAAGCATACCCCTTTCCTGCATTGGCTGGCTAACTGAATTACATATGCGGGGACAGAGGTGACCAGAAATTTTCTCATCATCTTGCACGCCAAAAAAATGGTTCTCAACTGTGTGCCTTGGTTGCTGATGGACTTGATTATAAAGCCTCGAGTATTTCGCTCCACATGGTAGGTTTTTCGCACGTACTCAGCAGTTTCCCCCTCATACTTCTTTCCCATGCCTTCTAGAGGGTTCAATCCATTCATGGGAAGGCCAATAATTATATGAACCAATGCAGCATTGATGGGGATCCTATCCTGGATCCATAAGTAGACATCATGAATTGGGCGAGCAACTGTCGGGCTAGCTGGTTCGTGATGTTGTAGTGACCGAAGTGTCGCATCCTTAACAAGTTTAGGAGCCCGGACCTGGCCAATCCACACACCCAATGCTGGGGAACAATTTTGATCCCATTGCCTGCCTGAATCGTGTCAAGGTATAACTCAGGTGCCAGCTTAGGAAACGCCTCCAAACTAGCCAAGTCGTGATCGTCAAATTTGATCTCATAGAGCCTTCTAAAAGGTTCACCAATGATGGGGACCTCTCCTGGGGTTAGTGGCATCTATAGATAAATTATCAGCCCATCAAGGTTCTTTAGCGTGCGTGTCAAGGGCCTACACGACCGGATGAAGGGAGGTCACCAGTTGATCAGGTCGGCAGGTTGTGCCTCATCCTAAGCAACACGCGCCTACGGCGTTGCTCGCGTGGTTTTACATTTCTCGGGGAATTACGGGGCTTCCCTCCAGCCCATTTTGTGGGTTTCGGGGGTTTCCTTGAGCCTTCTTCCTTTTCCTTTCCCTTCTTTTTGACTGGCGTGGAGAAAAGTTCTTCAACTTCGGACTCAGTCTCCACCACTACCTCAGTTCCTTGTTCCGTCAAGGTCATTGGTTTCGAGGGTTCAACAGGATTCGTGGTCGTCATCCTGGCGCGAAAGACAAACTCGAGATTGCCACTGTTAGAGGGAGTAGGTTGCTTAGACATGAAAGAGACATTATAGGTACAAAAATTCTTACAACACAAATTCGTCAAGGAAAAACATGCCAAGTACAAGCTATTCAAGTGATACGAAACCCTTGTTTGATCTATCCTACCCATTTTATAGTTTTGGGGATCGCCCAATGGTAGGGTAAAATTCACTTGGAAATTACCATCAAGTAAACAGTAAATACTATCCAAAAATCACCTCATTAAATGCTAGCCGCCCGCTCATACCAACAATAATTTTTTCTTTTCACACAATTTGACTGTTCCAATGGCTAGTTTTCACACCCTTAGTGCGCTCCTAGTGCACCCATGTGCTTTTAGCATACCTCCTGTGCTCCCAGTGCACCTACTATGTTCTGATTTTATTCCTTCCAAGTTTATTCCTACGTCTTCGGCGCACTCCCCCGGGATTCTAATACTGTGGCTGCCTGCTACACTGGGCATGGTACCTGCTATGCTTACCTTCCTTGGTGGGGCTATCCCACTTCATACATCTACTCCGGACATATATTCATTTGATTCGATATGGTTTGAGGCAACTTCCATTGATATAGTCGGGGAGCATATCGCCATGCAGGGTAGCTAATCGAACAGCTTCGCCATCCGTGATTTCCTTAATTGTATAGGGCCCAAGCCAGTGCTATTGAAACTTGCCTAGGTGCTTCATAAACTGGCTATCATATAGCAGGGCTAAGTCATCCTTTGCAAAGGTTTTTTGAGGAATAAGTCGATCGTGCTAGGCCTTATCACATGCCTTCTGAACCTGCTTATGGAAGTTGGCGATGAAACAACCTTCCTCCAAAACCACAAGCTGTGCTAACTTCTCCTCCATGATATTAGACTCTGTCATATTTTTGATGGCTGCGATGCGCAAGCTATGAATAATATATTCCATGGGCATACCAGCCTCCTTACCATATACCATCCTAAACGGTATTTTCCCTGTCAACTTCTTATAGGTGGTTCACTAAGCCCATAGAACAGACAGAATGTGCACATCCTAGTCACTACGATCGGTGTTTCAGACCTTGGTCAGTGTGTGCTCCAATACCTTATTAAAAGCTTCGACCACGCCGTTTGCCTGAGGATGATACGGAGTGCTTTTCGCATGATGGATCTGAAACTCTTCCGTCAAGGCCTATATTGTTTCATTGACAAAGTGCATACCACTATCGCTCATTAGGATGTTCGGACATCCAAATCTGGTCAGAATATGCTCAAAGATGAAGTGCGTAGTGGTATCTGTAGTGTAGTCCTTCACTGCTTGTGCCTCAGCCCACCTAGTTACATAATCAGTAGTGATTATAATGTAATGCACACATGTCTTCTTTTCAATTGGGTTGATAGGTCCTACGAAATCGATGGCCCACTTGTCAAATGCTTGCAATGCCATTTGCGTTTGGAGGGGCATTTCATCCCTGCGGGATGGCCTTCTGGTGCGTTGGCATGTATCGCAGGCCTTACAATAGTAGTGAGAGTCACTATGCAGGGTAGGCCACCATAATCCAGCTCTTAGGATCTTCCGCGTTGTGGCATTCCCTGCGTAGTGACCTCCTACCACCCCATCGTGGGATTCTACCAAGATATCATGTCGTTCATGTTCCAAAATGTACCTTTGTAGCACTTCATCTACTCCCATCTTATAGAGGTGACCTGCGATGATGGTAAAATCTGCAGAGCGGGTTACCAATTATTTCTTATGTTGCACCAAATACCCCACGGGTGCCATGCCTGTAGTCAAGAACTGAATAATGTCAGTGAAGTGCACATCAACTACCTTAATAGCAAACATCTACACATCAGGAAATCCTTCCTCTAGGTTAGTTGGTTCCTCGCTAGTCTCAATTCGAGACAAGTGATTTGGCCTAGCATTCAACCTCCCTGGTTTGACAATGATTTCAAAGTCGTACTCCTGGAACAACGGAAGCCATCGGCAGATTCCCCCCCACAACACAGGCTTATTCACCAGGTAACTTAAAGTTGAATGATCTGTAAACATTTTGAAGTGTCCCCCTGACAGGTAATGATGATCTGTAATGCATAGAACATGGCCAATCCTTCCCACTCTGTGGTGGTATAGTTGCGCTCCGCTCCCAAGAGTTTTCAACTAGCGAATGAAATTGGGTGATCAATGTCTCCCTCTCAAGGCTGCGTAAGGACCACTCCTAGGGAAATTCCGGAAGCATAAACATGAACATGAGACACCTTCACCCAATCAGGAAAAATAAGGATAGGCATAGAGACCGTCTTTTCCTTGAGTAGCTCAAAGCTCTTCTGACACTTGTCATCCCAAAAAAATGAAATATCCTTCTTAAACAAATTTTCCAGAGGGGCTGTGATCAATGCATATCCCTGAATGAACTTTCTGTAATAGCCTGTATGTCTGAGGATCGAACATAGCTGCCTCTCAGTCGTAGGGACTACCAAATTGATGATCACTACAACTTTCACATGGTCCACCATCAGCCCTTGTCGGAAAACTATATCTCTACGCAATATTTCTAAGGATACGCAGAAGATACACTTCTTGATATTCAGGGAAATTAGGTGCTTTCGAAAAGCATACAACATCATGCGTAGATTCGAAACGTGTGTCTTTACTAAGCTAAAGACAGTCCAATCATCAAAGTATACCTCCATAAATTTATGGATGAAATCTCTGAACACTGCAATTACTACCCTCGAGAAGATGGCAGGAGCATTTTTTAGTCCAAACAGCATGACCATATACAGAAAGGATCCCCATTCGACATCAAATGTAGTTTTGTTGCGATCTTCAGGTGTGATTCTAATCTGATGGTACCTTGAGAATCCATCAGTGAATGAATACGCCTCCTAGCCTTCTATGCTATCCAAGATCTCATCGGAGAACAGTGTTGGGAAAGGATCATGTACTCATGCGTCATTTAGCTTGCGCAAGTCCACACAGATGCATATTCCCCCCTTCGTATTCTTTTCCTAAACCACCATAGGACTTACCTAGTCTAACTATTTGACTGGTTTGATGATACCTGCGGTGAGCATTTTATCGATTTCTTCCATAACCTTCTGCTTATACTTAGGGTTCAGCCGATAAGGGCACTTCTTTACAGGGCACGCATCTTGTTTCAGTGTGATGCGCATAACCCCTAAGTCCCCCGTGTTACCCTTAAACTCTGAAAACTTTGTCGAAAATAGGTCTTGAGATTCCGTGAGTAGTTCCGCAACCTTGCCTATTGACTCATCATCCCAGTAATCCCAATTTTATCCAACTTGGGTTGCTCCTCTGTGCCAATGTTAACTTCTCGTAGCTTTAGAGACTTCGTAACATCCACAGTGTGTAGCGAAGGTCCTACAACTGCGCACTCCCCTTCTGATTCTGGGATCGAGACATTGTGCAGATCTTCATCACATTATTCTATGGTGATATTGTAGTAGTTGACAATATCCTGCATCTGTGTTTCCCATGTTGGTATCCCCACTAGTGCGTAGGGGTTGGATTCCCCAAATACAAAGGTATCTGTATCCTGCAGAGCTTCGTCAAGTGCCTCTGATCCTCCTGTTAACCCGAATGTCCCCATAAATTCATCCTTTAAGGTTTCCCAATGGCAGGTGTGCTGATGTAGCTCCGCATCTAAGTACCATGCAGTGGGAATTGGTCCCAAGGAATGAATAAACAAGTGAACCCATTCTTCTGTAGTGTGATCCCACCATTTTTCCATCCAGGCAAACAAATTTTCACGCAGGTCCCTTGGGCCAAGAAATATCTTGACGCATACATCGGCCGGAGGTTCAAATTGTAGGACCATCATATCTCGACATTCCTCCCAATCCTAGAATGCCCCCTTATGTGTGTCCCACCATCTTGCAGGTGTTACTCGCATAGCTAGGTTAAGGGTCCATAGCCTTCATTCCCTTGGTAACTCAGCTTCAAATTTTTGCAAAAACTCCTTTATGCTACCGGAACCATCAAAGTAGGGAAGTTCTCTTACCTTTGAGGATATGCATCGGAAGTCCCTTGTGATTCGTAGGCAACGTGGCATAGAGACATCATGTAAACGGTTTTTCCAATTTTCCATTTCTTCGTCGGAGTCAAAAAATCATTCGCTATCCTTTTCCCAGCACAGCACACCATCAGTCGTAGGATTGATCTAGTCTTTTTCCCTCACAGTTAACTTATAGATGTGATCCACCTCTTCTTCCTCATGCACTGGCTCTGTATACCATTTTCCTTCTGTGGGATCTAGTGGTACTACCACCTGTGTTCCTTCAGTTTCAAACACCATGCTTCTCTTTTTCAAATTGATAATACTGCCCATATCTATGGCCTAGTCCAATCCTAGGAGTGCAAGATAGGGGTCCGCATATTCGACAATCTGAATGACCTCGAATTCAGCCCGAACCTTAACCCCTGCGATATCTTACACGATCTTTGATAATCTCCACAACGGTATGATCTTCTCTTGATTAGCCATGCGCAGCTGCATAGTGGACCATTCTAACTTAGGTTCTCCCATTCGCTGCCAAGTTTTCTTAGGTATTATGTTTGCATCTAAGCCTAGGTCTAGAATAACTCGATCCATCTCATAATAACCAATTTGCATGGTTAACCACATCTCCCTACCAGTGCATCTCTTATTCTTATATAGTTTGTGTACATCTTTAATTTCCATAGCTGGGTTTGTTCTTTCTATGCCGCCATCTATCAAATCTTGGAGGTTTTATACGGAGCTTTGGTTGCACAACAACTTCATACATGCCTGTAGGAATGGTTTTACCTCATCATCTACTTTGAGGTTTGCGGGGGCTTGAGGAGAAGATGTCGCAATCTTAGAAAAGTCTTCGCGAGCTGCGACAAAGGTTTATTTTTCCTTCTGTAAGTCCAAACCTTCTTTTTTAATGGCTACATTCCAGATAAGAGGCTCCACCTCAGCTTTCTCTGTAGCTCCTCCACTGGCCATGCCACTGCGTGTTATAACATTAACACTCGGTCCTTCATCTCGAGGTTCCACCTTGACCCTTTATACATTCTGCGTAGGTGTCTGTTGCTTCTCCTGCATCTTGGCTATCAAAATTGGGAAATATTCAATCACATGATCCAGATGTCTACAATAGCTGCAGGATTGTCTCGCAGGGTTCGTGAAATATTTTGAAAAGTGCCCTATTTCCCCACAGTTATAGAAAATCATTTTTCTTCTCCCCCTACCTGCGCTTCCACCCTAGCCCCCTCCCCTACCCCTAGCTGGGGAGCCACCAAAACCAGAGGGGGATGTTGGTGAAGAAGGGTCTGATTGTACCCTATATAGGTTTCCTCTGTCTATCATCAGATCACAAGTCTCACAGTTCTGCTCATCATGGCCTACAGACCTGCAAAACCTGCACCATTGTTTCTTTATTTCTGGGACATATGTGGCAAGGCAGGGGCAGTGGTTGGTATCGTGCAGCCCTACAACGCGACAATCATCACACCACTTCATCGGCCCACTTAGCCCTGCAGCTTCCTTAGGACGCAATGGGCTAGGTCCCCCGACCTGCATGTAGTCTACTAATGGAGGACAATTACCTTTGGTGTGGGCATTCACCCTACATTGTATGCACCATATTTCAAGGCTAGCCTCTGCTTCTCGCTCCTTCTGCAGATTCTAGATCTCCATCTGGATTTATTCTAGATAGCCTTGTATTTGTTGTACTCCTAACTGGGTATCATCCCTTGGTACAACCTCCAACTTCATAGAAATATCCAAGGCCTTCTCCTGTGACTCAATGGCTTGATGACCCATTGGCACACGCAGATGGGGAAGCAACATAGCAATGAACCATTCCGTGTGCTGTTTGTAATTATACAGAAATCCTCCTTCTCTAATTACCTTCTTTAGCCGTTGGTCAGCTTCCCATACAAACTCACATGGTCCTTGCTTGAAATATTTGAGATATTTCACTATCTGAGAGTAGTTCTTAGGCTTCTTTAGCTGTTGTTTCAAAGAAATTGTAATCTCTTCAATGGTCGCATTCGCATGCTGGTAGATGTATCCCATATACCAGTCCAAGGCTCTCCCCTCAAAGGAAAGGGATAGCTGCGCCCTTTTCATAACATCGCTGGCCACGTTCTGCGTAGTCCATACCGATCCTGCAACAAACTAGAACTAATCCATATCTTCATCCATTATGGCCTTGAAGGTGGGTAGCTTCATGTGCGAGGCCATATCGTCTTCTAGTGGTGGTCAAGGTGAGTTCTTACACCTATGAGGGTTTGACGGTGACGTAGATGGAGAGCTATGTGCAACATAATTTCTTACTAGAATTTAGACAGATCGATCTCCTTCTTGATTATTTATGTAGTACTTACCACTACAAGTTGTACCCTCACCTTGATCCGAGCTCATTCACTCTATATGGTTGTACAAAATTATCTTTTTGCACAATAATATCTTAATCAATAATGGCGGAGTTTTTAGAAACTTACCTCGGAAACCCTTGAAGAACCTTCATTCCGTCTCGGAGTAGGACACAAATTGATCAATTGAAAATTCTGTCACAAATCCTCCTATCACACTGTCCACCCAGTGATCTACCATGCACATGATGGTGTTATCAGTATTTTCTAACTACTGGATCAGCTCTGGGGTCCACTATGTGAAATCTACGAGCCTTGAAAGCCACTCCTGAAGCTCGGTTGCAAATTTCACAATGACAATTTCATAGATATCTGTGAAAATGTACTTATTATTCTACTTCTCTATGGTTAGCTTTGCACTACGATTCTCTCTTACTGCAAATTCCTGAATTTCCTTTTCGAACCACTCGTCAATCTCTTTCTTCTCAGGTTTCCAATGTGTTCTTGGAATTACCCGATCTCTCTCTCAAAATGCTCCTGGTCCCGGCAACAGAACCATTTGTTGGCTTGATGGGTCCTGAACCAGGTTTGGAGGTTAAGGTTTGCCAACAAACCCCTAAAATACTAGCCCTTTCGGTAGTGACCTGCTTGCGCAGGCCAAAGTCTCACCCGAAGTAGTATGGGAGGGTGCTAGAACTAGGTTTCCACACCCTGAGAGGGAGTAGGTAAGTCAATCATATCTGTGTTCCCAGCCTATCAAGCTCACATTTAACAGATCCCTTTACAGGCTTATATAACAAAGCATAGATCTAGTAATTACCTTCGCATCCACGTGCATAATACGAATCTTACAACACAGAAACTATAATCGCAGAAATTAACATATCATAGATTCATATAGTAGAAACAAAGATACTTTCACAGCTATCAAACAGATACTTTCACAAATTAATCATACAACCCAATTTCGCATCAATCATAACAAAACATATGTAGATAACATCATATATCAAAAATACTTCACATATATATTAATACCAAAATCCTCTTAGAATCCCAAAATACTGCCCGTGCACACAGCAAGTAGGGTCCGCACATAGTAGGACTGAGGATCTCTGCACACACAGCCAACAAGAGTCCTTACCCAACCAACCCAACAATAGATCTAACAATTCATGCTTAACATCAATCTCGATTATTTCCTACTTTAAGACTCAAAAAGGTTAATATATTTATACCAATTTAGCCTATGCATCCAATGGTCTACAAACCGTCGTTTGCGGACTCTTGGTCTACCCTTGACTCATTACAATGAATTTGGAGCTTTGACCCACCCCAAAACCCCTGCGCTAGACTAATAAATACAAAAAATATACAAAAATGGACAAAATTCGCAGCTTTAGGATACCCTGTTCCAACTGTCTTCCTTAACTAATAGATGAATAAGAGGGTAGAGGGACCCATAAATCCCTTTAGTAGGAATAAGACCACTTCTTAGTGTGAATTTGGATTAATTCATCTAGATGGGGTCAAGATGAATAAACCACTTCTTTGTGTGAATAAGGCCAGGGCATGTGCATGGGATCAAGATGACCAAATCAACAACGCAGTCATTGAGGTAGTGGAGATAGTGGAGGACAATGCAGTCATTATGGAGGTTAGTGGGAAAGTGTGCAACATCATTATTATGTGGGGCCAAGGGTGTGAGGGTTGACAAGCATAAAAGGAAGGTGAGGGCAGCCATAGAGAGCATTTTGGATTATTATTATTTTATTTTCATTCATGACTTGAGGATGCTTGGGCTATTTAGCCGAGTCTACAGTGTTGTTTAGCACGAGGGTGTCTCCGAGCGGAGATCTCAAAATCATCCTCTAGGGACTTTGAATGCCTACTCAGGAGAGGATTATTATTTTCAATGTGATCTAATCTCATCATCCGGCATTGAAACCATTTGCAGACCCTCTAGTGTTGTGCAGTCACTCAGTGACTTACCCAGTCCAGTAGTAGAGTTCATCACATGAGGGTGAAATTCCATAGCATTTCCACTTGGAATCCATTGAAGGGATCAAACCTTAAATAGTTGGGCTTGGGAGTACTTTCAGCTATTCTATATTTCTGTTCAGCCCATATTTTTGCATACTCTTGGCTCGAGGGGTCCTAACCTAGGTTTGGAGGTTAAGGTTTGTCAAAAAACCCCTATACTACTGGCCCTTTCGGTAGTGACCTGCTTGCACAGGCCAAAGTCTCACCCAAAGCAGTATGGGAGGGTGCTACAACCATGTTTCCACACCCTGAGAGAGAGCAGGTAAGTCAAGCAGAGTTGTGTTCCTAGCTTATCATCTTTGTATTTAACAGATCTAGTTACAGACTTATATCGCAGAGCTCATATCTAGTAACTACCTTCGCATCCACGTGCGTAACACTGATCTATCAGTACAATAACTATAATCGTAGTAATCAACAGATCATAGATTCATATAACAGGAACAAGGATATTCTCACAGCTATAAAATAGATCTATTCACAAGTTCGCTAATCTGTGATTGTCCACAATTACCAGAGTTACTATCAGTCATATATTAAATCAGCACCTGCGCATCAAAAATATCACAAGTAATATCATAAATGCACAAATAATAGATCACATGAATACTCCATATTATAATAAAGATAGATCCCTAGCCACAACAAATAGGCAACCATAGATCCAATAGTTCGCATCAACAGCTATACATAAACTCAAATAACGCAGAGATAATCTAACCAGATTCACATATATTAGCATCCAAAAACCAATACAATCCAACACAGCCTGCGCACACAGCCAGCAGGGTCCGCACATAGTAGGACTGAGGATCTCCATGCACACAGCCAGTAGGAGTCCTTACCCTAACAACCTAAACAGATCTAACAATTCACAACTATCATCAATCTCTATTCTTTCCTACCTATGACTCAAAAAGGTTCATCTATTTATATTGATTTAGCCTATGCATCCAATGGTTTGCAAACCATGGTTTGCGAACTCTTGGTCTACCCTTGACCCGTTACAATGCATTAGGGGCTTTGAACCACCCCAAAACCTCTGTGTTAGACTAATTAAGACCAAAATATACAAAACTTATACAAAATCACAGCTTTTAAGGGACCCTGTTTCAACAGTCCCCCAACACAATCTTGTGGCTCATCCCGAGTCACTGGGATGGTGGGTTCTCCACCTATGCTTGCAACAATTTGATCACCTTGGCTAATGGAGGCAGCATGCCTTCACTCTGAGTAGCGGAATTTTGTGCGATGTCGACCAACGTTTCTGAGATCAGGCCTTCCGTCACGGCGGTGACACTCTCCAGAGTCTGGTGCAACTGCTAAACCGCGACATCCACATCTTGTGAAAGCTTGAGGGTTGCAACAGCCCAAGGATTCAAGCAATCATCGAGGGAATTCTTATTTTGTTGAAGTTCATCAATATCATCTTGGAGGGTATGACTGGTGCGCAAATGTGTCAAGTTTTGAGCAGGAACTAAAGTGGGAAGGGAATATTCTAACATCTCGAACTCTTCTTCTTTCTGCTGTAGGTCCTGGTTAATGCTACGTAGGATCGGGTCACACTGGACCTTGGTCCATAGATGCATGGCCATTTCTAATAATTGGGCACCCTGTGCGATTTTCCCTGTAATGGTGTTCATAGCCTTAGTGACCAACGTAGTTCCCTAGGCCTGTACCTCCGGAGGTGTTTCAGGTTGCAACTTAGTCTAGAGGTCGGCGATATGC
The DNA here is from genome assembly GCA_034641835.2 of Pinus albicaulis. Lineage (NCBI taxonomy): Eukaryota > Viridiplantae > Streptophyta > Pinopsida > Pinales > Pinaceae > Pinus > Pinus albicaulis. Next base: position 1,074,385,564 of record CM076578.1, read on the forward strand.
TGATCCATTCATGCCTGGACCATATGAACTTCCTTGTGGGAGGCCTTCAGTGCTGTGACCAACCTTTCAACCTTCTCCTAAGGGGTGGCTGTGGCCGGGATCTCTGCGGTAACATCTACACAAAGTTGATGAATCAATTTTGTGAGATCTGCGTGCTTCACAATGGTCTGTAATGTATCTATATTCATTTGTAGCACTCGGAGCTCGGCCTGGATTATGTCGACAACATCTTTCTGCTGCTCCTCTAAGGCTACCCATTTTTCATCCATTTCCAGAATAACCACATCCGTGATTTGTTCAAGGTCTCCATCAGTCAATGTGATTGTCTCGTCACGTGCTGTCCACTGGGAGCTTTGCTTCTTGCGGGGTGTTTTGACAGGTACGCTTGTTTGTTTTGTGCCACAGGGGGAGGCAGGTCCTCCTAAATTTATTCCTTTTGATCCTAGGGTTGGCTGCAAATCTACCTGAGTCTCTGCCTCGACGTCCTCCTCAATGGTCTACGTCTATTGTGCATCCTTTTGTGTGCCCACGGTTATGTCTTGTCTGGTAGTCTTGGTCGCACCTCTGGCATCTGTGATGACAACAGAGAGGGTGACTTTTGATGTGCTGGTCCCTTCGACGCCTTTCACGCCAATTTTGAAGCTGATCTTCTAGTTGGGAGGCCAGAGCATAATTGCATTGTTAATTTCTACATCTTCCACCATATAGGGGAGCGAAGTCCAGGCTTTATCCCTGTGTGCTTTGATCTGGACGTTGTGCATAGTGACCTAAAATGCTGAAATTTCCTTGTATTTTTCATACATGGCAGGGGAAAACCGTGGTTGGGAGTTAATGGTTGTGACCAAACTATGCTGAAAGAGGACCCATAAAACTTGGCTATCCTCGAGACGTTGCGGATCCTTAGAATCCCACAAGTGTGCATAGAGAGCCCCTTTGCACATGTCTGGGGTAAGTTCAGGAAGGAATGACTCCGTAGGGGATTCCTAGGCAACCAACGCTATGAGGAATAGTAACCAGGAATAAAAAAGGCGCGGCCCTGCTCCTGGGACTCGCGAACATTAGTCAAAAACTCATCACACAAATACTGGGCCCAATTAAAAATACCCCTTTTCCGCATTGGCCTGCTAACTAAATTACGTAGGCTGGGACAGAGGAGACCTGACATTTTATCATCATTTTGCATGCCAACAACATCGTGCCCATCTGTGTGCCTTGGTCACTAATAGACTTGATTATAAAAGCCCGAGTATTCCGCTCCACATGGTAGGTCTTGCACACATACTCATCCAATTCCGCCTCATGCTTTTTTTCCCACGCGCTCTAGAGGGTTGGCTCCATGAATGGGAAGGCCAGTAATTTTGTGCACCAGCGTAATGTCGATGGGGATCCTGTCCCGGATCCACAGGAAACCATCATGAATTAGGGCAAGCAACTATCGGGCTGGTCGGTCCATCACATTGTAGCGACCGAATTGAGGCATCCTTAGCAATTTTAGGAGCCCAGACATGGCTAATCCATGCACCCAATGCTGAGGAAAAATTTTGATCCCATTGTCTTCCTGAATCATGTCAAGGTATAAAGCAGGTGCCAGCTCAGGGAAGACCTCCGGACTGGCCAAGTCATGATCATCAAATTTTATCTCATACAGCTTTCCAACAGGGTCACCAATGATAGGGACTTCTCTCGAGGTCAGTGACGTCTGTAAATAAGTGATTAGGCTATCGAGGTTCTTTGGCATGCGCATCGAGGTTCTGCGTGGCCGGACGAAGGGAGGTAACCAGTTGATTGGTCTGGCAGGCTGGGCCTCCTCCTAACAAGCTCACGCCTGGGGTGCCACCTTCGGGGATGTTATGTTCCTCGGTGAAGCACGAAGTGTCCCCTTAACCCATTTCACGAGTTTTGGGGGTTTCTTAGAGTCTTCTACTTTTTCCTTGCCCTTCCTTTTGACTAGGGTGGAGGAAACTTCTTCTGGCTCAGACTCAATTTCCACCACTTCCTCAGTGCCCTATTCTGTCGAGATGACTGGTTGTAACAGTTCAACAGGGTTTGTAGCTGACATCCTGATGCGAAATAAAAACTCGAGATTGCTACTATCCGAGGGAGCAGGTTGCTCAAACAGGAGAGAGACGCTAGAGGCACAAAAGTTCTTACAGCAAAAATTCGTCTAGGAAAAATATGCCAAGTATGAGCTATTAAAGCGATACAAAACCCTTTTCTGCTCTATTCAACCTATGTTATAGATTTGGAGATCACCCAATGGTAGGGTAGACTTCACATGGAACTTACCATCAAGTAAACAGTAAAAAATATCTAGGAATCACCTCATTAAATGTTGGCCGCCTATCCCATCCAATGGTTATTTTTTCTTTTTACTCGATTTGAGTGTTCCAACGGCTATTTTTCGCACCCTAGGTGCGCTCAGTGTACCCCTGTGCTCCCAGCGCACTAGCTGCAGCATGCGCTTATTCCTTCCAAATGTAATTCTACGTCACCATAGCCTAGCCCAAAAGATGTTTTGTGTCGTTATCTTGCCTGCGTAGTGACTTCCTACTATGCCTTCGTGAGCATCTGCCATGATAGCATGCCTTTCATTCTCCAGAACATATCTGCACAACACTTCACCAGTGGCTAGTTTATATAAAGGACCTGCGATAATGGTAAAATCCGCCGCCTAGGTAACCAACTGTTTCTTTTTTCGTATCGAACATTCTGCATGTGCCATGCTTGTAGTCAGGAGCTGAATGATATCAGTGAAGTGTGCATCAACAACCCTAATGGAGAATAGCTGCACATCAGGTAATCCTTCTCTCAATTTGGAGGGTTCCCTACCCATCTCAAGTCAGGACCAGTGATCCAGCCCAACGTTCAGCTTCGCTGGCTTGACCATGATTTCAAAATCGTATTCCTGAAACATTAACAGTCACCTGCGGAGTTTCCCCCCCAACATAGTCTTATTCACCAGGGAATTTAAATCTGAATGATTTTTAGATATCTTAAAGTGTCATGCCAACAGACAGTGTTGATATTCTGTATTGCATGGACCAGGGCCAACCCTTCCCTCTTCGTGGTGGCATAATTTTTCTTTGCACTCAGGAGTTCGCAACTAGCAAATGCGATTGGGTGATCAATGTCTCCAGTGCCAGGCCACGTAAGGAATGTTCCCAGGGAAATCCCCAATGTGTCAACATGCACATGAAATTCCTTCACCCCATTGGGACAATTAAGAATAGGTGCAGATACCATTCCTTCCCGGAGTAGTTCAAATCTCTTCTGGCACTCGTCATCCCAAAAGAATTGAACATCTTTATTCAGCAGTTTTTCCAGAGGTGTGGTGGTTAGTGCGTATCCTGGAATGAATCTTCTGTAGTAGCCTATATGCCCAAGGATTGAACATAGTTGTTTCTAATTCTTTGGCGCGTCCTCAGTATGTAGTGGATGTCCCGCAACTACGCACTCCCCTTCTGACTCGGGAATAGCTACATTGTGCGGATCCTCATCACACTCTTTTATACTACCGGAGTCATCAAAGTGGGGCAGTTCTCTTACCTATGAAGATATGCAGTGGAAGTCCCTTGTAATCCATAGGCAGCACAGCACAGATACATCATGTAGCCGATTCTACTAATTTTCCATTTCCTCGTCGAAGTCAGAGAAGCATTCACTATCTCTTTCCATCACAGCATACCATCGGTCATAGGATTGACCTAGTATTCATCCCTTACAGTTACCTTATAGATGTGATCCACCTCTTCTTCCTCACGCACTAAATTTATAAACCTCTCTCCTTCTACGGGATCTAGCGATACTATCCCCTGTGTTCCTTCACTTTAAAATACCATGCTCCTCTTTTTTAAGTTAATAATACCACCCATATCTATGGCCCAGCCCAATCCTAGGACCGTCGGGTAAGGGTCCGCATCTTCTACAATTTGAATGACTTCAAATTTAGCCCAGACCTTAACTCCTGCGATATCTACCATGATCTTCGACAGTCTTCCTAATGGGATGATCTTCTACTGGTTGGCCATGCGCAGCTATATAGTGGACCACTCCAACTTAGGTTCCCCCATTCACTGCCAAGTTTATTTAGGGAGGACGTTCGCATCTGATCCCAAGTCTAGAATAACCTGATCCATCTCATAATCACCAATCTACGCGGTTAACCGCATCTCCCTGCTAGTGCATCTCTTATGTTTATATATTTTGCGTACATCCTTAATTTTCATGGTTGGGATTTTCATTTCTACGCAGCCATCTATCAAATCTTGGAGGTTTTCCATAGCCCTTTCGTTGTGCAGTAGCTTCATACATGCCTGCAGGAATGGTTTGAGCTCATCATCTTCCTTGAGGTTTGCAGGGGCCTGAGGAGGAGGTGCCTCAGCCTTAGCAAAGTCTTGGCGAGCTGCGACAAAGGTTTATTTTTCTTCCTGTAAGTCCAAACCTTCTTTTTTAATAGTCACTTTTTGGATGAGAGGCTCCTCCTCATCCTTTTTCGCAGCTCCTCCAGTGGTCATGTCATTGCGTGTGATAAAATTAACACTTGGCCCTTCATCCTGAGGTTCCGCCTTGACCCTTGTACATTCTGCATAGGTGTCTGATGTTTCTCCTGCATTTTGGCCATCAGAATCGAGCAATATTAAATCACATGATCCAAATATCTATAGTATCTGCAGGACTATCTTGCAGGACTATCTTGCAGGGTTTACGTAGTCCCTTACAAAGTGCCCTATTTCTCCACAGTTATCGCAAACCAGTTGTCCTCTCCCCCTACCTGCACTTCCACCTCGGCCCCCTCCCTTGCCCTTGGCTAGAGAACCACCTATGCCCGAGGGGGATTCTGGTGATGATGGATCTGCCTGTACCCTATATATATTTCCTCAGTCTCTCATTAGATCGTACGTTCGACAGTTATGTTCATCATGGCCTACATATATACAAAACCTGCACCATTGTTGATTTATTTCTGGGACATATGCAGCAAGGCAGAGGCAGTGGTTGGTATCGTGCAGCCCAGCAACACGACAATCATCACACCAAAGCACCGAACTGGGTCCTGAAATTTCCCTAGGTCACAATGGACTGGGTCCCCCAGCCTGTATGTAGTATGCTAGTAGAGGACAGTTATCCTTGGTGTGTCCATTCACCTTGCATTGTATGCACCATATTTTAGGGCTAGCCTCCATTCCTCGCTCCTTCCGCAGATTTTGAATATCCATATCTGTTGTACTCCTAACCGGGTATCATCTCTTGGCGCAGCTTCTAGCTTCATCGCAATTTCCAAGGCCTTTTCCTGCGATTCAATGGCTTGATGTCCCATTGGTACACGCAGGAGGGATAGCAGCATAGCAATGAACCACTCCATATGCTGACTGTCATCGTACATAAATCCTCCTTCTCTAATTACCTTCTTTAACTATTGGTCAGCCTCCCATACAGATTCGAATGGTATTTTCTTGAAATCCTTCAGATCATTCACTATCTATGAGTAGGACTTGGGATTTTTGAACTGTTGTTTCAAAGCATTCATAATTTCTTCAATGGTTTCATTCACATGCTGGTTGATGTACCCCATATATCAGTCCAAGGCTCTTCCTTCAAAGGCAAGGGATAGTTGTGCCCTTTTCACCGCATCACTAGCTATGTTCTATGCAGTCCATACCGATCCTGTGACGAACCATAACGGATCCATATCCTTGTATCCTATGCCCCTGAAGGTGGGTAGCTTCATGTGCAATGCCATATCATCTTCTGGTGGTGGAGGTGGTGAGTTCTTACCCCTATGAGGGTTCGACGATGGCGTAGATGGAGAGCTATGCGCAGCATAATTTATGACTAGACTGTAGATAGACAGATCCCCTTCTTGATTGGTTCTATAGTATTTACCACTGCACGTTGTACCCTCACTTTGATCGGAGCTCATTCACTATGTATGACTACACAAGAAACTCTTTTTGCACAATAAGATCTTAATTAGTAATGGAAGAGTTTTCAGAAACTTACCCCAGAAACCCTTGAATAATCTTCGTACTACCTTGGAGTAGGACACAACTTGATCAACCAAAAATTCTGTCACAAATCCTCCTATCACACTGTCCACCCAATGATCTACCATGCAAGTGATGGTGTTATCAGTCTTTTCTAACTAATGAATCAACTCTGGGGTCCACTGCGTGATCCATTCATCCTTCCAACACTTCTAGAACTCTACGAGCCTTGCAAGCCACTCTTGAAGCTCGGTTGCAAATGTCACAAAGAGAATCTTGTAGATCTCTATGAAAACGTACTTATTCTTCCACTTTTCTACTGTCAACCTTGTGCTGTAATTCTCTTTTATCACAAATTCCTAAATTTGTTTTTCGAACCACTCCTCAATTTCTTTCTTCTCAGGTTTCCAATATTCTCTTGGCATTACCCGATCTCTCTCCTAAAATGCTCCCAGTCCCAGCAATGGAACCATTTTTTGGCTCGAGGGGTCCTGACCCAAGTTCAGAGGTTAAGGTTTTCCAACAAACCCCTATACTACTGGCCCTTTTGGCAGTGACCTACTTGCGCAGGCCAAAGTCTCACCCGAAGCAGTATGGGAGGGTGCTGGAACCAGGTTTCTGCACCCTGAGAGAGAGCAGGTAAGTAAAGCAGAGCTGCGTTCCTAGCTTATCAGCTTTGTATTTAACATATCTAGTTACAGACTTATATCATAGAGCTCATATCTACTAACTACCTTCGCATCCACGTGTGTAACACCGATCTATCAGTACAACAACTATAATCGCAGTAATCAACAAATCATATATTCATATAATAGGAACAAGGATATTCTCACATCTATAAAACAGATCTATTCGCAAGTTCGCTAATCAATTATAGTCCACAGTTACTAGAGTTATTGTCTTTCATAGATTAAATCAGCACCTTTTCATCAGCAATATCACAAGTAATATCATAAACGCTCGAACAACAAATCACAGAAATACTCCATATTATAACAAAGACATATCCGTAGCAAAAACGGATAGCCAACAATAGATCCAACAGTTCACATCAATAGTTATGCATACAATCAAATAACGCAGAGATACTCTATCCAGATTCACATATATTAGCATCCAAAACCCAATACAATCCAACATAGCTTGCGCACACAGCCAGCAGGGTCCGCACACAGTAGGACTAAGGATCCTCGCACACACATCTAGTAGGAGTCCTTACCTTAGCAACCCAACCAAATCTAACAATTCGCAACTATCATAAATCTATATTCTTTCCTACCTGTGTCTCAAAAAGGTTCATCTATTTATACCGATTTAGACTATGCATCCAATGGTCCGCAAACCGTGGGTTGCGGAATCTTGATCTACCCTTGACTCGTTACAATGCATTAGGGGCTTTGACCCACCCAAAAACCCCTGCATTAGACTAATTAAGACCAAAATATACAAAAATTATACAAAATCGCAGCCTTTAGGGGACCCTGTTCCAACTCATACCCAACAGTTATTCATTGTAAACCCGAGGAGGGTGATTTTTCGAGGTCAGCCAATCTGGAAATCCTTTCTGGGTTATTCTGGGTTTTTTCCATAGAGGCCGGATTCCAAATCCCAACATTTTCCAAGAAACCTATCAGCAGATCCATGTATTCTTATTTTCCAACAGTAGTTATTCCGATCAGGACTGCGCTATCATAACCTTTCGACATTTTATGTAGCGGCATTTTTTCATGTCTTAGTGTATTAGGTCATTTCAGGCTTGTTTTTCCTAGCTTTAGTGTCTTTTTCCTCAAGATATTGTACTTCCTTTCTGCTATTATCTACAATAAAATGGCTCAATGATTTTCTCATGTTTTTATGTATTGATATTTGCTGCAATTTCTAGTTTTGTGTTCAATATTCTTTTTTTTCTTGTTTTGAAATATTACAATATGTGGCACTGAGATACAACATTATTAAAAAACAAGATTTGGCCTTGTGAAATAATTGAAAGACTTTGGGTATACATTCTTCATTCTCACATCATTTCTTACATTTTGAATGCAGTGGTGAAAGATGTGCTGATGCAAACTGATCCGAAAGGGAGGTGAGGGAAATGGATTGCATCCATGCTTGAATATGAACTGGAGATCAATCCCACAAAGATGATCAAGGGATAGTATTTGGAAAATTTGATGGCATAATATAATTTGCATGCGCTGGATATTAATATGATTTTTGTACTTTCCAAGGAGGTTACACATATATCTCATATTTCCATTTCATCCCCTTGGTATGTTTATATTGTTTATGTACTTCAAAATTTAAATCCTCTTCCGAGTGTGTCTAAAAGTAAGAGTATATCAATCAAAGTAAAATCTTTGAAATATTGTATTTTAGACAGTGTTTTGTATTGGAAAGACCTGGGAGGTGTCTTGTCTAATTGTCTTGTTGAAGGTGAGGTGAAGAACGTGATGAATGAATTTCACAAGGCTGATTGTAGTAGTCATTTATTCTAGAAAACCACAATAAAAAAATTTTGAGGGTTGGTTTTTATTGGCCCACTCTTTTTGTTGATGTATACAAGACCATGATGAGCTGTCAAGAATTTCAAATTTTTCAAGGGAAGAAGAGATTTCTCCCACTGCCTTTGCAACCCATATCAATTTAGGCACCATTTCAGAAATGCGGTCTCGATTTTATAGGTGAGATCCATCATTCACTTTCCACTCAGCACAAGTGGATTTTGACGGCCATTGACTATTTTACAAAGTGGATTGAGGCAATCCTGACCAGGAAAGCTACTGATTTGGTAATCATTCAATTCATGGAATCTAATATCTTGTCTAGATATGGTTGTCCACAGAAGATAATCACAGATAACACCGCTACATTTAAGTCCAAAAATATGGTAGAATTTTGTGAGAAGTACAATATCAAATTGGGTCATTCAACTACATACTATCCACAAGGTAATGGACTGGCCAAGTCTTTGAATAAGTCTTTGGTAAATAACAAAAATTGGCACAAGGATCTCATCAATTCTTTGTGGGAACATGAAGTAAGTAATAAGAAGTCCATAGGCATGTCGCCTCTTGAGCTAGAGTACGGATTTGATACAGTATTTTAGGTCATCATTTCATGTAGTGTGATCATTAGGTCATAGGGTAAAAATCATAAAAATAGGCCATTTCACCATTTAATTCAGAATTGGAGTATTAATAGCTAATAATTTTCAATAAAGGTTACAAAAGTGTAATTTAAGTTTAATCATCATGCAATATGTCTCAAAAGGTTCTAAAGGCCGCAATTCCAAATAAAATAAAAAGTGAAAAGACTTGGTGGGGCCACTTAACCACCAAAGAAGAAAATAGATTTAAAAGATATTTAAAGACCAAGGGAGCTTCTTATTTTCTCATTCCAAATTCCAAATATATCACTCCACCAAGAAAGACCGTTTCCGCCCCCAAAGCAACCATTCCTTGCCACAAAAGTGCCACATCATTTGTTGTACTACGCATTCACTGCACTGCGCTTTTGTCGTGATTTTTCCAGAGTTGTTGTGCATTCTTTGAGGCAAAAAGATTCATTCCAGTGGTTTCTAAATCAGCAAGCAAGCTACAATGTATCAGATATAAGTAAGCGGGTCCCTAAAACTAGCTCCTTGACTTTATCTCATGCTTGGAAATATTAATTCCCTTTTCTAGGTTTTTGGTTGCATTTTCTTGGTTTCATGATCTCACTGACAAATTACTGAGAAAAACCCTAAGTTTAAAGCTCATACACCTTCCCCCAGCTTTCATATACCTTCATAGACATTTTCCCACACCCCTATCCCCCATTTTCACTATTTTACCACAAATCCTAGCCTAGGCTACACTTTCCTAAGCTAGAACTGTGTTTTCCCCTTTTTGACCCCTTCCCCGCACTCATTCAATAAAATTTCACTTTCACCTACTCCCTAGCATCTCTGCCTACCCCCCTAAATTTCCCAAAAAATTTAGGAGACCCCTAACCCTTTCATCTCCCTTAATTCCTAAAAACTTCCCAAATCCCCTAGTTTCCCCTCCCACTAAGATAGGGTTTTCTACGGAATAAGAGACAACTGAGAAGAAGAGCCACAAGGGAGCTCAAATCAGTAGCTATGAACCCACTTCAGCACACGACATAATGTATTCACCCTTCCTTAAGAAACCATGCCAGTATGTAGGATGCCTTGCCTTTTTCCAAAAGGTTTTTGAACTAGGCTTCAATGATAAACTTACCATCACTTTTTCCACTAGTTTGAGGAAGGATAAAGTGAAAACTGCAGGGTTTTTGTTCATTCTTTCAACAGAGATCATTTCCACGGCTACAGGGATTCCAAATAGTGGAGAAAATTGGTTCAAGGGTAGAAACCTAAACATTGAAAACTACAAGATATATTTGAAACCTGCATACAAAGCTACCTCGAAACACATTTTTCCATTTAGAATCTTGCTTGAAAAATATGCCCCTCTCATGAAATTAATCATGAAATAATTCACATGTGAAGGCAAGTTCTCGAGGTTATGTCAATATCATGTGAGGATCTTGATGCATTTCACCAGTGTAAGAGCTCTCAATTTTCCTCATTACCTCTATAGAAGCATGGTAAAAATGTCAGAGAAGGTAATTAGATTAGGATAATATCATCATGCTAGTTTGTTTCACCATGGCTTGGTGAAAATATTGGTTTCCCATCAGCTCAAATAGATCAATTTTCCTTGAGATGGTTTCATGTATTCAACCTTCCTTATGCCTTCTCCATCTCAGTCAAGCAGTCACTCTACTCCTTTTTCATCACTAGCAAAACAAGAGGTTGCTTCCACAAGCAAACCTATCAAAATAATTCCTAGGGTAGAGGTGATTTAGGCCTATACTAGATGTAAGAGGCTTGTATTTTCTCTAGACATTATTGAAAGGGCTAAGCCTACATCAAGTGAGAAACAAGCATCGTCACATCATTAGGCACCATTGCAAGATGAGGAACAATTCCATCATGACACTGATATGGATGATTTAGAACATGAAAAGGACAAAACACTGAAGCATATAATCATGGAGAAGGAGGCTGGTATCAGATAGCTCAAATGCGTTTGTCAAAGGAAAATATCTTGGTCTCATTCTTACAATAGGAGAACATGTAGCTAAAAGTAAATCAACTGCTCTTAAACAATCCCAAAGTAGATTTAAGAAAGGATGATGCCAAAGGTAAGGAAGTGGTTGAGGTTGATGATTTAGAGGATCAAGAAGAGCTGGTGAAAACAAGGAGACCAAGGATAAGAGGCCTCAAGAGGGCAATTGAGCAATAAAAAGAAACATCTCCACCAAAAGCTCAAATGACTATTGTTGAACTGATTCTGGCAGACATTGAGCAAAAAAGGGAATATTGGCTTGATAGAGTGAATTGTCACTTGGAGAAGCTCGTCAAGAGCGCAAATAGGGACAAAAACCTACAAAGACACATGGCCATTCATTATTATAAAAGGAAAAAGGTCTCCCAAGTCAGACCAAGCAAGTGAAGAAGAAACTCAAGAAAACCCTAATGAGAAAAAAGGAGAAAGATAAGCTTGACTTTCTTTTTGAGGCATCCCTCATTGCATGACACATCATCACCTTGCCTCATGGGAAAATTTTGAGAAAATTGTGAAGAAAGTTTGGGAAATTTTGCATTTTTGTGGAATCTCATGAATGTGTCAGCCCAAATATGGATGCATCACCATCTCCAATAGCTCCTCCTCCATGGTTGACCCCAAGGTTAGCCACATATCTATCACTGGCTCACTATGAGCCTACATATAGCTCTCCCCAAAAGGAGTATCATGCATGATGTGCATAGCCTCCTCCTCGACTGCCCCATGCTCCCCAGAAGCATCCCCATATGACGTCATCGGCTCATCTAAAGAAGAGTCCTCATCCTGGCATACAGAAGGAATATCCCTCTGCTCTACCTCTGCCACATCATCTGCATCACTCAAGCATGAATGATGAGGCCTCCAAGGTTCTTTGTAGATGAAGCAAAGTCCCTTCCTCCTCAACTCATTCTTGATGCCTGAATGCTTAAGAGTAATCCTCCAGACAACACTCCCTCTGCCTCGAATATGCTGATAAGACCCTCATAGCCCTGACTCTGCTAAACATGGTGTCTCCAGATTCTCAACAATATCCTCATCAATCCTAGGTGAGCTGCATCTTAGGGTACACCTAACACCACTGTCCATAAGTCCCCTTGGAGGCAATGCTCCAAGTTCCTGTTGCATCGTATCATGGGTCACTACATACCTACAAGTGTTTGTGCACTCCTCATCATGCCACTATATGCTACAACCTACCCATGTACACCACCAGATACTGCCAGTTACGGCTATACTATCTTGTATCATCATGTCTCCTGCATGGGCCAAAATATCCACCACTCTGCTAATAAACCCCCCATGAGGTGGGCTACATCTCCCCATCCGATCTAAAGGATCAGAGAGACCATACTCCTCACATGACAATGAAATCACTGCTCCTCTCCTTCATAGCTCAAGTGTACCATATACCCATGAGAGAGCATCGTCTCTACGTACTACCATGTTTGGTGGTCGTCCGATGCCACCTCCTCCGACCAGATCCTCCCAAAGTAGGCTAATCACCCTGTGACTCCATGCACGGTCGTTATGCTGAGATAGCTTCTGAAAAGGGTGTACCCTCCTATTGAACCATCCTGTCACTAGGGATGTTTGGGGCTCTGATAGAGATCTGAAAATGTGTGTGTGCCAAAACATGAGACCCATCGCACAATGACTACCATCATCTACTGACTCTATCATGTGATGGGAAATCCCACCTAGATCCCAACAGTAATACTGCCCTCATGTCCCTCTGGTAATCCATGGAATCTATTGCAATGTGGTCATGGATGTATCCAACTTTCTAGCCTGCTCCATGGGGTACCAACTCAATACCTCTCGCCATCCAACCTCGAGAAAATAATCAAAGGAGATAATCCCCACACATAGAATAGTCCCTCCATCATGTGAGTGTTCCACCTTGTCGATGTATGCCTGAAGGGGGGTGCTCTGACACTCCAATGTGCCCTATAACTACACCATTAGGGAATCCAACCATTCCCCAATGTGGACCAACTTTGTCACTAACTCATCACAAACCACTCTCATGCCCTCCAACTCCTCATTTTTTCGTAGGATAGCCTCTCGTACTGATGTGGCCTTCACCTTCAAAGCTAGAAGGTCGACTTGAAACTCATGGCATTGTTGTGTGTGACCATCATCCAATACCTCTATATCTCCTAGCACCTCCTCAAGGGCTAGCCCAAAGGATGGTTGCACACCCTCCTCCATAGATACTCCAACATGCAAGGCATGCTCACTAGTCAGTTGTGTGTGATTGTCATCTGACAATTCTTCCATAAACGTAGAGGCATATGTACCTATCAACTCCTCAACAATTTTGGAGTTGTCTCTCGACACCTCATCAACCTGTGATGCACTACTATCATCAAAGAACCCAGTCACAACCCGAGATAACCCATCAATGGATACCTCAACAATGGGTGGTGTCTCATCAATGAGTGTATGCTCAATTGTCTCCTCCCAAGTCTTTACCGTACTCTTTTATGTGCCATCAAAAATAGGTAGAAAAAGTATACCCATGATACGCTGCAGGTCATTTCCCTATCTATACCCTCTTCCTCTGTTGTAGCTGTGAGGTCTTTTGTTATCCTTAATCTAGAAAAATTCCTTGAAAGTCGTATGTTCTTTGAATATTTGAGACTGAGATTCATATTCCATAAAATAATCACTGTGAGCCTCCTCCTCTTGTGGTTCTCCAAACCCATTTCCTACTTCTAGGAAGGGAGGCATAGTCGAAAGTTGTGAATATTGATGCACTGTTGGCTTTTCACACCAATGATGTGAAGTACCAGAACTTTCTCCATTTTACAACCCTCTTGGGGTTTCCCTTTGTCTCTCGACTCTCATCTCCTTGATCTCTCTGGCGAGATCCTGCATAGTTCTGAGGAGGATATTTCCAAACTCCTTCCCATAATCTTCTTCTACCATTGGAGACTCCCTTTATCCTCCTCCCCTGGAACACAGTTTTCTTTGCCGGATGTGAACTCTGAAACAAGTTGAATCGGTTATCGCAATTGGAAGAATTTTGAAAAACAGCCACCACAACAAATCTGACAAAATTGTCTTAGGAGAAACTTTTTTTTCTCTCAATCCATACTGAATTTAGAGAAACTACTTAAATAGAACTAGAATTGGTCCGTTTTTCACAAAACCCATGTCTTAGCTTTTCAAGATTCGTCTTCATTTTCCAGAAACATCCAACGCCAAACCGTCACTTTTTATCCCAACGAATTTCTTCGTTTTCTATTTTTGTATCTCATATAACCTTCTGTTTCTCTCAATCCAGACTGAATTTGGAAACAATTCTCATCAAAAAACATAATTGGTACATTATGCACAAAACCCATCTCTTAGATTTTAGAGTTTCTTCTTCATTTGCGAGAAACACCTAACGCAAAACCATCACTTTTTATTCCAGCAAATTTGTGTGTTCTCTGTTTTGTATCTCCTTGTCCGGTTCGTAATGTATTTTATATCTTCGTGTGTCATAGACTGGTTATTCCCCAGGCTGAGCCAAGTCTATGAGCTCTGATACCACTGTAATATTCCAAAAAAGGAATATTGAACATAAAACTGGAGATTGTAGAAAATATCAATATATCAAAACATGAGAAGACCATTGAGCCATTTTATTATAGATAATAGAAGAAAGGAAGTACAATATCTTAAGGAAAAATACACTCAAGCTAGGCAAAACAAGCCTAAAATGACCCAATACACCAAGACTTGAAAATTTGTTGTTACAGAAAATGTTGGAAGGCTATGACAACGCAGTCCTGTTGGGAATAACTGCTACTGTAAAATAAGAATGCATGGATCTGCCGACAGGGTGCTCAGAAAATGTCAGGATTTGGAATCTGGCCTTTATGGAAAAAACCCAGAATAACCCAAAAAGGATTTCTGGATTAGCTAACCTTAGAAAATAACCCTCCCCGGGTTTACAATGAATAACTAGTGGGTATGCAAAACTATGGATTGGATGGAAAGATAGAATAGTTGCAAGTACTCCCAAGCCCAACTATTGAAGGGTTGATCCCTTCAATGGATTCCAATTGGAAATGCTATGGAATTTAGCCCTCGTATCATAAACTCTACTACTGGACGGCGTAAGTCATTGAGTGATTGTACAACACTAGAGGGTCTGCAAATGGTCTAAATGCCGAATGATGAGATCAACTCACATGGACAACAATAATCCTCTCCTGATTCAGAACTCATAGTCCCCTGAGGATGAGGTTGGGATCTCCACTCAGAGACACCCTCGTGCTAAAAAAAACTGCAGACTCTGCTAAACTGCCCGAGTGTGCTCAAGTCATGAATGAAAAGAAAATAATAATAATCCAGGATGCTCTCTATGGACGCCCTCATCTTCCTTTTATGCTTGTGATCTCTCACACCCTTGGCCCCACACAATAATTATGTTGTACACTTGGCCACTAACCTCCATAATGATTGCATTGTCCTCCACTATCTCCACTACCTCAATAACCACGCTGTTGATTTGGTCATCTTGACCCCATCCACATGCACTGACCCATATTCACACTAAGAAGTGGTTTATTCATCTTGATCCCATCCAGATGCATTGATCCACATTCACATTAATAAGTGGTTGTATTCTTACTAAAGGGATTTATGGGTCCCTTTACCCTCTTATTCATCTATTAATTAAGGAAGACAAAATTGAATATTCTAATTATCTAAAAGCTAAATTAGGAATATTACAAATCTCTTATTGTCCAACTGAAAAAGGAAATTGGTTGCTCCATCTTTGAGTCCTTTTTCTACATTAGGAAAACAACCAAGGAGTGCTTGGAAGAGAATGAAAAGATAATGAAGTCCATATTATAATAAGGGTTGATCAATGTGGGAGGACCTGTTAAAGAAAATTTGATTGAATTGAATGATTTATTTTCATCTTCTGGCCATCTTACCTCACTGTCCTTTTTCAGCATGTATGTCATATCTCTAAATTGTTCAGCGAGATTGGGGATGAATCTCCTTAAAAAAATTATCTAACCATTGAATGACTGAATCTTTTTTTTGTTCCTTGGGAAATCCAGCTATTGAATTGCTTCGATCCTGGAGGGATCAATGTGGATGCCATATTTTGGGATGAGTCTTGGGGATATGCTACTATTTTTACTTTGGGTAAAAAATTAAACAGGATACCAGAGGTAGCACCACCTATCTCCATCTATTTGATCACTGCGAAGAAATGTAGTAAGCTCATTTCCCAAATTAGGAAAAAAAATTTCCTTATGATCCACCCTCAGGGAAAGAAAATTTTTATGGCCACGACCTTCACATGACAGGAATAGATGGACAAGTTCATGGAGGAGTACAGGGACATATTCACCTCAACTACATGGGTGCCTTTGCACTGTCAGGTCAAGCACTCCATTGATCTGACCCTAGGCATTCCGCTACCTAATAGACCAATATATTGGCAGTCTATTCTTCAGAGCAACGAAATCAAGAGGCATATTCTAGAGATGTTGTAGAAAAGTCACATATGTCCAATTTCATCACCCTGTGGGAGTCCTATCATGTCGGTCCAGAAGAAGGATGGGAATTGGAGAATTTGTATTAACTATCGGGCATTGAAAAAGATCATTGTATAGAATAGATATCTGATCCTAGGGATTGATGACCTTCTAGACCAAATCAAGGGGGCCAAATATTTTAGCAAGATTGACTTGAAGTCTAGGTATCACCAAGTACGAATCAAACCCTCTGATGTGTGGAATAATGCCTTCAAGACCAAGGAGGGCCTTTTTGAATGGTTGGTCATGCCTTTCTAGTTGATGAAAATATTACTTTTTCAAAGCTATCCCCCATGCCAAGGATTGTTGGGAAACCTACTGTGAGTGAAAGGACGAGGGGGAATCCTCCCTGTTCTCAGCCACACCCACTAGGAATTATTTTGGAGACGCCATCAAGGAACAATACTACCCTATGGGGAACTATGAGGACAATTACATATAATGGACTACATTGTGGCAGCAAAGGGATCAATATGTGCATGAGTTGAAAAATCTATTCCATACCCTGTGCCAAAACTTTGGTATCAAAGATTTAGAGAAACATTTGGTTCTTAAGTACAACAATTGTCTCAACAGATACATCTAAGAGGAAATGGAGTTCCTTGACATCTCCTTGCTTGGTGCAGAATACTGGTATGTTTCCATGATTGAGAAAAAATTAAAACATAAGAAGCGAGACTTTGGATCTACGAATCAGAAGCAAGGGAAAGGTGTCCCCAAACTGTAGAACCAAGGATAAGGCCAAGGCAGGGCGGCCCAAGATAACCCATCGAAGCCATAAGTGAATAAAAACACCATGAAGCCAAAGAAGGACACAAGAAATTGGTGTGAGTTCCATAAGAGCTTCACTCACAACAGAAGTGAGTGTCGGGCCAAGCAACCACTGGTGGTCAAGCTAAAGGCTTTGGAATCAGATGCATGCTTTGACTCTGACTCAAAACCAAAAAAGGAGAATGAAAAAGGGAATAATATTATCAATGCATATCCGAGTGCCATCATTTCCACCACTAAGATCCACAAGGAAGAACCTAAAGATCCATAGGAGGGGGAGAGCCTCTTCCATTCCCAAATGTGGGTGAAGGGTTCCATATTGCATTTCATTGTCGAGAGAGGGAGAAAAAAGAACCTCATTTCAGTAGAGGTCATGAAGAAGCTAGGCCTATTGATCACAACACACCCACAACCATACACCATCGGGTGGCTTCACAAAGGACAAGATCTCTACGTTAGCCAATAGTGTCACCTTCCCTACAACATCAATCCCTTCACGGATGGGGTATTATGAGATGTTTCTCCTCTTGAAGCCTTTGATGTATTATTAGGCCAGCCATACTTTTGGAAGCCACACGTTTTCTATGAGTCTCAACCTTGCGATGTAATTTTTACTTTGGGTAATAAGTTGTACAAGATACCGAAGGTAGCACCTCCTATCGCCATCTCTTTGATCACTTTGAAGCAATGTAGTAACCTCATTTCCCAAACTGGGAAAATTTTTTTCCTTAGGATCTTCCCTCGGGGCAAGAAGAATATTGTAGCCATGACCTCCAGATAGGGCTCCTACACACGACAACAACATATGGACAAGGTCATGGAGGAGGCCGTGAAAATCTTCAACTCACTTATAAGGGTGCCTATGTACTGTTAGGTCAAGCACTCCATTGATATGACTCCAGGCACGCATATACCCAATGGACCAATCTATCAGCACTATGTTCTATAGAATGATGAAATCAAGAAGAAGATTTAGGAACTGTTGTATAAAGGTCACATTTGGCCGAGTTCATCGCCTGTGGGAGCCCAATCATTTTGGTGCAGAAGAAGAATGGGACTTGGAATATTGACTATCGGGCACAAAACAAGATCATTGTCCCGAATAGATATCTGATCCCACAGATTTATGACCTTCTAGACCAAATCAAGGGGGGTAATATTTCAACAATATTTACTTGAAGTCTAAGTATCACTAGGTACCAATCGAACCCTCCGATGTGTGGAAGATTGCATTCAAATCCAAGGAGGGCATTTTTGAATAGTTGGTCATGCCTTTCGGGTTGAAAAATTCTCCCACAACGTTCATGAGGATGATGGTTTACATCTTGCAACCATTCACTAACTCATTCGTGGTGGTGTGTTTGGATAAAATCTTGATCCTCATCCAGAGCTACGAAGAGTACCTCCACCACATTCAACAGGTCCTCCAAACACTGGGGCAACACAAATTAGGTGCAAATTTGGAGAAATCCACTTTTGGCATCATCCAAGTTCAATATCTATGGTACATTATTGATGAGCGAGGGGTGCATGTGGACCTAGCCAAGATGAAGGTCATTGGGGATTGCCTAGCCCCAACCACTCTAACATATCTCTGCAGATTTTTGGGTCTTGCCAATTTCTATCACGGGTTCATTTTAGGGTTCTCTCATATCCATTGGCCTTTGAGTCAAGTCACCAAGGGAAGAGCGAAACAAAATCTCTTTTGGCCTAAATCTCAACAGAAGGCATTCGCAGAGTTGAAGCATCATCTCTACTGTGCACGAGTTATCACATTACCAGACTTGCAACAACCATTTGAGATCGAGATAGATGCCTCCAACTATGCTATTGGGGTAGCACTTACTCAACAAGGGCATCGAGTGGCATATCATAGTGAGACACATTTAGACATAGTCAAAAAGTATCCCACCTATGAAAAAGATATGTATTCCATTGTGCAGGCTTGCCTGAAATGGAAGCATTAAATTTTGTGGAAGGAAATGGTCATCCACATAGATCCTTGACCCCTGCAGTTCATACAGATACAAAGGAAGTTATAGAACAATAACCATCAGAAATGGTCCACATGCCTGCAACAGTTCCATTTTAACATAAATTATGATAATGGAAGTACCAATAATGTTCTAGATTTCCTCAACCGACTGGCGATCCTAGTGTTAACCACTGTGCTCGACTCTTGTGGGAAAGAGACTTCGAGTTGGCTCCATTTATACAAAAGTGATCCAGATTTGGAAACACATACAAGACACTCTTGGAGGGTAAGAAAGTTCCATATTTTCACCTCCACGATGCACTGTTATGCTACCTATGACACCTTTTTATTCCTTCAAGCGAGTGTGCCAAGATGATTTGGGAAGCGCACTACAATAGGGTTGCTAGAAATTTCAAGATCAATAAAATAGTGCTAGTACTAAAAAAAATTTTCTATTGGACTAAACCTTGACAATATGTCGAGAAGTAAATCAAATCATGCACTTCCTGTGTCATTTCCAAGCTAGCCATCAAGAATCAAGGCCTATATACTTCACTGCCTACTGCTATTTTGTCATTGGAATCTATATCCATGGATTACATGTCGGGCCTTCCTTCTACCAAGCATGGAAATGAATACATTTTTGTGGTCATCGAAAAATTCTATAAGATGGCCATTATGACAACATGCAAGAAGAATATCACAGCAGAAACCATTGCTAAAATATTCTTTGAGAAAGTGTGGGTACACTTTCGGATCCCACAGTCCATTATCTTAGATTGGGACAACATGTCCCTCAGTACAGTTTGGTCAAGTCTCTAGTCAATGTTGTGTTAGTCGTCATTAATTTTTACTATCTGAAGATGACTAAATATCAATCCTATATTTCTAAAAACAATATTTCTAAATATTGTGAGTTTTAGAAATATCATTGCCTTCATTATCCTTATCAGAAATTTTTCATTATTCTACTATTTTATCATTCCATGGTTAACCTGCCATTCCTAAAGGGCCCCTCATGGGCTTATGCCACTAATCTATTTTCTATTTTCCCACCTATAGCCCCAACACTCTATTTTTCCTCTGCCTCACTCCTTCACCTTCCATCTAGGGTTACCAATCAACTTATCATCCCCATGTTCATCAGGTTCCTCAAACCTTGATGGTATTAAAACTACCTCTATAGGCTCTTTAGATAAATCAAGTACATCAATTTCTATATATTAAAATACATCAGTTTCCCAAAAAACTCTGTTTTTACACTATTAGGATCCCAAGCCTAATTTCAGTCAAAGACCAAGTTAAAACCCTCCCACTAGATAATTAGGGTTTCCTAGGTTATAGGGTCTTCATTGGTGTTATAAGCTCTGTTATTCATATACTAGAACCTATTTCAAATTTAAAATAAGGGAAACACATGATTTCTCAAGAAAGAGCAAAAAATCTCCAAAGAGGGCTACTTTATCAATTTCAAGTTTTGCAAAAGGTAAATGTGCTTGGCATTTCTGCAGGAATGTGAAGATGTAAAACAGAAAAGGAAGTTGATAAAGTGGCTGATGAGCTCCTAAAGGAAGACAAAAATTTGTGTTCAAGAAGAATCAAGGTTATTAAGCCTGATTGGGCTAGTAGTGTGCCAAGCAGGGATCTAGTGCAGCAAATCACATTGAGAAAGTATCCCATAAACCTAGGGTTTGGTAAGATAGTCAAAAGCGGAAAAATGGAGATGTTAAGCCTCCATGATGACATCGGAAAGAAGGTTTGAAGAGGCTGTTGTGAGTGACACCCCAAATTTTTCCAAGGTGATGTCTCACTACCTCAAAGAAACAAGGATGTGAAAAGGCTCAGTAAAAGAGGTAAATTATAGGTTTTTTAGCTACCTTCCAAATTAAAGATGATTTGACTTTCAAGGTAAGAAGAAGGGAAGTTTTGAAAACCCTATTTAAAATTTTCTAAAAAAATTGTCAAAAGCAAAGTTATCATGCTTCAAAATATCAAAGGGAATCCAACTCATGACTCAAAAGCAAACCTGCAAAAGAAGAAAGTAAAGAGTATCAGTAAAATGAGGGTCAAGTTCTCCTTTCAAGTCACTTAATTTTAGTGATCAAATGAAGGGTAAAAACATAGTGTTGAGCTCAAAGGTGGAAAAACAAAGGTGATTACAAGGTTGCTGGTTTATGTCATGTTTTGAAGACCAAAGGAGAAAGCTAAATCAGTGCTTTAGCCACCTACAGCAAAAGTCAAATCAAATGTCAATGAAAGTGACAAAGTCAAAAACATTAGGAAGAGGGTTTTGCTTGGATTAAATTTAAATTGGCCAAAGAATATTTAAGGGGCATCTTGTTGTTTTATTCAAATCATTATTTACTTGCAAAAATCAAAGCAGTCGAAGAGAAGAATTGTGAGTTTTTGGCAAATTTGGGCCAGTCTAAAAACATTGCACGCCTGGAGTTATGTGTTGCGCTCTTGGGTGGTATTCCCATGAAAAATACCACTGCGTTGCATGCATGTAAGTGCAAGGTGCATGTTTACTCGTGCAGGCCCGACATGAAGGTTCATCCGACAGGCCTGATAGGGAATTTTTTTTTTTTTTTTTTGCTTAATTTTTGCATTGCATGTTCAATAGAGACTTGACAGGAAAGTGCTAGGCGTTCACAAAGGCTTGACACCCTCCATCCAACCCAACCCACGTGCAGGTGCTACGTTACCAGCACGAAAGTCACCCGAGAACGCGACTCCCGGGAAAATGATGCGCGCCTGACGAATAACACTGTGTGCAGCTTGACCCGCATTCAGGTGCTGCACACCCTGGGCACGACAGACACTGCCCAACCGAAATGCATTTAGCAGGGATAATTTTAAGGATGGAAATTTATCTTGAAGTTTATAAAACTTGGCGAGTCTCGTAGTCCATCATATGTTATCTATAAAATGTGTGACAATTTTTTTGTAAAAATATTCAAATCGCTAAAAATATTATATAGTCTCTATATACAATTTTGGCGATTTTTAGGTGAAACATTTTTTTACTATAAAATTTGGGTGAATCATTTGTAGAAAAAATGGAAAGTAGTGAATCATTTTTTTGGAAAAAGCATGGAAAATTAGCCCACCTACAAATATTAGCCCCTAAAATTTTCCCTGGTGTTCAGGTGTTGCGCTCTTGGCCAGGAGGGCCTCCACACCAGTGCAAGCACTCAAACACCTCAAAAAACCCTCCAGTTTTCTTCTAAGTGTCGTCATAATTTTTTTGAGACATAATTGGATGCCTTACCTTCTTCCAAGTATTTTGATGATGTGAAATTAGAGAGGAATGTAAAAACCCTAAAAGAAAAGGAAAACCTAGTCTTCATGCTAAAAAAACTATTGTTTGAAGGGCACCCCTCCATCTGGATGCTAAGAGCACACTCAGAGTACCTTATTGAGGAGTTACCCATCCACCAAGACACTCATTCCATTTGCAAAATCAATCCCCCACACTGCAAAGCATTATCATTGCATACCCCCATCATCTCAGTTTTTCAACATTTCTAAGGTGTTCCCACAGTGGAGTTTTAGCATATCAGTTGGTTTCCATTCAGAGTTATTTAGCCTCTCATTTTGTCCAAATTACCCCTTCACTCATCCCTCTCACTCACCTGTAAAAAACTTCCCTTTTTTCCACCATTCCATCACCTCTCCATATCATTTCACAAGAAGAGTTAGGGTTTTTGGCTTTCAAGGCAACAGTGAAATCAAAATGTCAAGGGAAAGTAATATTAACAGTGGTGAGGGAGGCTAAGGGCCTAGAAGACATTAGTGAAAGGGTGGAACAATAAATAGGTTTGAGCCACTGAACACTATGGAGTTGATGGCATCTCCTATGACAGTTTCATATTTCCAGAATGTGTGTTGTTTTGACTTTTGTGAAAGAGTACAATAGGTGCAAAGTTATCCTGAGTTGACCAGGATTTTTATCCTCAACCTTCTTGACAATCAAGTAAATTTAGCTAGGGTAAAATTTGAGCTATCTTCCAATACCATTTCTATGGCCACCGGGATACCTAGTGTGGGAGAAAGCTGGTTCAAGTAGGCTAGTTTGGACTTGAGACACTATGAACCTTTCCTAAAACCTAGATACCAAGCTGACTGCAAATCCATTTTTCCCTTTTCACATTTTCTAGAGAGATATGTTCCCTTGATGAGAGTCATCATGAAATATTTTACATGTGAGGGGAGGTTTTCTAGGCTTTATTCATAGCACATAAGACTGCTCATGCAATTCACTAGGGTAAAGATGCTACATTTTCCCTATTATCTCTATAGGAGTATTGATAATTTGTCTTATATTGAGCAAAAGATACATCCTTTACAACAAATTCAGAGCCTTTTTCACCATTCTCTCATCAATATAGTTGTGTTGCATCAATTAGAGAAAAAGGGTATTCCATGGTAGGTGTTCATTGCACATGAAGTGTTCAAAAACCCACAACCCCATATTCATACAAATACGCCCTCATCATCCCATCCTCCTTCCTCATCCCTTCCTAATGCTTCTGACAATGAGAGAAATGAAGATGAACCATGAAATGAGAATGAAGGAGAAGGCAGTGATAAATAAAGCAGTGAAGAAGCAGAGGATAGGAAAGAGGAAGAATATGAAGAGGCAGAGGTCAGCAATGAAGCAGAAGACATGGAGGTAGATTTCAATGAAGATGAAAACACAAGAAATGAAGAAATTATCCAAGAAAATGATGATTATGTTGGAAACAACCCAGAAGTTAATGAGAAAAATGAAAATGCAGAAATCAGTGAAGAGGCAAACATTGATGAAGAAAATAATGATGACACCTCAAACAGTGAAAACACAAGTGATGATAAGGGTTGTGATGATGTTGGAAACAAAGAGGACAATGATGAAAAAAATAACATGGTAACTGATAGCAATAATGATGTTGATGACAGGAGTGACACTAAAGACCAAAAATTTAGTGAAGAGGCTGAAAACAATAGTGAAAATCACAGCAATGATGCTAGCAGAAGTAAGAAAGGAAGCAGTGACAATAATGAAAGAAATCCTAATGGCCAAGAAGGTAGTGAAAAAAAAATGAGCCTGACAGTGGTAATGATGATAGTGCATAGAGCAGTGCCAAAGACTGTGAGACTCCTAGCAGTATTGAAGAAAAATAAGAAAACAATGCATAAACCTATAATGACACCTCTAATAGTGAAAACAAAAATGAAGAAAGAGGTCAAGAAGATAGTGAAGCTGATATCAATGAAGGATAAAGGCATGAATATCACAACAGTGATGTTAGCATGGAAGAAAATGAAAGTGAGGCTAATGGAGGCAGTCAAGAACACAATGGAGAACACAACAGTGCAGAGGTCAATAAGGAAGAGGAAAACAATCATGAGGTAATCCATGGTGAGGGCATTCAGATGAAAAAAATCAAGCTTTTCCCTCTCACATTCCAAAGAGGAAAGAGGCATTTTTTTACTACCTCTAAAAGGCAAGGGACCATGCCATCCACCTCAGCCAAGAAGCTTGACAAAGGAAAACAAAAGATCAAAGAAGAATAAGAAGAAGAGATTTTGAACTCATTCATATTTACAGTGATGAGGAAAATGAAGCAAGGATCTCAAGATTTCTCTTCCAAAACAAAAATTCCCAAATTTAAGACCTCCAAGCAAATATAGATAGGGCCAAGTGTGTGAATAATGTCCTTGAGATGGAGAACAGATAGATAGGGGCACAAAGTGCCATTTATGAGGCTAGAGAAATCAGAGCCCAGAAAGAAACTCAAAGAGCACAGGTAAATCTAGAGGAATTCATGGGCACCTATGAGGAAAGTGAAGATGAAGAAGGACAGTCCAGAAGAAGACTAAGAACCATGGGTTTAAAGAAGGCCTTAGCAAGACAAAGAGAGCAAGAGTCAGCCTTGGAAAAGCATCTCCCTCTAAGTGAGTTGCTTTCCATGGAGATATAATATGATCAGAAGCCTTGGCTAGAAATAGCAAACACACATTTGGAGGCCAAATTGGAGAAGGCAAATAGGGACCTTGACCTCCAAATGAAGATGACCAAACACTATGCACTTACAAATCAAATTGCAAGGGCCAAGCTCAAAAGATCCCTTGCTAAAGTTCAAGCCCTCAAGGAGGAAAAAGGTCAAGAAAAGCTTAATCTTCTTATTAATTCTTCCATGCAAGCATCCCAAACATAACAAGGAAGATAAATGCATGTTTTGGGAACTTTTTGGAAATTTAGGGTTTTTGCTGATTTGGAGGGCCAACGACGCAACACCCTCATTGTTGCGATTTTTCTCAGGGCACCCTCACGAGGTAAATTTTACATTTTTGGAATCCTCGGCTCAATTACAGCAAGCTCACCAAATTTCAGGTCATTTGAAGTTGATTTGGTCCTCCAAAAGGGTCAAAAACACCGTAATTTTCACCTTTCTACCTATTTTTTAGGACATGTGTTCCGAATTTAAAAGACTTGGAATATTTTATTTTTGAATAGGTTATAGGGGTTCAATCAGAACACCTAGGGAATTTATGGAAAGTAGACTCAACAGGCTTTCCAACGAGCCATCACGAAGCCCATTCCGACATCGGCAAGGCCTTCAAAACTTGGTTGCAAGATGACCTAGTTTTCTTTCTCATGTGTTGTGCCCTTGGCCTAGAAATGCATCCTTAAAAATTAGTGCTACGCCCTAACAGTAAAAAATTCAACAAAGTATGCTTGGAAATATTTTTGAGGCTTGGGGGAGGCCAAATGTCAATTTTTTTTCCAAAAATAGTCGAGAAGATATTTTGTATTAGATATTTTGTGCCTTGGGCCTTGCAAGGTCTCAAAGGACAAAAGTGACATTTATGATTAACTAATAGGCTTCTTAAGACCTAATTAGGGTTTATTCCTCCAATGAAAGAGAAATAGAGCATGGAGGTTTCATTGTATATGTTGGATATTTGCTGAGCATGCTATGAAATAGACTTGGAGTTTATTGGTGAAACTGGTTTTTGGTGCCTTGTGATGGTGTTGGAATGTTCTTACATGAATCAAGCTCATTATTAGGATTCATTAGGCTTGTTTAAATGGTGATATATTCCATATTTATGTTTGTTTTCTTCCGTTATTAATCATGTTTATGGTTCATTATGTTATAAAACAGAAATAAAGAATAGGATTTGCCTTCTTGGTACCCCCCTTCTACCTGCTTTCTTGAATTCTATGTTTTCTTCCTCAAATTTTTGCTAAAGAAATCTTTAAATGCTCTTTAGTGTTACTGATATGTTATGTAAGAATCCTATCTATTTACAAGTAAGTTTTAGAGAATCCTTTACTGCTATCTTAGCTTACTTAACTGTTGTTCTTTAAGACCTTCTTAGCCTAGTTAATATTGAGGAGTCCTTCATTTCTCTTCAAGTTTTCATTATGCTATCATCTTAGAAGATTTTTCTTGTTTATTGGTTTGTTAAAGGATCCTTTATTGCCCATTAACTCACTATATTTACAACTCCATGTTACTTCACTCTCCCTTGACCTAATTAGATCCATTTGATTTTGCCAACTTGCCCTTTGAACTACCCTTGACTCCTTTTTACACATTTCGAGACTTTTTGCAGACTCCATAGCCTAATGGATTGATACTCCCCACTCTATTAGCCTACTCAACAATTTTTCCAACCAACCAACCAAACAAACAAACAAAACCTAAACTTAACAACTAGCCTAAAATCAAAACCTAAAAGGAAAACAAGTTCATATCCTTTGCACAAAATTGAGATGGCCCTCTCTAAGTCCAGGAAGGCTAGGTCCTAGGACTCCAAAGACTGGTCTGATGTTACCCCTGTTCATTTTTTCTCACCAATATAACAAATTACGAGGACCTAACATAATGGAAATCACGGTGGGACACCTGAGTACATAGTAGCATGAATATTTCTTACAGACTCACAGACCCTCTGTTAAACTTAAAAATTCCAGTGTTAGCCAAGAGTAGAATCTAATTGTTTCATCATCCTAGAAAAATGATCACTCAACTGTAGGACACTCATAGAAATCTTAGGGCTACATAAAGGAACTCAAAAAACCCCCAAAAAAATCCCTAGATTGTTTTTTTGCAAATTGTTGGTGGTGGACCACAAATAACTATACTCAAAATAGTAAAAAACATCCACCTGGCAACTCCACTACCCTCTAGTAGGCATAATAACTTTATTATTTCTCTTAAAATTCCTTGGGATTGTGTCAAATCAGCCCTGAGCAGTTTATAATCCTAGTCACACACAGTGCGAGTTTAGGAAACACTTAGAGAGGCCAACCTTCCAAAAGCAATCATAAAATTTCAGCCTCTCTACACTTTGGGTTTGAAATCTAGCTTCACAAAGGATCAGTACCAGATCTCACTCGAAAACAAACCCTCCTACCATATTTGATGACCCAGAAAGGATTTTGTGGTAAACTTCTAGGACTAAATATTCAACTACTGTTAGGACCATTCATAGAGCAAGTTCTATCCCTGAACATATCACAACCTTGCAAGATCCCCAGTTTGACTTACACCATACAAGAAACCTTTTCCGAGCTAAGTCACAAAGTGGGATTGACCAGACTGACCTTGAGCCCATAGATTCGTAGCAGAGTCCTAGCAGAGAAGCCTCTCCTTCCACTCCTCCTTATTTTTAGCTTCTTCATCACTTTGGTTATTTTCATTCCAAGTCTGCTCAAAATCAGTTTGCTGGTCCAAGTACTTCCACCACACCCATTCATACCACCATTGTGCAAAACACACCACTTCATCCTACACTCCCTCTCACAAGCCCTCCCCTTGTAAATCCTCCTTGGATTCCATTAGCTCCCATCATGGCAGCATGGTATGCCCCTCTAGTACTACCACAACCTTTGACACCTTTGCCGAATAAATACCAATCCAAAATACCTCACTTCACCAGAGCTGACCCTACAACTGCTCAACATCATGTGTAAAGAATAAGTGATGCTTTTGATTACATGGAATTAGAAGAGGAAACCATGAAGATGAGGATTTTTTCCCAAATCCTAGGAGGAGAAGCTAAAAAATGGTTCAAAATCTTGATGCCTAACATCATACATGATCTCCCTTCCCTTTACCAGACATTCATAAACAAATGGGAGATTAAAAAAAACCCTCTCCAAATTCTCTCAGAATAAAACAACCTTAAGAGAAATTTTAGAGAAAGCATCCAAGGCTATTGCACTAGGTTCAATAGTGTGCACAATTCCCTCCCACCTCACATGAAACCCCCACAAGGCCTAGCACTAGTGAAATTTCTAGAAGGATTTGATCTAGACATGACCTACCAATTAAGAGAGAGGGATCCCCTAACTTTAGAAGACATGCAAAGGGGAGCTGAGAGTGCAGAGGCCAACCTGATTAAAAAGTGGGCTAGGATGAGGTCAGAAAAGAGAGTCACATACAAAGATGAAAATATGGCCTCAACCTCCTAATATGATGCCAAAATTGACAGCCTAGTTAGAACAATGGAGAGAATGATGGAAAGGATAAACTTGAATGAAAGAGCACCTCCTAGGGAAAACCAACCAAATCCCCAAAACAGAAATAGAAATTAGAACTTTAGAAGAGACCCTCCCCAAATCAGATAGAGAGACAATGACCAACAAATCAGGCCCCCTTTCCAAGATAACTATGTAGATGAAGAGGAAAGAGAGACTAAACAGCCGGAAGAAAACCATGTAAACTTGATAGGCAGTGATAATGAAGGTGATGTTTTTCTCATTGAAGAAGAACAAGGTTTCTTCTCCTCAGATCAAACTGAAACAAACTATGAGGATTCTGAAGACTACAAATTAGGATTTGAGAATGTAATAATGGAGGTCCATAGACAATATGAACTTAGGAGAAACAATAACCAAGAGACCTCCAAGAAAAACAAACTAGAAACTATTGTTAAAAAGACCCTTGAAAACATTATGAAAAGGACAGTAGAAAACAGAAACACCATGGCTAAGAAACTTGATCCAAACAAAGACAAAACTAGCCAACAAAATGGTGACCCAAGCTGCCCTAGTACCTCTACTAATGGCCCTAGAAAATCTGGTCTAAATGACAGTCCTAATAAAACTCAACAAAACAAAATTGTTGAAAATACTATGTGTGACAAAACAGATGTAAATATGTCAAAAACACTAACACCTTTCAGTTTTGAGGGAGAGATTGCCAAAATCAAAATAACCATACCTCTCACTAAACTAGTAACCCCAGATGTGGATATGTCACAAGTTTTGAAAGTTTTGAATGTAGGGAATGACACTGACACTCTAAACTTTACTGATGACAAACTTGAGCTGTTGTTTGGACATGAGGTAGATGGAAAATATGAAGAAGGAATCGTCCCTCCTTTCTATGTTAGCTTAAAATTCATGAAAAAATCTTGCACAATGTTGTGCTAGA
Organism: Pinus albicaulis; assembly: GCA_034641835.2. NCBI lineage: Eukaryota > Viridiplantae > Streptophyta > Pinopsida > Pinales > Pinaceae > Pinus > Pinus albicaulis. The sequence goes on from CM076578.1 coordinate 1,074,415,414, forward strand.
CTTCGGTGCCTCACACAATATCATGCCCAAGGTGGTGATGGATAAATTAGGCCTAGAAATAACCAAACCTTACAAGGACTTGTACTCTTTCGATTCAAGTAGAGTAAAATGTTTGGGTCTAATAAAATAACTGTGTGTTAATCTCGCACAGATACCTACTAAGAGTCTAGTCATGTACATAGGGGTTGCTGACATTCCCCGAAGTATGGCATGCTTCTATCCAGATCATGGGGAGCCAAAATTCAAGGTAACCTCCAACTGGATATGTCATATTTTACCATCTCGGTTTTTAACCAAACAAGGAGATTGTAATGGGAATCACACATGAAATATATGGCTAGCAGCCTAGACAGGGCAAACAACACACCTCTTTATTCCATCCACTTAGACCTTGAATCTTTTATCTTGTATAATGAAAATGACATTGATGAACAAGTAAATGAAAAGGGGGAAGATCTATGCCTTCCACAACAGCCAAGCTAAACACTGAATAAAGAAACTGACATCTAAAACTCCAGCAACCCTGAACAACAACATAATGGAAAAAATGAACCTGATGTTCTACAATTTGAGAGTAAATTTGCAATACCAAAACCAAGCTTAGATCATAAACAAGATTTCCCAAATGAATAAAAAACCCCAAAAACATGACTATCTCCTTTTGTTGATGTAAATATGCTAGAACACCTTCATGAGGTAGAATGTTCTAGGGACCTGGATCAAAAGGACCTTAAGGTATTGAAAAACAAATATAGATCATCACCAAAAGGTTTTGTCCCTTCGGAAGAGATGTCAGACTTTAATGAAGTTGATAGAGAGCCAAAATTGAAATCCACTGATGCTGATATAGAAGAATACAACATAGGCAGCCCAGAAAAACCCAGAATGATCAAGTTATCCAAAAATTTTCCACCTCACATAAAGCATAAATACATAGAGTTGTGAAAAGATTTTAAAGATTTTTTTTCATATGGTGATGAGAGCTAGAAAGCCTTATGACACAAAAATGATTAAAAACAATATTCCTCTCAAGGAAAACTAGAAACCTTTTGAGCGGATTGTGTCAGTAAGAAGGAAAACAAGGGGGTTCACGTTATCCATATACTTGAGAAACTTAAACACAGTTTTCCTGAAGGAAAGCTACCCTTCACCTAAGATAAATCATACACTACAAAGAGTGTTAGGTTCTAACAAGATGCCATTTCTTGATAGTGTTTCAGGTTACAAACAGGTGATATTGCTTCCAACTGATCAGTACCAAACCACTTTTACAACACCTTGGGGCGCCTAAATAGATGAAAAAATTCCATTTGGGTTGATAAATATGGGGGTTTATTTTCAAATACCTATGGACACTACTTTTTCTGATGACTTAAGTTCCTTCATCATGATATACCTGGATAATATTGTTGTCTATTTTCAAACTGATGAGGAATACCAAGTTCACCTGAAAAGGGTCTTTGAAAGGGACAAATGAAAGCATGGAAAATTTGAAATTTTTTGGAAAGGTCCTTATATCATTCATTCAGTTAGAGGTAATGCTTTCTTTTTACAAGAGATGGATGGAGTAGAGGTATTCTTAGGTCCTGTCAATGGAAGGATTCTCAAACACTATTTTTGTCAAAGTTCCTAGTTTGAAGCTTTCATTTATTGTACATAACATTGATTGATAAAAAAATCAGAAAAACAAAAACACAAAAACAGAAAAAGGAAGTGAAAGAGGGCAAGAAAAGAATAGGTACAACCCCATACCCAAAAAAGAGTGTTGCTGAAAGTGCGCAAGCCTAAATGCCACTACTAGTTCAAAAGAAAGAATCGTGTTCAGTCATCTAGCCTAATCATGACTAAACATGTTTTAAATTTCTGTTGATAGGATGGAAAAGGAAGACTTGTCAGTAGATTATATTAGGAGAAGAGTGCTAGTTCTTAGAGCACAAACCAGAACCAAAGAGAAATATAGGGATGCCTAACAAATTATAGATCACAACCCTTATACTTTCTAGTTTTGATTGTACAAAAATAATGTCTGTGTGCAGCTTGTCCGAATGCCACAACCCATGGAAAATCAGATTGCTCAATCCTGGTTTAGTCATGTTTTCAATTTCATTTCAGTACATTAGAGAAGAAAATTTTGTCAAACAACTTAATCTTGACAAACAAGTAGACTAGGTAGAGAATAAGAGAGCTCATTAGCCTAATCTAAACTCTTGGGAGTGATAAGGGTACAAGTAGATAGTTTTTGTTTTATGCTTTCAAAGAAAAAGAATGTCAAGGGTTTTCCAATCCAAGTGCACCCAAAGGAAGAAAAAATGTTAGATAAAGTAGGATGGGTAGGTAGAAATGAGGTTGAAGCAATAATGTTTTCAGATTTTTTGAAATCATACCTTCAAAAGAACATCAGCTAATGAAAGAAAGAAATCTGCTAAGTGCAAGTAAGGCACTGGTCTTCAAAACTCAAATATTTGAGCTCTGAGGTCCTGGACACCTCCTGAAAAGGAGCTTCCATCCCCAAGTGGAGCCATGGTTAGTCATCAGTAATTTTTCCTATCTGAATATGACTAAATATCATTCCTAGATTTCTAAAAACAAGATTTCTGGATATTGTGAGTTTTAGAAATCTCACTACCTTCATTATCCTTATCAGAAAATTTTCATTGTTCTACTATTTTATCATTCCATGTTTAACCTGCCATTCTAAAGGGCCCCTCATGGGCTTATTCCACTCATCTATTTTCTATTTTCCCACCTATAACCCCAACACTCTGTGTTTCCTCTGCCTCACTCCTTCACCTTCCATCTAGGGTTACCAATCGACCTATCATCCCCATGTTCATCAAGTTCCTCAAACCTTGATGGTCTCAAAACTACCTCTATAGGCTCTTTAGATCAATCAAGTACATCAATTTATATATATTCAAATACATCAGTTCATCAAAAAACTTTGTTTTTACACTATTAGGATCCCAAGCCTAATTTTAGTCAAAGACCAAGTTAAAACCCTCCCACTACATAATTAGTGTTTCCTAGGTTATAGGGTCTTCATTGGTGTTCTAAGCTTTGTTCCTCTTATACTAGAGCCTATTTCAAATGTAAAATAAGGGCAACACATAATTGCCCAAGAAAGAGAAGAAAATCTCCAAATAGGGCTACTTTATCAATTTCAAATTTTACAAAAGGTAAACGTGCTTGGAATTTCTGCAAGAATGTCAAGATGTAAATCAGAAAACAAAGTTGATAAAGTGATAGATGAGTTCCTAAAGGAAGACATAAATTTGTGTTCAAGAAGAATCAAGGTTATTAAGCCTGATTGGGCTAGTAGTGTGCCAAGATGTGATCTAGTGCAACAAATCACATTGAGAAAGTATCCCAGAAACCTAGGGTTTGGTAAGATGGTCAAAAGAGGAAAAATGAAGATGTTAGGACTCCATGATGACAGCAGAAAGAAGGTTTGAAGAGGTTGTTGTCAGTGACACCCCAAATTTTTCCAAGGTGATGTCTCACTACCTCAAAGAAACAAGGATGTGAAAATTCTCAGTAAAAGAGGTAAATTATAGGTTTTCTAGCCACCTGCAAAATTAAAGATGATTTGAGTTTCAGGGTAAGAACAAGTTTTGAAAACACTGTTTAAAATTTTCTAAAAAAATTTTCAAAGGAAAATTTATCATGCTTCAAAATATCAAAGGGAAGCCAACTCATGACTCAAAAGCAAGCCTGCAAAAGAAGAAAGTAAAGAGTATCAGTAAAATGAGGGTCAAGTTATGCTTTCAAATCACTTACTTTCAGTGATAAAAAGAAGGGTAAAATCATAGTGTTGAGCTCAAAGGTGGAAAAACAAAATTGATTACAAGGTTGTTGGTTTATGTCATGTTTTCAAGACCAAAGGAGAAAGCTAAATCGGTGCTTTAGCCACCTTCAGCAAAATTCGAATCAAATGTCAATGAAAGTGACAAAGGAAAAAACATTAGGAAGAGAGCTTTTCTTGGATTAAATTTAAATTTCCCAGAGCATATTTAAGGGGCATCTTGTTGTTTCATTCAACTCATTATTTACTTGCAAAAATCAAGGCAATCAAAGAGAAGAATTGTGAGTTTTTGGAAAATTTGGGAAAGTCCAGAAATGTTACATGCCTGGAGTCGTGTGTTGCGCTCTTGGGTGATCTCCCCATGAAAAATATCATTGCATTGCGCTCCTGTAAGTGTGCGCTACGCATTTACCCGTGCAGGCCTCGCACGAAGGTTCACCCGACAGGGAAGTAATTTTTTTTTTTTTTTTTGTGCACTGCACGTTCAACAAAGACCCGACAAGTGGGTGTTGTGCATTCATGAAGGCTTGACACCCTCCGCCCGACCTGACCCATGTGCAGGTGTTGTGCGCCCAACATAGAAGTCACTTGACAACACGACTCTAGGGCAGACGCTACGCGCTTGATGAATAAAACTACATGCAGCTTGACCTGTGTTCAGGTGCTGTAAGCCTGGGGCATGACAGACACTGCCCGACCTGACTGCGTTTAGGTGTTGTGCTCTCCAGGTTTCTGCCAAGTATCTTCATAATGTTTTTTGAGAGGTAAGTGGATGCCTTACCTTCTTCCAAGCAATTTGATGATTTGAAATTAGAGAAGAATTTAAAAAACCTAAAAGAAAAGGAAAACCTAGTCTTCATGCTAAAAACACTACCATTTGAAGGGCACCCCTCCATCTGCATGCTAAAAGCACACTAAGAGTACCTTATTGAGGATTTACCCATCCACCAAGACACTCACTCCATTTGCAAAATCAATCCCCCACACTGCAAATCATTGTCATTGCATACCCCCATGATCTCAGATTGTCGTCATTTCTAAGGTGTTTTCATAGCAGGGTTTTAGCGTATCAGTTGGTTTCCATTCAGAGTTATTTAGCCTCTCATTTTTCCCAAATTACCCCTTCACCCATCCCTCTCACTCACTTGTAAAAAACTACTCTTTTTTCCACCATTCCATCACCTCTCCATATCATTTCACAAGGAGAGTTAGGGTTTTTGGCTTTCAAGGAAACAATGAATAAAAATGTCAATGGAAAGTAATAGTGAAAATGGTGAGGGAGGCCAAGGGCCTATAATACATCAACGCAAGGGTGGAAGAATAAATAGGTTTGAGCCACTGAACACTGTGGAGTTGATGGCATCTCCTATGATAGTTTCATATTTCAAGAATGTGGGCTGTTTTGACTTTTGTGAAAGAGTACAACAAGTACAAAGTCATCCTCAGCTGACTAGGCTTTTTATCCTCAACCTTCATGATAATCAAGTAAATTTAGTTGGGGTAAAATTTGAGCTATCTTCCAATACCATTTCTATGGCCAGCGAGATACCTAGTGTGGGAGAAAGGTGGTTCAAGAAGGCTAGTTTGGACCTGAGCCACTATGAACCTTTCTTAAAACCCAGATACCAAGCTAATTGCAAATCCATTTTTCCCTTTTCACATTTTCTGGAGAGATATGCACCCTTGATGAGAGTCATCATGAAATATTTTACAGGTGAGGGGAGGTTTTCTAGGCTTTATTCATACCACATAAGATTGCTCATGCACTTCACTAGGTTAAAGATGATACATTTTACCTATTATCTCTATAGGAGTACTGATAATATCTATTATATTGTGCAAAAGAGACACCCTTCACAAAAAATGCAGAGCCTTTTTCACCATTCTCTCATCAATATAGTTGTGTTGCATCAATTAGAGCAAAAGGGTATTCCATGGGAGGGGTTCATCACCCATGAAGTGTTCACAAACCCACAACCCCATCTTCAGCCAAATACACCCTCATCATCCCATCCTCCTTCCTCACCCTTTCCTAATGCATCTAAAAATGAGGAAAATGAAGATGAACCATCAAATGAGAATGAAGGAGAAAGCAGTGATGAAGGAGAGGACAGTAAAGAGGAAGAAGATGAAGAGGCAGACATCAGCAATGAAGCATAAGACATGGAGGTAGATGACAATGAAGATGAAAACATAAGTGATGAAGAAAGCAGCCAAGAAAATGATGATGATGTTGGAAACAGTCCACAAGTCAATGAGAAAAATGAAAATGTAGAAATTAGTGAATAGGCAAACATTGATGAAGAAACTAATGATGACAACTCAAACAGTGAAAACACAAGTGATGATAAGGGTTGTGATTATGTTGGAAACAAAGAGGATAGTGATGAAATAGAGAGCATGGTAACTGATAGAAATAATGATGCTGATGACAACAGTGACACTAAAGACCAAAAATTCAGTGAAGAGGCTGATAACAGCAGTGAAAATGATAACAATGATGCTAGTAGCGGTAAGAAGGGAAGCAGTGAAAATAATGACAGCAGTCCTAATGGCCAAGAAGGCAGTGAAAAAAATGAACCTGATAGTGGTAATGATGATAGTGCAGAGAGCAGTGCCAAAGATAGTGAGACTCCTAACAATATTGAAGGAAATGAACAAAACGGTGTAGAAATCTATAATGACACTTCTAATAGTGAAAACACAAATGAAGAAAGAGGTCAAGAAAATAGTGAAGCTGATATCAGTAAAGGAGAAAGGGTTGATGATACAAATGAAGATCACAAAAGTGATGTTAGCATGGAAGAAAATGAAAGTGAGGCTGATGAAGGGAATCAAGAACACAATGCATAACACAACAGTGCAGAGGTCAATAAGGAAGAGGATAATACTCATGAGGTCATCCATGGTGAGGGCATTCAGATGAAAAAAATCAAGCTTTTACCTCTCACATACCAAAGAGGAAAGATGCATGTGTTTGCTTCCTCTAAAAGGAAAAGGACCATGCCATCCACCTCAGCCAAGAAGCTTAACAAAGGAAAACAAAAGATCAAAGAAGAAGAAGAAGAAGAAGATCATCATGAGGTTGAGAAAGAGTTTGAACTCATTCATATTGACAATGATGAGGAAAATGAAGCAAGGATCTCAATCTTGCTCCTCCTGAACAAAAATTCCCAAATTAAAGACCTCCAATAAAATATAGATAGGGCCAAGTGTGTGAATAATTTCCTTGAGATGGAGAATAGACAGCTAGGGGAACAAAGTGCCATTTATGAGGCTAGAGAAAGAAGAGCCCAGAAAGAAACTCAAAGAGCACAGATAAAGCTAGAGGAATTCATGGGCACCTATGAGGAAAGTGAAGATGAATAAGGAAAGTCTAGAAGAATACCAAGAACCATGGGTTTAAAGAAGGCCTTGGAAAGATAAAGAGAGCAAGAGTCAGCCTTAGTAGAGCATCTCCCTCTAAGTGAGTTGCTTGACATGGAGATAGAATATGATTGGGAGCCTTGTCTAGAAAGAGAAAACACACATTTGGAGGTCAAATTGGAGAAGGAAAATAGGGACCTTGACCTCCAAAGGAAGATGACCAAACACTATGCACTTAGAAATCAAATTGCAAGGGCCGAGCTCAAAAGAGCCCTTGTCAAAGTTCAATCCCAAAAGGAGGAAAAAGGTCAAGAAAATCTTAACCTTCTTGTTGATGCTTCCATGCAATCATCCTAGACATAACAAGGAAGATAATTGCAAATTTTGGGAACTTTTTGGAAACTTTTGATTTTCGCTGATTTGGAGGGCCAAGGGCGCAGCACCCTTGGTGCTGCACTTTTTTTCAGGGCATCCTTAGGAGGTAAAGTTAACTTTTTTGGAATCCTCAGCTCAATTACAACATGCTCACCAAATTTCAGGTCATTTGGAGTTGATTTGGTTCTCCAAAAGGGTTAAAAACACCCTAATTTTCACCTTTCTTCCTAATTTTCAGGACATGTGCTACGCCTTTACCAGCCTTGGGAGTTTTGATTTTTGAACAGGTTACATGGGTCCAACAAAAAACCAAGGGCAGTTCTGTAAAGTAGACTCGACATTCTTTCCAATGAGCCATCACGGAGGCCATTCCGACATCGGGAAGGCCTTCAAAGCTTGGTTGCAAGATCACCCAGTTTTCTTGCTCATGTGCTGCACCCTAACAGTCAAAAAGTCAACAAAGTATGCTTGGAAATATTTTGGAGGCTCGGGGGAGCCCAAATGTCAATTTTTTTTTCCAAAGATAGTCGAGAAGATATTTTGTATTAGATATTTTGTGCCTTGGGCCTTGCAAGGTCTCAAAGGACAAAAGTGACATTTATGATTAACTAATAGGCTTCTTAAGACCTAATTAGGGTTTAGTCCTCCAATGCAAGATAAATAGAGCCTTGAGGTTTCATTGTATATGTTGGATATTTTCTAAGCATGCTATGAAATATACTTGGAGTTTATTTGGTGAAACTGGTTTTTGGTGCCTTGTGATGGTGTTGGACTGTTCTTACATGGATCGAGCTCATTCTTAGGATTCATTAAGCTTGTTTAAATGGTGATGTATTCCATATTTATGTTTTTTTTCTTCCATTATTCATTATGTTTATGGTTCATTTAGTTATAGAATAGAAATAGAGAATAGGATTTTCCTTCTTGGTACCCTACTTCTGCCTGCTTTCTTGACTTCTATGTTTTCTTCCTCAAAGTTTTGCTAAAGAAATCCTTAAATTCTCTTTATTGTTACTGATATGTTATGTTAGAATGCTATCTATTCACAAGTAAGTTTTATAGAATCCTTCACTGCTCTCTTAGCTTACTTAACTACTGTTTTTTAAGACCTGCTTAGCCTAGTTGATATTGAGGAATCTTTCATTTCTCTTCAAGTTTTCATTATACTATCATCTTAGAAGCTTTTTCTTGTTTATTGGTTTTTTAAAGGATCCTTGATTATCCATTAACTCACTATATTTACAAATCCATGTTACTTCACTCTCCCTTAACCTAATTAGATCCATTTGATTTTTCCAACTTTCCCTTTGAACTACCCTTGACTCATTTTTACACATTTCAAGAATTTTTGCAAAATCCATAGCCCAATGGATTGATACTCCCCACTCTATGAACCTACTTAAAAAAATTTCCAACCAACCAAACAAAAAAACAAACAAAGCCTAAACTTAACAACTAGCCTAAAATCAAAACCTAAAAATCAAACATGTTCATATCCTTTGCACAAAATAGAGAGAGCCCTCTATGAGTCCATAAAGGCTAGGTCCTAGGACTCCAAAGACTGGTCTGATGTTACCCTTGTTTATTTGTTCTCACCAATCTAGAAATTTATGAGGACCTAACATGTTGGAAACTAAGCTCACTAAGTCCACAAATTTCCACCCCCAAAATGATGGTCAAACGGAGATCATCAACAAGATGATCGTACACATTATGTGCATGTACAACTCAAAGCATCCACGCACATGGGATGAAAGCCTCCCCTATGTCTAGTATAGCTATAACTGGGCTCTCCATAGCTCAATTGGACACAACCCCTTTCAGGTGGGCTTGGGATTCTAGATACTATGTCCCATTGATGTGGCCATACCATTTACAGTTACTCAAGAAAATTTGGATCGTGTCCAGTCTGAAGCTGACAAGGCAAACAACTTCGTTGAGCGTGTTAGCCTCCCAAATGTTCCAAGGCTAAAAGGATATTGACGGAGGTAACTTGAAACAAAGATTTTAGTTTGGTAGCTAGCACTACCAAACCATAGAGGGCTCTCTCTATGAAAAAACACAGCCAAGGATTTGAGTGGTGCAAGAATGGATTTTAGGCTAGATAGTTCAACTCTAGGTTTTAAAATATTTTTGGGTTTTATGCTGGATCAGGAGTGAAAATCAGGGAACTAGGTCAAAACATCAAAGGTTTCAGTTGCAAGAGATATAGAGGAGCAGGGTAGGTTTTCTTTTGTGATAGCTCAATATTTGGTTAGTGTATTGTATGGTTGAATGAGAAAGAAGATCATAATGATCATGTATGCCATGAATTCATTAATTGAGAAGATAAAATACATAAAATGAGATTCTTATCAAAACTATGCTTAATTAAAATAATTTTTCTTAAGACTGCTTAGGAAAATCACTGAAGATCAAATATATGGTAAATATACTAGTTTATCATTCATATAAATCTATAATATAGAGAATAAAATATCACAAACTCACAACACAAGAATTCATGAATAATAGTTGCAACTGTCCTTTGATTTCCAGTAAAAAGTGATGAAGTACAAGCTACAAGACTTTCACCCTTTGATGTCAAACTATAAAAATGAATGAAAAAAACATAAATATAGACTAAAAATAACTCCCCTCTCTCAAGGGTCGAATCCCTCAGTGTTGTAACATCTCACATGAATTTCTCAAGAAACACCTAATGACTAGGAGGTTAAAAAAACTCTCCTCAAATAGACTTTGACTATCTGATCCTCATCAATGAGGTCCAAAATTACACTAAAATGACTCTAACAAACCCATTAACCTTATATTACACAATTTCAACATGAAAGTAAAGAAATTACATCATCAAACTAGGAATATTTAATAAAGACTCAAAAATTGCACTAACAGGACAAATTGTAGCGCCTCTATGCAAAAGCGCAACGCAGCGCCAAACTTGTAAGGGACTTTTGATGGCCTTCCACTGCTCCAAATACAGATTTGAAAGATGCAATGGAAATATGAGGATGTCTACTTTTCATTAGAAACTTAAGTAAATAAAAATGGACATTCGATTATAAATAAAATTTCATTCTCCCACAGCTACTCCCAAAAGCGCAGTGCCTACTCCAAAAAGGTGGCAAAAAGTGTCTTTTTGACCTACTTTGGGGAATTTTATCTCAACCAGTTTGCTGAAAAGGCACAAAAAATGCATATATATCATGTATGAGTAATTATCTATCCATAAATTCAATTTTTTTTGCATTTGGAGGTATACACCTTGGAGGCCAACAACATATTGATCTCAAATCACAATCTTTTCAACAAGGAATCCCCTGCAGACAAACATGTCAGTCACAGACCTTTTTTATATCATTCTTCATATTTTTTCATTTATTTAACCCTGTAAATATACCTCTATCATGTGCACACAACTACCGAAATATAAACATCAGAATACAACCATCATCATACATATATATCTACTATACTGATTTCTACATACAATCTCTATGAATATTATTCTATCACTGATATTTGTTCATTCTGATGTCAATCATTCAAGTTGCAACTAGCATTATAGTCACCAAGACATACAACCTAATAATATAATTTCATTAACCAATTAAAACAATCTCACTACCAATGTTACAACTACCTTCGCAAACACCCATGAGAGTCACAATACAAGTCACAACAACCTCTCCCAACACTAATATATGCACACAAGTTAGGTGGCAATCTACAAAACACTTTTGTTAAAAATTCAAATACAAGAGTATTTTTAATTTCTGGCATTTTTCATACACACTGTATAAATAGAGCAAACAATATACAAAAACAAGCTAAGTCACTTAAATATGAGACTTCAACTAACTCTATTACTAATCCAACAAGCCATAATTATATTCACTAAATCACTAATGAAAATGATGATCTTTGCAAACAAGTCATCCAAAACATAAAATAAACTTCACAATTCTATATCTAACAAAAGAAATGACCTTTCTATATTTTCAAAACCCTTTCAACAATCACTGCAAATGGTCCCAAAACCCTATACAAATACAATGATCTCTATACATATATTGTCAAAACACCTTATTGATCTCTTCCTAACATTGATCTAGCAATACATACAGGGTATAGGGTAGATATATAAGTGAAGTGAAAATCATATGCATACTACTTAGAATAATATCTCATTCAGAATTAGACATAACACTTCAAAGATCTATTCTATTTGGCCTCCATTACATCCGTCTACTCCTCACCAATGGATAATCCTAAGGGTAGCCATACATCCACCACAGACTCAATGTAAGCCTCCATCTAGCTCTCCCCCAAAGGAATATCATGAATGATATGCATAGCCTCCTCCTCAGCTGACTCATGCTCCACCATATGCTCCTTCGGATGAATCATCACAAGTGACTCATCATCCTGAATATCTCCCATAGAGTCCCTTGATTGCTCACTCTGTACACTATAATAAAAATCCATGCTACTATCATCAAATCCACATGACTGCTCATGCTCCCCAAAATCATACTCATATGACCATATGGACTCATCTGAAGAAGATTCATCGTCCTGGCATAAAAAAGGAATGGTGTCCTACTCTACCTCTACCACATAATCTAAATCACTTAAGCATGAGTGATCATGCCTCCAAGGTTCTTTGCAGATGAAGAAAATCCCCTTCCTCCTCAACTCGTTCTTGCTGTCTGGTCCACCAAATTGGAGTAGCTCCTCCCTATTCAACTGTCTCCTGAAACACCCAATGTTTTTCTCAACCAACCTCTCGACCAGTTTATAAGAAACAGGCGAAACCAACCGTTCTATCCTCCAGATGGTCAACAACATGGGTTGCAACATCCTACAAATGTCATCATTGTTACCCATGACTCCAGCCATGATTTCTAAGATCTTGATCCTCTTCTCAATGGCAAGACCCTAGATGTTATGTAGATCCTGAAGATTCTCTTCTATTAGTTAGAAAAATTTCTGCATAATGTCGTCATTATAAGGGAGCATAGGTGAAGTTATTATGATAATCTCATTGAGACAAGAAGCTACTATAAGTCTGACTCCTTCACAAGGATGCTCCAAGAATCTTGGATGAATCAAAGCAAGCATTGTTAGTTTGAGCGCCCAATTTAGGACCCTCAAATCTGATTGGTTCACGTTAGAAATATGTGATTCTAGCTTCTCCAAATTAAGGAAATTTTTTGCGGTCACCTTTAGGTTCTTAAATTTGGATCCAAGTGCAAAGAGCCATTTCCCTACCTCAAACTCTTTTTGCAAATCCCTTATCTTCTCTAGTTGTAGGATGGAATGTGTTCCCTTTGAAAAGGGTTTGTTTCTCAATTTTTCTCTTTCATCTAAGGAAGCACTGCACCTCCAAGCACCTTGTGCACGTGATATTTCAAAATGTAGCTGGTACTCAATTCTTTCTAAGTCATTCAAGTTTTTTCTAAGATTTGTGCACGAATTGGACTCTAGAAAAATAATTTTTACATAAAAATATGAATTCATCCTAGAAAAGAAATCTAAAAAATATCAGGTGAGAAATGTTACCCTAGATGCAAGGAAATGATCTCTCCTCAACCTCTACAACGACTCTGGAAATTCTGCAATTGTTGGATGGAAGGAACCATTTTTTGAGCCTCCAAAATTGTTCATAAAATTCTTCCAAATTAATGTTGTGCTCTCCACCACAAACCCATCAAAACCTATAAATTATTTTGGCAAATTCTACTCATCACCGGGGACCCAAAATTTAAGCTTACTCCTTCCCCACTAGTTTCCAAATAATTTTGTATGTTTGGGGCACCCAAAATCCCCTAATTTTTTTTTAAAATTAGGAGCCAACTCTTTGACCCATGGCCAACAAAACCAAAAATTATTTTGGGCTAATTATGATTGACCCAAAATGCTCAAATAGTGTCAAAATCTGCTAAACCAGTGATTTTCCCTGCTATAAGAATAATGATTTGATACCCGAATATCACCTGGAAAATTCTGAAATTTTAATCACAAATTCCTTTCAAAAAATCCTGGGTATATTCCAGAAGATACAAAAAATCCCCAATTTAGTGCAAGATTCCCATTCTACCCAACTATGCACACTGCTCCAAATAAGATAAATTTGTACCACAATTCTCCCACACTTCAACTCAAAAAATTAACTGCAAAATCACCAACTCAAATGAGATAAATATCCTACAAAACCTTCGAAAAATAAACTAAGTAATGACAGATAAACTTGGCCCCACAAATAAACTCAGCGCCAATAGATAAATCTGGCTCTCGTAAATGAACTCGACTCACACAAATAAATTAGGCTCCAACAAATAAACTTAGCCCAACAATTGATTTTGACCCATCAAGATAAATTCCACACAAAAGAATAATTTTGGCCCTGCAATATAAATTTGGCCCAACAAAATTCTCTCTGACAACAATTATGCACTAGTTGTTGCAATGGATTGGAAAAAACACCCACATCTGGTGCTCAGAAAATTCTCAAAAATTACTCCCAGAATTCTTAAGCCAATCCGACCAAAACCCATAAATGGCTTGACCAAATCACAATCTTCCAAAATTGACCCCAATATGCCCTACACTCTCCTAGTAGCTGTTGAATACGTTGTCTACAAAATGATCATCAAAATACTCAAAAAACCTCCAAATGTGCAACAATTAATCCCTCTTGCAATTCCTTTATCTCCCTCAACAAACAAGGCTCAAATGGTTTAGACCTTCATCCACATCTAGACTCAACTCTCCTCCTCTATGCTAGCCTAGAGACTGCAACACTGCTTTAGAAACAAAATATCAGTCTCAACCCTTGAAGGTTCGCCTATAGCTGAAAAGCGAATGAACCTTGCAACCAAAACAAAACACAAGAACCCAGCTACGTCCTCCATAAATACGCATTGTTGAGGCAACCAAATGCAGAAGCTGAAGATAAACAACTCGAGAAACTGAGATCATAATCAATAGTCCAATAATGCATGCAAAAGTAATAAATCTTCGATCATATTCTGAAGTTGACGTGTATTAAAACCCTTGAACTTAGCTTTTCTGGTAATTTGGAAAGTAAACCCTTAAGCTGGCAAGGTCACTAGCTCTGATACCACTGCAATATCCCAAATGGGATATTTTATGAATTTTGTCAGAAATTAACTCAACCAAGATTTCTCCATTAAATTATCATGCATTTAACAGAATATTTCCATATCAAATAAAACATATAAGTACATGCAAATCCATAACACCATAATGAAAGAAATAACTCAGCTTTATTACAATATAAATGGGGTTACATGTTGAGGGAGAAATAGCTGAGATAACTAAAATAGAACATGGCCTCAAGGATCCACTACAATACTGCGTTGGCCTCCCAAAAATTGAACTGTTGCACTCTCCCTCTGGCAACAACTTCCACTGAATCAACTGGAAATGAATGAAGCACCAATTAAGGATTTGAGCAATCCTCACTCCAATATCCCTGAAGCTCCGTGAAACTCTTGAATGAGGTATCCTCAAAGAGAGTTGGGTTTCTGTCCAACACTCAAGATACCCGAGGGTTTCCGTCCCGAGGCTACCAATGGAGAAGAGAACTAGGTTCTCAACCTCACATACAAGAAAGATATCAAATCCAAGATATTCCTCAATGGCCCCCTCCTCTTCTTTTTAAGGATCTCATGGATCCTTCTAGAGCCTTATTTTATTATTACTTTAATCATGGAGCACTTTTTCCCTCTTATTTTCCAATTAAAATATTCCTTTTTAATGCAGGAAAGAGTAAATCGGCCACCATGTCTCCTCAGGTCACTGAAACTCACATCCAACCACCCTGTCATGTAGGTATTCTCGTCCCAGTTCCAATGAGCTATTACACTAAGGTGTTATATCATGTATTCCTCCCAGAATGTGACCTTGAGCATAATTAATTGAGTTAAGCCCAAAAATAAATCGGTTTTCCAAAAGTTATCAGAATGCTTCGGAATGAAAGAAAAATGGTGCGGATGATGGAATATATCAAGAAAATTCCACCGGTCCTCATAGAAACTCCTCAAAACTCCTCCAAAATTCCCCTGGGCCCACTAATGACACCAACTTGTACCTATGACCTATCTACTCCCAACTCTGGAAGTCCATCCTAAACCTGTCATAGGTGAGCCAAACAAAGGAATATTACATATTAGCTACATCTAAATGATTCTTTAACGAGTTTATTTCTTTAACAATACTACTCTATTTAGTTTCCATATATTTGTTTTCATTATCGAGCCTATCAATTTCTCTCAATGCATTCATTAAATCATTTGTTTCACAATGATCTCATTCACTAGTTAGCTAATCTTCAAGAGCCATAAGTATTTTGTAACTAGTGTTAGAACCTGAATCTAACTCTATCTGATAATCTGATGTGTCTTCACTATCTTCATTAGAATAAAAGCTCTTCTTTGTAGATAATTTATTATTGACATTTTTCTTACAAACATCCTATCCTTTTTCTTTCTTACCATGATTTTCTTTATATGGACATTTAGCAGCATAGTGACCTACTCTTCCACAAGAAAAACATTTAAAGGAAATATTACCTTTGAATTTACTGGTTCCCACTTGCAACATCCTTAGAAAATTTTCCTCTCCTTCATATAATATGTAGAAAGTATATTTAGGATATTTCTTTTGTTTTCATTTTAATGTAGCTTTGAAGGAACCTTCTCTTATTTTTCATTTATCCCATTTTTTTTCTCATTTCATAGGTTTTCAAGATCCCATGGATTTTTTCTAAAGATAATTGTTTAAAATCTTGAATTTCCTTAATAGTTTAAACTTTTGCATTGAACTTATAAGTTAGAGATCCCAATATCCTTTCAACAATCGTATCATCTTCAATCTTATCACCAAGACCCTTCATAGTGTTTACAACTTCGTTTACTCTAAGGAAAAAGTTTGAAATGATTTCATCTTCATGAATTTTGAGAGATTCATATTGCATTTGATAAGACTGTAAAATAACATTTTTTATCTACATATCACCTTCGTAGTTGTTGACTAGCTTATCCCACACTACTTTTGTTGTGTCGAGCTGCATCACTTTTACGAACTCAAATTATGCAAGTCCTCCTAGTATGACAATTACTACTTTTACATTCTTCTTGTATTGTTGATTGCTTTAATTATCAATAGGAATGGATCCCAAATATTGATACCCTATTTCGATTGCTTCCCATACATATGATCCTAGAGACTACAAATAAGATCTCATTGTGATATTCCAAAATATAAAGTTTTTTCCATTAAACAAAGGTGAGTTGGTAGAAAATACTCCATCTTGACTGCTCATCTTGTTGGATCTGCCTTATAGCGATCAAGCTACTTCTGAAGGACTTGTGCTCTGATACCAATTGTTAGAAATATTGAGAGGGTGGTGAATTTGTATTTCATCTCTAATCAAATTTTACTTCGTTTATACTTTTCATTTTAAAATTCATCTGATCCATTATTTCATTACCAACACAATGTGTTATATATCATATAATGTTCAGTAAATTTTGAGAAACATTAAACAGACGAACATGTAAACCATAGAATGCAATACAAAATCAACATATCAACACACAGGGACACGAAATGTTTTGGTGGAAACCCAATTGGGGAGAAAACCACTATTGTTTTGTCTCTGTCTTCTTTCCTATTTTGAAGTAAATATTTTACGTATTGTAATGGTGCAGACTTTTTTTGGTACGTAGGCTCGTACCTGCAGGAGGATACCCCCACCTCTTTTCTCTAGCTCTGGCTGGTAGGAAGCTACTTCTCCCTGATCAAGTTTACCGACTCCTACCAGAAGGAATCTACTTCTCCTTGAGTGAAATATACAACCCTCAATACCTTTGTGGATCACATTTCAAAAACTTTCACAATAGTTCCACCTATCCCAATCAACCATCAAAACTTGGAGGCCACATTTCATCAATTTTTCAAACTGGACCCACGCCTAACAATATGATAAATCTGAATAAATAAATACAAATATACCAATAACCTCTCTGAATACAATAATTAATCAGCCAACATTGTAAATACTATATATAACTCTTTGATCAACAACACTATCAAATATCATGTCAAACTTCCTTGCTCATCAATACCAAGCCAAATACCAAGTCAATTACCAAGTCAATTCCTCACTGTCAAATGCCAAGTCAAACTCTAACACTATCAAATACCAAGCCAATACTCATCTATACACATCAATCCATTCAATTCTCAACACCAAATCAAACTCAAACACCATACACTATACTCAAATCAACCATTAGCATGGTGAGAAAAACAAGTTCCCTCAAAAACTAATCTTTAAATCAATATAACCATAACAAAAATGTGGCAATTTTTCTTCAATGTCTAATCAAGGAAAATTTTAAGGATGGGAGTTCATCTTAAAGTTTAGAAACCTTAGTGAATCTTACTAGTCCCCAATATGTAAATTGTAAAAGCATTTATGGTATTTTTGTAAAAATATTTAGGTTTCTAATTATTTATATATATATATATTGGCGATTTTTAGGGTAAAATAATTTTATACTATAAAATTTGGTCGAATCAATTTTCAAAAAAATGGAAATTGGCGAATCTTTTCTTTCAAAAAAGCATTGAAAATTAGCCCACCTGCGAATATTAGCCCCTAAAATTTTCCCAGCCTCTAATAAAAGAGGTTTTAGAGGATTAATAACATTAGACTCATAAATCATTGTCCCTTTTCCTGCAGAAATCACTTCCAACACATGAAGAGTTTAGCATTGTATCTCTAATGCAAAATATATGTTCAAAATCATACATTAAGGTAATTATTCAAGGTAATGCATCATATACTAACTCTGAATATATGCTAGTGATTAATGATATCATTAGACAATATATTGATCTCAAATCACAATATTTTCAACATGGCAACCCCTGCAAAACAAACATGTATTATTCATAAACTTATGCTACAACATTCTTCATATATGTACATTCATTTAACCCTGTAAATATACCTCTATCATGTGCAAACAACTAGAAACAAACAAAAATCAGAATACAACCTCTAAGGATATTATTCTATCACTTATATATATGCATTTATATCTCATTTCATCATTCAGATGTAACTAGCATACTAGTCACCAAGACATACAACCTCATCATATAATGTCATTAACCAATCAAAACAATCTCACTATCAAAGTTAATAATATCTCTGCAACCACCTATGAAAATCATTATGCAAGTCACAACAACCTTTTCCAACAACAATATATACACACACGTTAGGTGGAAATCTACAAAAACCTTTTTCAACAAGTGAAATACTTGAGCATAAGGAACATATAAGAGTCATTGTCATTTCTGATATTTTGCATACACAATGTATGAATAGAGCACACAATATACAACAACCATCTAAGTCACTTCAATATGAGACTATCACTAACTATGTTACCAATCCAACAAGCCAAGGTTCTATTCATTGAATTAATAATGCACATGTCACTTCAAAATGACGATCTTTGCAAACAAGTCAACCAAAAAAACAAAATAAACTTCATCGTTCTCCATAAAAAGAAGATCTCTTTGTCTCTGCAAAACCATTTCAATAGTCACTGTAAATGCTCTCAATACCCTGCAACATATAATGATCTCTATACATATATTGTCAAAACACCTTAATAATCTCTATCGAGCATTGATCTAGCAATACCTATAGGGAATATCCAACTAAGTGATGTGAAAATCATATGCATATCGCTTAGAAAAATATCTCTTTCAGAACTAGAGGAAATACTTCATAGATATGTTATATTTTCCCTACATTACACCTATAGTAAAAAAATATATTCCTTACCTATTCAAACCATCTTGATGTCTCTCAGGTCGGAGCCTCCTCACACCTTGGTGCACTCTTGTTCAATGCAAATCAAAAAATTTCTCATCAAAGGCACACACTAGTTGATCAACATTGATTCCTTTATACAGAAACTTTATTCCATAAATACCATAGGAAAACCAATGGTTTTAATTTTCTGGATTATTGACCATATAAATCCAACCCTGCGTGCACAAATTCTATAGGTGAAGATTTTGTTTCACTCGTGGTATTTATTTTTCATCACCTACAAGCATAGCCACTAGAATGATAGCTAGCTCCAAAAAACTATAGCTACTTTATTTCCATTGTCCTCCTAATGGTTGTGAGCCTACAACTACTCTATTTAGGTCTAAATCCTAATAGATATAAATTAATTGAGGAAAAATGTTCTCCTCTCAGTCCATAACTTTGACACACACTTCTAATTATCTGCAACACTTGTGTAAACATATGTAGTCTTTACAACACTCTGTAAGCCTCATTCTAATGTATAAAAAAATATTTTCCTCTTCTTCCAACCTTTACCTCTTCTTGCACCACAACTACTAACCAAAAAAAAATCCATGTAGCCATAGAAAAAATCCATGGAGACATACAACCAATCCATGTAAACATATTGTGATGATATCATAGTGTAGTTTGACATCACGGACAACACATCAACCATAATTCCAACAAGAAATTGCAGTTTCTAGAACGAGTCGGTAGTTATGAAACCTATATAAATTAGAAATTTCGTATGGTTTCTTAAGTCTGAATATCCCCAACATAGAATATGGATACACCCTTCTTTGAAGAGAAATTATTATTTCAAGGTTTGTATTGAAATACAACCTTCATTTATTTTATTTCTTCATCATGTGGCAGTGAGTTGGGGCCCTTTTGGAAAAAAAGCTCAGGTCTTTTATCACATAGAAATAATGAATGTCAGCTTTTAGCTCTGTCTTCAACACGAAATTTTGTGATACAACCTCCTATATATCCTACTCAAGAGGCTTAAACTAACCCCATTTCACTTCGAGTGCCATGAATACATTCTTTGAAAGGACTAAATCCCTCTCATACCTCGAGTCCCTTTGTGTTGAGTAATCCCAATGCTAGTGAATTATCTATGCAACTCTTTTGTTGCCTCATTCTTTTTTTCACATGGGAAAACTTTATTCAAGGAATGGATAGCCTAGGAAATCATAGTTGGGTCCTTTTACGTCGAATAAAATAGAAATATCCCAACTAACCTTGGCTTCCCTATGATAAAGGGAATAAAACCATATCCTTTTCTATTATAATCATAAGATGGTAAATATATCTAAAAATATATATTTATGAAATATATAGTATTTATTGAGAGTTTCTTGTTTTACTTAAATGAGAATTACTTGTTCCAATATCATTCTTTGTTTTATATTTATTGAGAATTGTAATGTATTTTATATATTTTTTAAATAAATCTTAATATGTATTTTTATATTTCTTTTTTTTTTATTGATCATAATTTATAGCTATAAACAATACATAAATTTGACCTCTTGCGCAACCTAAAAATGATAATAAAAAAAAAGATTTCACTTGTCGATGGTCTAATCAACAACACATTTATGAAAATGAAGTATATGGTCATTTAAATGAGTACCATGAATCATATAGTGCAAAACTTATTAAAACGGAACCAACATCCAAGTGGTCCAAAATAACATTAAAGTCCAAATGGAAGAAATATATCCATGGGCTTATGTTGTAAAATATTGTAATGGTTTTGAAAGGATAAAATGTTCATGGTGTGTAAAATTTAAAAGGAAAACTCAAGTTCCTAAAAATGGAAGTACAAATCTTCAAGTTAGTGGTTTAAACCATGTCTAAACATCCATGCAACGTCAGAGGCTCATAAAGTTTCTTTGCAACTATTATAGGGAGAAAGAAAACACAATACTCTACTAGATACAAAACATGTAGAGATAATGGTTGATGCTCAGAAGAGAAAATTACATAAGTTTTTGAAAATATGTATTTTGTTGCCTTGCATGGTTTACCTTTGGAAGTATATAAGTCAATTTGTGACTTGAATAGTTATAAAAACATTTCTCACATGTCTCTAGCAGATGAATACTTAGCAAATACAAATACAACATCTGGAAAATAGTTTCTACAAGCGACTAAGGAGGTGTATTGGAAAAAATTAAAATATGATATTTTCAAAAGATCATATTACTAACTTTTAGTTGATGAAAGAACTAATAGGACTATGTTGCAACATTTGATTGTTTATATTACATATTTGACAAATGAAAGAAGAGGTCCATGTGCTAGAAAAATCATACACTTGATAAAAATTAGGGATGGAACATCACAATCTATGTATGATGTTGTGGCATATTCTTTAGCGTAAATGAATATATCCATGTCAACAAAGTTAGTTGGTTTTGGATATGATGGAGCATCATCCATGATGGACATTCATAAAGGTTTATCTAGAAAACTTCATTGACCTACCCCTAATTTATTAAATGTCCATTGTATAGCTCATCAAGAAGCGTTGGCACCAAATTTTGCTTCATCTTATTTTGAAGAGTTGCAAGCTATTGATAAGTTTGCAAACAAGGTGTATTCATGGTTAGGGAAATCTAGTAAAAAACATGGACAGTTGAAAGATTTAATGGAGTCATTCAAAATCAAATGACTAAAATTATTACAAGTTCATCATATTATATGGCTCTATAGAGGCAAAGTCATGGAAAGACTCTTTAATCTCAGGCTTGATTTTTTAAGAGACTAGGAGTCAGTGGAGGAAAAAATGTATGAGATGGCTACAATATTTCAAGTTCAATTTTTCATCCACTTACTTGCATATGTGCTTATTGAGTCAAATAAGTTGAATCAAAAGTTTTAAGAGTATAATGTTGACATTACATCTATAGGAACAACTTTTGATATCACTATTATCTTGATTCATAAGTTATTTCTAAGAGGCACATTTGGAGCAAGTGTGATTAACACATCATATTTTATAAGTAAAACACAACTAGGAACTCTTTAGTTTGTAGATCGCAAATTTATGGTACATGTACATGCATTGATGTTTGAGATTTTGTTGAAGTCACAAAGATCATGGAAACTAGATGATTAAATTATGACTGGGAAAGGTTTTTAAATGAGGGTTATTGACTCCCTAAATGTAGGGTTGATAGATTTACCGATTTTTAATGCAACTAAGTTTCTTAGTTCTTGTAATTATTATGAGAATATTCTAGATGATAGAGGCTCTAAATGACAATATGGATGCCATGTTTATGTCATAAATTTAGTGTTGGAGACTTGGCTATTGCAGACATTGTTAAATTTATGGGTGAGATGGATGAATTTGTTTTTACTATGTATAAATATTACCAAAAAAAACATATGTTTGGAATCTGGAGCATGGGATCTATGTGGAGGTGAACCTGAATGGTTTGAATAACTTCCATGTTTAATGCTTTTATGAAAAGTGATTCTTTTTACTCCATCTAGTACAACAATATGTGAAAGAGGTTTTTCAAAATTAAATCAGATAAAAAATAATGATAGATCAAGATATTCTTTAAAAACACTGGATATGTTAATGTTTCCTTCTCTCGGTGCACCTCATGCTCTAAATGAAGTAGATTGGAACACTATTTATGATGAATGGAAAGATTTGCAAGCTTGAAAGCCTCTTCCAATATATATATATATATAAGTTCTAGTAATTTTGAAGAACGTGAATTTGTAAGCTTAAGTCTTTATTATCATCATTGTATTACTCTATTGAGAACTTGAAAAAATCATTTTGGTAAGTGGAATTTTTCACTTTTATATCATTTGAATTTAACTTTTAGTTTTATAATATCTCTCAAGTTTTACTATGTTTTACCATAAACTTATTTTACAAAAGTTTCTGAATTTTGTAATTTTTCAATATACTTACCTTTGATTATTTTTCCAAATCCAATGGTCCTTTAAATGGAAATTTTACAACGTGAAATCTTAATGATGTATGATATGAAATTCTATGAGAAAAATGTGAAAGTTAATATCTTTTTTGTGATCATATGCATAGTCCACTACATACTAATTTAAATTTTCGTATCATGATTAATTTTATCACCTCTAATTTGTGGAATATATATATATATATATATAAATATATAAAAGATAAATATTAGTATTTATTTTTTTTATCATATTTTTTTGAAGAGGGGATTATAGGTTAAGTATTTTTTTCAACATAGCCATATTTTTTCAAGCTTGCATGTGAAGCTTTTATCAAACATATTGAATTTACTCATTACAAAATATTGTGGAAGATATGATAAGATGGAGGTGATTATTGGTTAATGGTCATTTAAGTTTTTGGGACACATTTATTACATAATATAGATTCATGATAGATGGGTTAAGGACAACATTTGAAGATACATGGAACATGACGGGAAAAAAAATCTAAGTACATCTTTGTTTTGCGGACGGAATGTACAATTTCATTTTGAAAATAATGAATACAATTTATAAATTTTGTCATTATGCGAATGTGCATTTTCATATTTGATAATATTACCTATTTGGTGTTGTCATAATGTGATATTTTATACTTGCCATTTAGTTTTAGGAATTAAATTTATTTAATAAAAAAAAAATTGATTGAAAATTAACACTAGTAAAAAATAACTTATTAGTTACTAAGAAAATGTCTCAAATTTGAATACAAGCGACCATTTTTCAGATGGTGACCAATAGTGTCTAATTTACAATATCTTATAACACGACCAAATTTTAGTCATATTTAGCTTAGTCATTAATTGATTGTCTCAAATTTATCATACAGTAGTATATTTAGTCATAAATCTGGTCATTAATTTAGTCATTAATTATCACAATTGATGACCAAATACACACAAAAAATATACTACTATATGATCACTCAATAAAAAAAATTAATGACCAAAGAAATATTACCAAAATGTTGGTCGCATTATAAGATACAGTAACTTAGCTACTAATATTCACATATATGAAAATTTTAATCATCGTTTGAAACTGATTAATGACGAAAGAAATACGACTAAATTTTGGTCGTGTTATAAGGTACTATAATTTAGCTACTAATAGTCATATATGTGAAAACTTTAGTTGCCATTTGTAATCACAAATTTACCATTTACAGTAGTCATTTATCATTTTTTTTGGTAGTTTCATATTCATTATATAAACGATTTATTTAGTAGTTTATATTTATTTCATTTACTTTCATTAATAATCATTATAAACGACTAATTTAGTTGTTGTATATTCATTTTATTTGTGCTAATATTTAATCAATATAGACTACTAATTTAGTAGGTTTAGATTGATTTCATGTGTTCATTACCAGTTAACTTGAATTAATTAGTATGATTTTGTAACTAGATTAAAAAAATGTCAT
The DNA here is from genome assembly GCA_034641835.2 of Pinus albicaulis. Taxonomy (NCBI): domain Eukaryota; kingdom Viridiplantae; phylum Streptophyta; class Pinopsida; order Pinales; family Pinaceae; genus Pinus; species Pinus albicaulis. Next base: position 1,074,440,308 of record CM076578.1, read on the forward strand.
ACAATGTGCATGTTCATCTAATATCAAAATGAAAAGTTACATATGTTAATGACAATATCAAATAATATGAAGTGTAAATATAAATAATTTCAATCGCATAAATTATGTTATATGAAATGAAAAGTATTACACTATGAGTTTCCAACTCAATATTGGTTGCACTAAAATTTACACATGAAATATTGTTTCATCACTTCAAAACGTTAACATTTTGTTTCCAAGAAATTGCAGGTGAATTCCCAAACTCTAAGATCTTGACCACCAGTCTGGATCTCATGCAGGATATTGGCTTTAAGGGTATCACTAGACCAGTTCTCTTGTCTCCCTCTTTATACATCCATCACTCTAATTTTATTGTTCTCCTCTTTCTTCAATTATTGATATTTACCATCAATATTGAGTTTCTCTTCTAAAAATGAAATAAGGAAGAATTCAAAGTATAAGGCTAACTATTGATTAATTCCTCTCTTGTCCACCTTCTCCAATGGTTAAAAATGTAGGAGTGTAAACATTTCCTCAACTCCAACCAATCAATTCTATTATGATAGCATATAAGACAAAAATTCCAACCTGAATATATGGAAAGTAGATGTCTTTCAACATACACTTAAGTTTATATTAATTCCAATAATTTGACTTTAACCTAGATATATGCACCTATCAACATTCCAAAATAGTACATTATTCATCAAAAATCAATATATTGAAACATATGTATAAACACCTACATGTCATTGCATTTTATTATGATATTAGTAATTACCATAAGTTGCACATTCAACTTCAATATCATCCTAGATATTTATATATTATCATTTCTAGTTTAATATGCCAATTGTTAGCATTTATGACCTGAATTTGAACTTCTAAAGGCTATCACCTCGAACAAGGATTCTACTGTTATAGTTACACTTTTTTTTTTCAAACTCAAATAGATATTTACACTCATCAATTTCCAATGAACACAATATTAAATGTGTGAAAATAGCGTTTCAAAAATCACTAATAACATTAAACAATTATAAAATGAAAAAATATTCTAACAATGTTCATCAAGAAGTTGTAAATTTGTACTCAAATCTTCTTCGAAGCTTGATATTTCAACAATATTATAAGCTCATGAGATTCAATTGCTTTGAAAAGAATAAAATAATACCTTGATTACGTAGAATATATCATGGTACCAAATGAAGTCACAATTTTTCTCCATAAATTACAAACAATAATTGTCAATAAGGTTTAGTAGCTTGGGTTATTGGCAGGAAGAATCGTTATTTTCCCCATCCGGGTTTAAATCCCACTTGTGACATATTCATAAATTCATTCTTCCTGGGCTAATTTTTGAGTGAGGTTTTTCATGAGCTAAGAGAACTATATTACTCTTGCTTAGAGCAAGAGATTAAGGAAATTGGTTACATGTTTGAGAAAAAAAGAAGATAAAAAACAAGAATTTTTCCCACACCATCAGAAGAATTTTCAAGAAAATATATAATTTGGGTGCCCACTATACCACTAAATATATTTAATTGTGTCATTTAAACCACTAATTACATTTACTAATATCATCCAAGTTCTTTTGAGCATGGTAAAAAATTCAATGTAAATGCATTATCACTGAAAATTTGGGAAATGAATCTCAATTACATCAAATCCTCATCAAAATCTTTAAATGAACTAAAGGTTAAAGTGAAATTTCCTTCAAATTTTAGACTTCTTACCACAATAACAATGATATAATTTATAATTTTTGGACCTAAGGATGCCCTTGGTGTTTCACTATCTCTTAGTTCTGTTTGCATTTCATTCAAAATTTTCATAATTTTTATATATCAATATAAAATTTAGGCATCAATGACATTTCTCAAAATTGTTTCTTTAGTAATTAATTTTTTTCATTCCATTACTTCAAAACCTTAGAAATGATATTATGATACATAACCACTTGGCCTATATGAGAGTGTTTCACGACGCACCTTGAAAAATTGTGAATAAGTAAAATGCATTGCATGTGCATTTACATATAGCAACAAATATCTTACTATTATTTTACATTCTTAGTATATGTTCGTAAACAAAATATTTTTGAAAAATCTAGAAAAGTAGATCTAGAACTGAAAATTAGGCTACAATTAAATCAATACAACAAAACTAAATAGTTGCATAATGAAGACAACAACCACTTCCATAGATATTACACAATAGAGAATGAATCCAAATACATATTCCTTGTGCATAATGAAACACAAAGGCCATGAAAACATTAACATACAAACACTTCAAATCACATATCTTTGTAAAACTCTAATGAGGATGCATTCCAAGTTATTCCCGTGAGACCTCCCTTATGTCTCATGTTGTCTGTAAATAAACCACTGGTGAAAAAATAGTAATTTATAATTCAGTCGCATTGATCTGAGAAATTTTGAAAGGGACAAATTAACCCCTTTTTTGTATTTATCTGAGAAACACATGCATATAAGGTTTTAACTTTTCATCCACTATTGGTAGAATGAGAAATGAAAAATACACACCCTCCATATCATATTCTCTTTGGATTTTCGTACAATAATGTCCTTTTCCAATTTCAACGTAATAACTTTACTTGAATTTTTCTGTCTTTGATGATACCATAACTAGCTTGAAAAACAATTTCTTAAGAAGAATGAAACAATATTGTAACTCAAATCTTGAGTCTAGATATTCTTCATAATTTCATATAGTAAACTTGCCAATTAAAACAATTATAAATGTTGTGGCATATCCTCCCTGATGCATGGAAGAAGCAAGGCCTCCAAAACCATACATGCCAAAGCATGGCTGCAAGGAAAATATTTTACCTGAGGAAATCTCAAGCAGCAAGGCACACATAAAAAAAAATCAAAAATAAAATTTTGAAACCAAGTTATGTACTTATAAATAAGATAGAATAAGAAAGAAAAAACACTTCAACCTTGGCACAAATGTCTGAAAGAAAATTACATTTACAGTTTGATCCTAATATATGCTCTTCAATTAGAAGTCATGATACTCTAATTCAAAAATCATACTATCATTCCTATGTTTTTCAATTATTCAGTCAACTTCTACCTTGAAATGTCCAATAGTGATAAGAATTCCTTACCAAGCATCCCCACATAGGGTATTTGGCTCATTTTCATATAAGCTAAATGATTTCGTATTTCCTTAGCATGCATAGTTGTATACACATGCAACTTTTGGATGCACCTACTCAGTTATTAAATATTGTGAATAAAAAAATATCGCTACCAAATTGACATGATTTTGTTAAAGGACAACCAGTATAATCCAAATTGGTAATCAGAGTGGAAAATAAAATGGAAAATAAAATGAAAAATCTAGTAGCAACATGAAACATCTAGCCTTGAATTGTTCCTAAGTACCAGTAGACATCAATGATGAAAAATAAAAATTAGAAACAAAGTATTAGAAACTTAAATTTCATTTCAAGCTAAGTGGAACATAATAAAAAGTTACACAAATGAGATATCGAAGAATCAAAAGAGCTTATTTTTCTCAACTATGAAAGGTTTCTAGTCTTTTAATTCATATTTCTTCAGCTTTTAATTTCCTTTGATGGAGGATATCTTCATTATTTAACCAAAATGGAGTTGAGAAGGCGATAAAATATTCCAACAAAGACTAAATACAATTTTTAGTGATGTTTTTGGTTCAAACACTAAATTATATAGTTTATGCTTTAGTGGTCATATAACGTCTTATGCTTAGTACTGAGGACCAAAGGAGATTAGTTTTCTCAACTATGAATAGATTACAACTCTTTTACTCAATAGTTCTTTCAACTTATAATTTTCCTCAATGCCTAAAATGTTCCTAATTCAACCAAAACTAGAGATTGGATGGTGAGATAATCTTCTAACATAAGTGAGATACAATTGTTTGTGATATTTCAAGTTCAACCCTTAAATGAGAGTTAATTTTTTAAAGGTAATGATGTGTATTATACTTGGTACTTTCTTCTTCCATTAGGGGGAAAATACATCCAACACCATATTAAAAATAATTTTGAAATCCAAAGACAACCAAAAATTCCCAAGAAGTGAGAGAAAACCATGGACCCCAAGCCACCAATAAGAGTTGCAAGCCAATGAATTTGTCCTTGAAGCAACACATAATATCAGTCCTACACCATCTAATGACATGATCTAGCAAAACGACACTGACATATGCTTAGTGTGTTTGTACTATGAGCATTTAAAGAAGTAAAATGATTTCAACATTTAATAAAGTCACATGTCTTTTTTTCATTGTTGCATTATCAAGTGTTTCTTCTCTACCATACATCTCTCTCTCACAGATATATAATTTTGTATGGATGAATTACATACATTGAATAATACATCATATATCTCTCCTCTCTCTACAAGTGTTCTACATATGTGCAAGTGAAAGTTTGCTATTACAATGATGCCAAGCTACACAATTAGCATCTAGGAGGTCAAATCCCTAACTAAGAATTGAGATGAAAACAAGGACCCCAAGTCACTAAGAAGAGTTGCACACAAAGGAAGTTTTCCTTGAAGAAGCACATAATGTAAGTCTAGTACCAACCACCAACATGACCTAGAAAATGTGCACTCACAGATACTAAGTAATTTTTAGGTATGAGAATTTATCAAATGATTTAACCATTTAATTCACATTTCGTTTTTCTTATGGTTTCATTTTCCAATGACACTAGTGATCCAGGTGGATTAAATAGGTACAAGTACAAGTGGCTTGAGTAAAAGGCTCAAAATCAAAGCGTTCGAAGATCTCTCGAACTAGGTTAAATTTGTAGATCTCGTCATTATAATTCCAACTACGTAGACGACACTCAATTCCAAGTCTGTATGAATAAGTTAAGAGCAGTCAAATTTTGAGAGTTGACTTGGTGATGGGGCAGCTTAAAGAGGCAACAATTTTGCTAGAACCCGGCCAATGGGTTCCAACCAACCTGGCCAGATTCCAGGAAAATTTTTGGGACGGTTAAAACGTCTCCTTCGGTAAAAATTCTCGATATTTTTGAAACAACCAAAAACCTTATTATAACATGAAATCAATATATATATATATATAATAAGGGTGCGCGCCACCAACCCCGCAACCACATACAAATCCGGATTCGTTTTGAAAACAAAATGTATATTTTAATAGGGGGTCAGCGGCCATGACCCCGCCGCCCTCAAAGTTCCAGGAGACCAACGGTTACGACCACTCATTAAATGGGGCAGCGGTTGTGAACCCCACCGCCATCACACCCCTTTATAGTGCTAGTGGAAATCACGGGGGCGGGCCTCCCAATGCGGGCCCAGTCCCCACTCGAAAAAGGTACCAACCTTATATTTAAATGTGCGGTTTTCAAAATAAATACATGAGTTTTAAAATAGCAATGCGGATATCAAAAATACATAAATGTGGGTTTGTAAAATAGCTTTCGGGCTTTTAATGGAGGGGTCAAGACTTGACCACCTACCTCCTCCCAATCATTCGAATATGAAAACCAACTCTCCAACCGATGTCTTTGAAAAGTCCACCCAACTCTTCATTATTTAAACCTTTATTCTACAGTGCGCCCAAGGATAAACAGGGGCATGCATGGAAAATGAGGCAGTGGACTCTTGAGCAGTGTGCAGGAGGGGGCAAAACCATGATCTAAGCCATTTTCCAGAGGGGCCAAGTTTTCACTTTATCAGTTTGGGGCAAGTTTTATATGGATTCTACAGTACTCGATGCCACAAATCCAATGGTGCTTCCCATTTCATCATCAAAGGTTTGGAATTTTCGGCCAATTTCAGATTGGGCAGGTATAAGGGTGTAATTCCTCATTTGGTACTTGTAGTTTAATTTTTTCCATTTAATGCAAGCGGGGCCTTCCCACTATTTGAGCAGGGCCTGGAGACATAGTCCCTCATAGATAAATTTGATATCAACTCTTATGTATTCGTGCATGATGTTAATTTCTTCTCTCTTTTTCTACTTATGCTTTTAAATTTTCTTATTTAAAGCTACAATTTTCACATGTTAATTTTTTAGTGCATCTCAAGCAAAAGATTTAGGATCAAGTGGTATCAAAGCGGGTGTTTGTAGATGTGAATTACATGCTTGTATGCTAACAAGAAATAGGCTAAGAAGAGGTGAAGGGATGCTACATGCTTTTGATCCCGAAGAAAGATGTGCACGTCAGAGAAAGAACATGAGTGAAGAGGAATGAAATGAAGCAGAGCTCAACTTCCACAAGACCTTTTACACCATGGTAGATTGGGTTGAGAAATTGTTCTCTAGACTTGAGAAGTTAAAGAAATCAGCGGAGCATGTTTCAGTAGGAGAAGGTGTTTCGGGGATTTAACACCCTAGAGGTTGGTTGGGATTCAACCTCCACAGAGCAGGGGCGTACTACTTAACAGAGACTCACATGATCATGCACAGTCATGAAAACGAAATAGAGCAGAACGAGAGGTTTACCCGTTGGTCCTACGTTTGAAGTAGATCCACGTGGAGTTCAAACTCCCTGCAACCATCCTTCCTCTTTCACCTGAAATACAAGAAGAAACCAACACAAAGGACAAGTTGTACAGTATATTTCTACTCTATATGTTAGTGAGATTCATATAAAACATTAAATAAATCATCATAAATGCTTGTATAACAAATATTCTTCATACATTAAAGCATTCACTAACACGTTTACTTCGGGAACAGCATGATACTTCTGTATTATAAAAATAGTACGTACAAAAGTAAGTGGAGAGATCACCTGATCCTTCCAAGGCCTTCGCAGACCGTCGTCTGGATCCGTCCAGTCTTTGCCTCGCTAAGACTCCTTCCAAATGAGTGCATACGAGATAACATATAAAGGGATGTGTATCTCAAGGAAACAAGGGTTTCCTGAAATGAACTGGGAAAGTGCAGGAGGCACGGGGAATCAGACTTGGATAGGGAACCAACAGAGTATAATATCAATACTTTCTCTTTCTCCCTTAGGCCATATATATGAGGTCTTTTTATAGTCCCTCCAAGTAGTTTTAGCAGTTGGAAACAGTTGGCCACGGGCTGGGGTGGTTGAACTACCTGAGTAACCATCAACCCAGCGCGAAATTAGGGATTTTTATATATTTTTTAATCATTAAAATGGCATACGCGGAAAAGTCTAGCTGTACTCGCGTATACACGCGGAAAAACACGGGCATAGTCGCGTATGAATGATTTTCCACTGTTTTTAAGTGAATTTGTCCAAGTCTGTAGGAATGGGTGCCCATAAAGCCATGTAGCAATCATGAATCATGTCAAGGTGAGAAATGATGCTACAACAGATGCCCCCTAATATATGAGGTCAGAAGGGGTACATGATGGCCGAAATGTATTATGCACATAGAAAGAACTTCGCAAGGACAAGAGAGGACTTCACCAGATTTCAGCCTGCCAAAACCAATGAAAGAAATCAGAGAGTCAACACATGCTGAGGCGGGCATACCCATGCTCAGTCAAAAATACATCATATATATAGAAAGTACTGAATAGATCCAACATGTATACAAGAATAACTGAACTGAAAGTACATAGTGAATCATCTGAGCAGGGCCCGAAAAGACAAGTCTGTATCAATGTCCAAGTATCACATATAGAAAGCTGATCAAAGATAATGCAACTGGATGTCTGATCAAGTAACTGAATCTCCAAGTACCGGATCATAAGAGGCGGATCAAACGGTACAATCACGCAACTCGGGGATCAACATATAAGATGCTGTTGTGCTGAACTGCAACATATAAGGGTGGATGGCAACACTGGCAGAAACTGAGAGAACTGTCAACAGTGAACCGAGAAATGCCGATGCAACCCGAGGTCTTCACCGATCACAACGGCACAATTCTACACACTGGGAATAAATGAGCTGAAGTCGACCATGTGAGAAATCGTTGGATTACCGGGCAATGGTGTTTCCCGTTAACCAACGCGAGACAACCCACCGATAATGATAATGAGTGTCAAGGTGCCCTAGTACAATCTGACAAGTGTGAATGAATGAGTTGAAGTCGAACACTTGAAAGAATCTACCAATCAGGAGGCAATGATGAATCCTCACTGTCGATAGCGAAGATTCTGCCACTGATGACTGCAAACCCTAAGGTACTGACAAAAAGACTCTAGACCTTGTTCCCAGAGCAATGAGTCGAAGTCGATGGGAAAAGATCTGCTGGAAGGAAGGCATTAAGGCATCCCACATCAGTCCAGCGCGAGTGTAACCCGCATGCCAAGATTTGGAAGGAATCGGACGAAGTAGAGTGATGGAACCAAAACCGAAGTACGTTTCCGACATGCACAAGATGAAGCTAGCGCACGGAAGAAACCCTCTGAACCAACCAATAATGAAAGCTGACACAGAGGCGAGAAATCCACCCATAGGGTCAAATGGAAATCCAGGTACTGCACGAATCCCAAGTGTGATAATGTGTGCTGACGTCGAACACAGGGGAAACCACTCAGTCAAAGACCCATGATGATGATCAAATGCCGAGCACGAGGTCACCTATCAATGATGGAAATAGGCCCAAGGTGCGGCTCTAGGTTTGCTCTCAGAGCAATGTGTCGTAGTCGATAAGAGACAAACCCGCCGGCAAGAAGTCAATGGGGACCTTCTCAAACCAGCACGAGCAGAAGATCAAAACATCCGATGTGATAGAACATGATACTGACAAGACCGGGAAGGCCGACTGAATAATGAGTCAAGAGACACCGCAGAATGGCCGACTCAGGCTAGACTTCCCTTGAACAAAAGCACGACTCCGTGATGACCATGGCAGTAAAAAGTGACACTGTATAAGTCTGTCTTGCAGGAGGCAAAACAAACTCTCCATATGATTGGAAGAGATAACCAACCGGGGGAGAACTGACAAGTGAAACATGGTAAAGGCCGAACCTAGGTCAAACTAGAACCATCCCAAATGAAGGAAATATATATAAGTATATGTGCTTTGTTCAAGGGCGACAAAACTGACTCTGTACTGCCATCGAAATAACGAAGATACATCCCGTTCCCGCTCTTTTTGTTATATTTAATTTTTTTTTTGTCTTTTTCATAATAAGCCTGAAAAAGAATAAAAGAATGCTATGGTACAATGGATAGAACGAGTATCAAGAAAGCAGATGCACTAGTTCCGGGGTTTGGAACAATCCTATGCTCAATGCAAAGTGGCGAAAACTGGTCAGTGATACTCAGAGGAACGTTCCATTCATGGGTACAAAGGTGTCAAGTCGTGATAGCTAAGTGCATGCAATGGTTAACTTGTACAGAAAGTCAAGGTCAAAAGTTGGCTTAAACATCGAGTCCAAAATGAAGCCGGCTAAAGGCCAGGATAAACAAGTAGCCAATATGCAATGCAGTAATACAACTTAACGACACTAGGGAGCCTCTAGGGTATAAGCCAGAAAAATGATAAGTGATGAAGGAGAAGAATGAAGCTTCAACACGAAAGACATGGCGGGACTAAAGAGGACTCCCGAGCCTACATAGAAAGCAGCATGGGCAACAAGTGATAGCGAGGAACTAACTAGGAAGCCCATGTAAAGGAAGGCTCTACCATCAAGTCATGATTAAATAATCGGCGAGTGAAATGGGTATAATACTCATGACCTGATGGGATCGACCCTAAGGCAAGTGATCAGTATGGAGGCTAGAATGCAAGATGCAATGGAAAGTGATTCCCTAACCTATATGCCAATGAAGATCATATACATGCCATGAAGAGTCTGAACACATGGGCCAGAAACCGGGAAAAATCTCGAAAATGTCAAAATGTACCTGAAATATACCAAACTGGGCACTTCCAAGCAATCGAGTTATACAGCATAAGACAGATCGAAAAAATAAGCACAAAGAAATTTTTGCGAAAATTTTCAATTTTTAGCCATAAATACACAAATTACCTCTCAATTGGTTCATTATTGCATAGCTGATTTGGAAAAGAGCTCTGGAGCTAAAAACTTGTTTCGTCAAATCAGCAACAACCGACCGTCAGAATTCAGCGAAACTTCAGGTAGGCTTCTTATTCATCCTGTTGATTCATTTTGTCCATTTAAAATTTAAAATTAAGTGGATTTTTACCTGGAAACCCTTATTAAAAAACGCGTACCTGCGCATACGCGGGTTCAAAGAAGGCAAGTCGCGTGTATACGCGACTGTGCACAGCGAAACTAGCGTATGCGCAAGTCCGAATTTCAAAATGAGTTTCTAATGCAAATTTCAATGAATTTTTTCAGGATGACAATTTCATGGAGGGAACGCGAGCATAGTGCAATAGACCAAGAGGTCATGGAAGATCAAACAGCGCAAAATGTCCTCCGAAACTGTGGATTATTCAAATTTTTCAAAATTCCCAATATGAAAAGTAATGTGAGATTGCTTGAAATCCTGGTAAATTATTGGGAACCGGATCAGGATTGTTTCATCATTGATCAAATGCCACTACGCATAGAGGTGGAAGATATATACTTCATCACTGGACTCTCCAGGAGGGGAGACCCAGTGGATCTGCACGGAAAGCCTCTGGGAGGATTAACCGTGGAGGATTATGTCCAACTCTATTGCATAGAAGATTCCAAGAAAGTAGGCACACAGATTGCAATCAGAGATATCAGGTACTTGCACATGAAGATCCTCCTGTTCACCATCGGCAGAGTGGCAGGATCTGCCTCACTGCATCAGGCGTCCAGGGCGCACATGAGCATAGCTGTAGAGTGCTTAATTCATGTGTATGATTGCTGCACTGCCCTGCTACTGAATATGAAACAACAACTGACCTCCATTCGCAAAACACATACAAAACACTTTGGCTATGGAACCATTTTGACTACATTCTTCTTCGAGAGAGTTCCAGCTTTGAGACCCAAAGTCATCTCAACTATCAGCAGCCCTCGGGACCCAAGAATTGCCCGTTGGGCAGACATGATGAAGAGACTGGGGGGCCGCGAGGTACCCCGAACTACCTGGGATGATGAGTTCTTCTTATGGTGGAGAGAACAGATCATCGCAGTAGATGACTATCCCTATGCCGGGATGGATTTCCGAGGAGATCCAGATCTAGTACTTCCACTCGGTGCAGCATGGGGAGCAGTCGGTAAGTTTTTTCAAAAATTTTAACTTATATGATTTTTTTGGATTTTTCAAATATGTATGAAAAATGAAAAACAAACATGTTTTTGGATTGGATTCATAATGACTGACAAATAAAAATGATCATGTTTCAGATGTTGGACCAGTGCGTCCTGAGGGCCTAGCACATCACAAGCGCCGCAGAGGTGAAGCAGAGACAGCGGATTCTGACAGGACCCTCCAGGCCGTGCAGAGAAACTTGGAGGGACTAACCCGCCAAATCCCTCTGGCTGCTGTGGAGGACTTGCCAGAAGCCGTCCAGAGACGGGTTGTAGGAGTACCCCGGGACTGGGTTAGATTGTTCCGCCGTGTGGCCACTGCAGTGATGTTCTATAGGAACGCTGGGCAGGGTCCTCAGGAGTAGACATATTTTACATATTAGATGACTGTATATTTTTTGAGACTGAACATGATGGGGCATAAGCCCAAGTTTTGTACGGCATTGATGGATCCAAAATTTTGTAAAGTTTTTTGACATACCGATGATATATATACAACGATATTTGATGTGATGTGATAAATGTATCAAATGTGTGATGTTTTTGATGATTAGATTTTATTGTATTGAATGATGAATATGCCAATCTAAAGCTTGATTAGCTAATGAGTCAGCAAACCAATTGTCAGCTCGAGGAATATGAATGAATGTTAAAAATTGAAATGACCTTTGTAACAAACGTACCCTCAAGAACAATCGTAATAAAACTGGATCTCGCACCCGATAAGTGTTGTTCAACTGCGACACCACCAGCTGGGAGTCCAAGAAAACTACCAACGAATCAACACCCAAAGATATTGCCTCCAAGAGTAGATGAATGACTGCAGTGTATTCTGCTACGTTATTGGAAGCAGGACCAATGCAGACCCCTCTTGATACCAACAGCTGACCGGAAGGATAATGAAGCACCCAAGCCGCGGAAGCTAAGTTCCGGGTGTGTCTACTAGCACCATCGGCGAAACCATAATGACTCATGACATCAACACAACCTGTCAAAGCAGATCAAAAAAACATCACCATCCCATCAAAAATCGAAAATCAAACAGATATGTACAAGACAAAAACTACTATATACAAAGCAAAATGCCGGGGCTAAGCCTAGGCATAATACTTCTTCAGATAGAGCCCATTTCGGGGCTCCGACAACTCATTTCCTTCGAAGTCAACCAAGGTATACGCTCCTTTCTTAAGGACCTTTTTGACGATATAGGGGCCATACCACATCGACTTAAACTTTCCTGCCCCCAAGGCATCCTTTTCTTGGGCATAGACCAAAACAAGGTCACCTTCGAAAAAGACCCTAGGCTTAACCGCCTTATCGTACTGGACTTTGACTCGGTTTTTATGTGCTTCGTTCAACGTGGCGGCATCTCGACGCTGCTCATCAAGATGTTCCAGATGAAGAAGCCGCTCTGCCAGACTAGAAGTGTCAGGAAGAAGCTCAACAGCCAGCTTAAGGGAAGGAATCTCGCATTCAATGGGAAATACGGATTCCACCCCGTGGACTAACTGAAACGGAGTAAAGCCAGTTGCAGTTTTAACTGACGTCCTGTATGCCCAGAGTGCAGGATATAGCATAATGTGCCAGTTGGATCCATGTTTATCAATCGTCCGTTGAAGAATTGTCTTCAAGGACTTATTCACGGCTTCCACCTGGCCATTGGCCTGAGGATAATATGGAGATGAATGCTCCTACCGGAAACCCAATTTAAGAGCCAACTTAGCCATCATACTGTTCTGAAAGTGACTGCCATGGTCAGTGACAATCTCTCTAGGTATACCGAAACGAGCAATGACTTGGTTGAAGAAGAAAAGAGCTGCAGTCTCACCATCGTTCCCAAAAGTAGGCATAGCTTCAACCCACTTCGTAAAGTAGTCTACTGCTACGATAATGTACTTGTGACCTTTTGCCGAAGGCGGGTTACAAGTAGTATAATCCATACCCCACTTTGTAAAGGGGCCGACAATAACGACTGGAAAAAGCGGAGCTGGATGAGCGCGCATTTTTCGAGTATACACTTGACAAGGATGACACTTCTTGACCGATTCAATACAATCTTTGAAAATCGAGGGCCAGAAGTAGCCAGCACGCAAAATCTTTTGGGCTGTAGCAAGCCCTGATAAATGACCCCTACAAGCTCCACCGTGAGAATCATTGAGCACAGCCTCATCTTCTTCGAAAGTTAAGCAGCGTCTTAGGATTGAATCAACCCCTCGACGGTACAAAGCATCACCAATAATCAGATAACTTTTAGCTAAGTGACGCAGCTTACGACACTCATCTTTCGAAAAAGAAGAGGGAAACTTCGCAGTCTGGAGATATACAATGATGTCCCCATACCAAGGATCTTGTGGAGAGATCAGAAACAAGTGTTTGTCCGGAAAGGACTCATCATAGATCATCGCCTCTCCACAAGGCAACTCGGAGATCAATTCCGCAAAAACTAATGACTTCTTGGATTTGGCATACATGAACTCTAGATCAAATTCTTGTAAAATCACAATCCATCTATTATATTTGCCCCCAATCACTCGCCTGCTGAGGACAAACTGAAATGGATTGGCAGCTGCCAAGACATAAGTTTTGCGAAGAATAATATAATGCCTGAGTCGCTGCACAGCATGAACTGCTGCTAAGGCTAATTTTTCTATCGGGGTGTATCGCAGTTCAGGTCCTACCAGTCCTCGACTAAGGTAGTAAATAACATGCTCAGCCAGAGCATCATCCTCCTGAACCAGAACCATACCAATGGTAGATTCTGCTGTAGCCAGATACAAAAGAAAATCTCTGCTATAATCGGGTGGACTCAGCAAAGGAGAAGAGGTCAATGCCTTTTTCAAGGCATCGAATGAGCATTGAGCGTAGTCGTCCCAAAGAAAAGGAACTCCTTTCTTCAACAGTCTCATATATCCTTTTGTAATCTCAGCATAGTTAACGATAAACCTCCGAAGAAAGTTAGACTTCCCTTGGAGACTTTGAAGTTGCCTGATTGAAGACGGGGGAGGCAACCGAAGTATTGCCTCAACCTTGAAGGGATCTACCCTTATCCCTTCACTAGACACGATAAATCCCAACAGCCGACCGGATGTTACCGCGAAAATGCACTTGTTCGGATTCAAACGAATTTTATAAAAACGACATCTCTCAAATATTTGCCGGAGGTGTCCTGGATGATCCATCCTCTTTCGAGAATGAGCAGCTAGATCATCTAAGTATGCCTCGATAATTTTCTTGATGTCATGGAAGGCGTAAGACATGGCCCGCTGAAAAGTGGCTCCAGCATTTTTCAGACCAAAAGGCATTTTCTTATATGCAAACGTACCCCAGGGACAAATAAATGCGGTCTTATGTTGATCTTCTGGACGAATAGTAATTTGATTGTGAACTTAAACCGTCTATGAAGGAAAATTTCGTTACTCGCACAAAAGCAATAATCCGATCAATGTATGTGTGGGGTAATTATCTTTAGGACACGCCTTATTCAGGTCTCTTGAAATCGATGTACACTCGAATTGTTCTTGCTTTATCAACAGAACGGGTTTGAAACCCATTCAGTCAGAGGAACTGCGAAAATGAATCCCGCCTTAAGCAGCTTTTCAACTTCAGCTTTGATAGCTGCTGCCTTCCTAGGATTAACCGGACGAAGTTTTTGCCTGACCGGCTTAGCGTTTTCATACGTCTTGATCTCATGCTAGACAATAGATGGATCTATGCCAGGCATTTCCTCATAAGACCAAGAAAAAACATCCCTATACTCTTTGAAGAGCTCGGTATAGATTTGAACTTCTTCACGGGAACATTCAGCTCCAATGAAAACGTTCTCAATAATGTTGGGATTCCCGGAGATGTTCACCGGGATAGTCGGAGAGATCACAGCCATGTTCCCTTCAGCATAAACCTGTGCTGGTGCTAAGGGGCTCAAGACTGGGTGAACAGGTCCAGGAGATTGAGGACTTGGAAAACTAGCTTCGACTTCGCTCAAGTCAGGTAGGAAGTAAGACCGATGATGCAAGTCATCCCACGGTCTCTCTATACCTGTCATTGCTTCCAGGATGGCCTCTTCAGATGGAAGAGTGGTATCTAGACAATCCTGGGCAGAAGAAGAAGTAAGCGTCCAAGCCGAAGCCACATCACCATCCAACTCTTCCGGCGAAAGAGGAGCTGGATCAGACTCTGCAGTGTCAACAACAGACTGATATGCAATCTCAGCTGCAGAAATCGGGAATGCCATTCCACCCACCTGCCCTTCCTCCAAAGTGGCAGTTGGGGAAGGTAAGGTCCAAGGGTCCGAAAAATAATGAGTTCGAAAGAACTCTCTTCGAAGGGGAGCCTTGGAGGATGAAATAGCATGGATAGACACCTTAGGAGGAGGAAGATCAAAAGATCCCATCAGGGAAGAATACATTCCAACTCCCAGATTCTCGATAGGTGCCTTAGTATTGTCCAACTTAGGGACAGATGAGTCAGGAGGCGCATCCAGGTCTACAGGAGGACAGTCTAGTTGATCCACCGTAACTATCCTCCCTTCGTGGGGGAAACATACTATCCGAAATAGTGAAGATGCAATGGCATCCATATCATATATCCAGTTCCTCCCCAACAGAAGGTTGTAGTCCAAGGCCGCATCTACTACCTCAACCTCTATGTTAACGGTTTTGCCCCCAACACAGATGGGCAAAGCCGGGACAATACCATGGGGCCTATGAGAATGGCCATCGAATGCAGTAAGAATAGTGCTAGATGGAAGAGCTTTGGGAGATCCTAGTGTCTTCCAGCATGCGAGAGACATCACGCAAGTAGAAGCACCCTCATCAACGACCGTGCGAAAGATATTAGTCTTCCGGTACGATGATTTAATATAGAAGGCCATATGATGAGGAAGTCTCTTCTTAAAATTCTTCATATCAAAGGTAATCAGAAGAGAATTTTTCGGATCTATAGCTCCAATGGCAGTGAGCAAAGCACTGCGCTGAGACGGACAAGACTGGAGTACCTCTAAAGCTGACATAGCACAAGGACTCTGCGCCAGATCTTCTACAATCGAGTAGTTCTGGGCAGCCCTCATGTTCGGATTAATCGTTGACCGCTTAGAGGATGCCTTCAGTATCCGAGGCATAGACTCGATAGTTGGCTTCGTGATATGAAGCGGCTCAGTAGCATCAGGAACTTCCTTAGCTTTCGAAGATTCCTCTCCGCCATAATCACGGGATCTCGTAGCGACATCCACGTGAGCACTCATCATAAAGATATTCGATGGAATTTCCCCTTCCTGAGGACCTCCAGAGGAAGCCCCAGGATTTTTGATTCGCGCCAGCAATTAATTGTTGCCCTTGGGGAAAAGGGTTTGTTAGCACAGCCTGGGAACTAGAAGAACCTTGCTGAGATAACAGGCGCTGAGCATCCTGAATTTTCGGGCAAAGATGCGTGAGATGGTCTCCAGCACAAAGCTTGCACGGAAACTTAACTTTATTTTTCTCCTTTTGCCCTTCGCCAACACGCTCGTTGGTCTTATTTGCATTGCCCTTCCCATTCTTGCCCTTCTTCTTGTTATTACGTCCCTTCTTCTTCCCATCGGACTGTTGATTCCCTTTGGGTTCAGAAGATTGGACAACATTAATGGACAAAGACTGGGAAGGTGAAGAATCAGCAGGCACAGCCTGACCAGAAGAAGCAGATTGTAAAGACAACTGCTGCAATTGAGAAAGCAGGCTGGCTGCACTACTACCGACCGATCCGACAAGTCCGTCACCATGCGGACCAGGTTTGGGTTTCGATAGATCCAATTTGGAGCGAGGAGCATTAGGCAAATACTTGTAAAGCATGCCAGACTGAGAATAGATCAACTCTAACTGCTGGGCCCTAAAGATGGCCTGCTCCTCGGAATATACCCCTGACATGGATACATCCTTTGAAATATCTAACTGAAGCGATTTCAAAAACCACTCGAGAAGGAACTCACCCGGAATATGGGCTTTGATAAGCCTCTTCCTTCTCCTCCATTCCTGAATATGATCAGAAATGTGAGTTGCCTCATCCTGCTTAAAATTAGCCAGGAGTTCGGTCCCAGCCTCATATCTGACAGGCAACTGGAAATGGTTAAGAAAAGTGACAGCCAGTTCTCCAAATGTGGCGAAACCGCCCCCAGTAAGCTCTATATACCACTTCGCGGCGTTTCCAGTTAAGGTGCGCTGAAATAATCTCAATCTAATCGAATCGTCGATCAGAGAGTTGGATGAACACCATAAGTGGAATGTGGTGACATGGTCCGCCGGATCTTCACCATTCTTACCTTCAAACTTAGGAATGTCTGAAGGAAGTTTGGTTGGAACCGGAGGCCAACCCGGACTATACCGAATCGGGTCATTATTTAACTTCGCCAAGTCTGGCAAGTTTAACGTTGCCAGAAATGGTAATCGCGGCGGAGCTTGAGAATTCCATCCTTGATGGGATGGATTTCCCACATTCTGAAAAGAATAGCCTGGATTTGATGAGGCACCAGGCTGCCAGAAAGGACCCGTAGAAAACGGAGAAGAACCTCCTCCCCACGCCGAGTTACCAAGACCCAGACTAGTTCCCCCCGCTTAAGTATTGACTGAAGAGGAAAGCCCCTGGTAGGGGTTCCACGCATTAGACAGAGGAGAAAAAGACTGATAAGCACTCGATGCAGGGAAAGAAGCATTCCCTTGATGACTCGCGAAGAACTGATTCCCTGCCCCCGACGTTGCAAACATAGGATTCCATCCCGTAAAAGAAGCCGAACTTTGCCCCCCAGACCAAGGGTTGAAACTCTGGGTCTGGGACGTAAAAGGAAACGACCCTAAAGAAGGATTGGGACTGGGAATATGTCCAGTCCCAAAGGGGAAACCCTGAAACGAAGCTGATCCACTAGCCATGTTAGACATGGGCGTAGATCCAGTTGCACCGGCGGTAAAGGAAAAAGAGGGATTTCCAGCAATGGACATCCCTGAAACAAAGGGACCAGATTGAGAAGCATATGCTTGGGTGAACCCAGAGCCAAACATAGCAGTGCTAGAAACACTCGAAGATAGAGCAAGAGTGCCCCCTGCCTCGACAGAAGCTGGGGTCTGAATGCCCGCAGCACTCACGGTAGAAGCCGCGTTCCCAGTCGTGGCCATCGAAAGATAAGAAAGATAAGGAAGATCCGGCGGTCTCTCAGACTCCGGTCCGATGTACTCTATAACAAACGGATGATCAAGAGGAAGAGAAGATGGACCTGTAGCTGCAGGCTCAGGTATATCTTCTATCTGAAAATCTTCCTCCTGAGGAAACAATACCCTCGAGGTGAGCGAAACGCTCCTCTCGGAACCGACACCGGAATCAGCAATGAAACCTTCAGACCTTAGTGGAGGATCTCTCTCCACAGCGTCAGACTCTACAGGGTGAAAACCACCCGCTAGATCGCTCCTACGCCTTCTCGAAGAAGGCTCTGCACTCTCGGGAGATAACCCCCGGACTCTCCTCGAACGTCGAGGCGCTTGATCAGCCACTTTTACAAATTTATTATATTAGACCCAAGAAAAGTGAAAAGCTAGGCAAGCTAGGAAAAGTTAGGCAAGCCAGGAGCAAAGAGCACTTACTAAAATAAAATAACCCGAGAAATGAAGAAGTTAAACAGCCTTCCAAGTATTTCCCGCTCCGTGATGCGAGGACCTGACACTGTAACAGAAAGCGATAGACCTTCCAAGTGTGGCCTGGGATGATTGTGGCCCGTAACAACGAGCGAAGGCACGAAGCACACGCCTCGATCTCCTACCTTTTGCTGGCTTAAGCACCTGTTATGGCACCTCTAAGTAATCGCCGAAGTGATGCGATGTCTGCCTCGGGACCACGGTATTCCCCCCCGCAGTCACCTGTGTGGAACCTAGGAACGGCAACTATGGACACCAATCCGCATCAGAAGCTGGGCGGAACGGTCTTGAGGTTAGATTCAGCTAATCGGAGGGGGGGTATCCCTCTTCTTAACCTTCACTTCCCCTCGCGCTTGACTCTCGGATGAGAGCTTTCCCAGTCCACCTCACGGAATTGGATTTCGCTCAATTAGTAAACTTCTATGTATGTTTGAGCGGCCTTGGAGAGTTAACTCTCCTCTCTCCTATTCCAAGGCCCTACAACCTAGCTAGTTGGTGATTGACACTAAATAAAACTTGCTAGTTAATTTTAGATTTAATCGCTTATTTTAAGGGCTGTTGTATTAAGTCATAAGGATATGGAGTTGAAACCAATGATGTTCTGACGCAAAAGAAATTAATAAAAACCTGACTACATGCACATGCAGTTCTTAGTCTTTCGATGAAGAGCGATTTCTATGTAAGTTCTACGAGGCTAAAAATGTATTTTTCTTTTCGAATTACAAACTCACACGCACAAAAATTAAGAAGCTAACTAAATGATTCAATGCACCTAATGCAAATGACCACTAGCATGTAAATTCTAAGATGCAGAAAGTCCCTTGAAACAAGGTGAAATTTCCCAAAAGGCTCCTCCAATTTCAACTAATCTTTTGATATCCAGAAAGCTAATTCTTGCAAACAAGAACTCTTAATATAAGACACCAAAATACTCAACAAGAAGAAGAAGAAATCAAAAGACAACCTCCCTTCACAATCAAGCGGGAAACTAGAAGCAAGAAACTTCACTAAAGTCCCAAAAGATGAAGTCAAACGAAAATGAAAAAGGCAACAACAAAAACAAAAAACAAGAAACAATGTTTTTTGAGTTTTTGATATGCAAAAACAAAAAGCAAAACAAATGTTTTTTGGGCTTTTCAGTTTTATAAAACAAGAGCTTCAAGAAAACCAAGAACAACTATCCCAATCCAAGCCAAAACGAGACCGAATTTCAAGCATAAACTTCAGCTATGCCCCCAAACCTTATAAGGCTAATAATAGCAAGATCAATGAGAGCAACGGAAGACCAAAAACTCAATCAAACAGCCAAGAGAAATAGTGGAAATTCGTTGCAACACAAAACTCCAAAGAAACAAGAAAAGATCTTCGAAAAATGCAACAAAACCCTAGCTTATGAAACTCAAGAAAACCGATCGAAAACAAAGCAAAGAATGCAATGCGAAGCACAACACAAAGACAGGAGTGAGTCAGTGAGCAAAAGCTCTCTGTTCTGGTAAAGCAGAACAGCCAAGATCGCTCAGAAAGCGATCTTGGAACTCAATCCAGGAGTGCTAGCACCAACAAGAACACTTCGCCAAAAGATCAGTTTTTGGGCAAACGAAAGAGAACCAAGATTTAAAACCACTTCTGTCACACTCCAGTAAGTACAAAGACTCTGCAAACACAGGCCTTCATAGCCAGAAAAGACCAAAAACACCAGAATCTTGAAATTTCAAATTCAGCCTAGGTATACGCGACCTTGCAGTTATGCAACAGGCGTGTATACGCGTCTGTGTTGAGGGAAACCCGCGTATACGCGGTTCCTTCTACACAAACTCGCGGGTATACGTGACTGTGTGCAAGAAAAACTGCGTATACAAAGAAAGATAGTGAAAAATAAAAAGTACAAGTCTGGGAAAGGTATAAAAGCTTCAGACTGACTGCAAGAAAGCAAACTGGACTGTAAAAGACAGAAGAAACTGTTGGCAACCTACCAAATAGCTGAAACAACCCAACAGGAGAATCACAAAAATGTGATCCCCAGCGGAGTCGCCAGTTCTGTTTCGGGGATTTAACACCCTAGAGGTTGGTTGGGATTCAACCTCCACAGAGCAGGGGCGTACTACTTAACAGAGACTCACACGATCATGCATAGTCATAAAAACGAAATCGAGTAGAATGAGAGGTTTACCCGTTGGTCCTACGTTTGAAGTAGATCCACGTGGAGTTCAAACTCCCTGCAACCGTCCTTCCTCTTTCACCTGAAATACAAGAAGAAACCAGCACAAAGGGCAAGTTGTACAGTATATTTCTACTCTATATGTTAGTGAGATTCATATAAAACATTAAATAAATCATCATAAATGCTTGTATAACAAATATTCTTCATACATTAAAGCATACACTAACACATTTACTTCGGGAACAGCATGATACTTCTGTATTATAAAAATAGTACGTACAAAAGTAAGTGGAGAGATCACCCGATCCTTCCAAGGCCTTCGCAGACCGTCGTCCGGATCCGTCCAGCCCTTGCCTCGCTAAGACTCCTTCCAAATGAGTGCATACGAGATAACATATAAAGGGATGTGTATCCCAAGGAAACAAGGGTTTCCTGAAATGAACTGGGAAAGTGCAGGAGGCACGGGGAATCAGACTTGGATAGGGAACCAACAGAGTATAATAATAATAATTCTCTCTCTCCCTTAGGCCATACATATGAGGTCTTTTATAGTCCCTCCAAGTAGTTTCAGCAGTTGGAAACAGTTGGCCACGGGCTGGGGTGGTTGAACTACCTGAGTAACCATCAACCCAGCGCGAAATTAGGGATTTTTATATATTTTTTAATCATTAAAATGGCATACACGGAAAAGTCTAGCTGTACTCGCGTATACACGCGGAAAAACACGGGCATAGTCGCGTATGAAGGATTTTCCACTGTTTTTAAGTGAATTTGTCCAAGTCTGTAGGAATGGGTGCCCATAAAGCCATGTAGCAATCATGAATCATGTCAAGGTGAGAAATGATGCTATAACAGAAGGTTTAGCACATTGAGGAGGTGGAGGAGACCCACCTCCTTCAGGAAATGAAAATCCTTCCTCCTCTTCGCACCCTCATAATAAAAATTCCAGAAATGCATCTAACAAGCCTTTATTTAAGTTAGATGTTAAATTTGATATACCAATATATAATGGTGAAATAAATGCCAAGAAGCTTAACAATTGGATTAGGAAACTTGAAATCTATTGCAGGATTCAACAGATTGTGGAGGATGAGGTGAAGATCTAGTTGTATTCTCTTCGATTAAATGGCACAACTCTCATCTGGTGGGAGAGAAAAATTCGAGGCAGCAGTAATTTGGGTAACCTTCTTTCCTCCTGGTCAGATTTTATTGTTGCACTTAAATATCAATTCTTTCCCTTAGGTTACAAGTAGAAATCCTTAACGGAGTGGCAGTACCTAAGGCAAGGTAAAGGACAAAATGTGAAAAGCTTTATCGAGGAATTTAGGAAACAAGCACTAATTTTGGTAATTTCATTATAATCTCCTAAAGTTGTTATTAATTACATTGGTTCATTACATAGTTACATTAGACATTCATTTTTAATGTTTGAACCTACTACCATTGACCCGGCTAGTGTAAAGGACATTCATCTTGAGAACAGGGGCATAAATGATAAGGACGATCATTCAAAGAAACCACCTTTAAAACCTTCAAATGGAAAATTCAAATGGAAAGGAAAGGGAAAGGAAAATAAGATGACATCAGAGAAGAAGGATGAAGGAGAAAATCCTTATTGCACTCACTGCAAAAGGGAAGGCCATGACGAAAATCATTTTTGGAAACTATACCCAGAAAAGAAGACACAAAGATATGGAGAAAAGGGTAAGCAGAAGACGGTAGAAACCATGCAGCAAGACCTTGCATCTGAATTTGGAAATGCGGCATTAATCACAGTAGCAGGCACAAAAGTTACTCATTCTCTTCATCTTAATTCGGAATCGCATGAAAGCACTAGTTCATCAGATGAACCTCTTCCTAATGAATGGAAGAGAATTGAGTTGTTTCATATTAGAGTTGTTATAAACCATGATAAAGTAGAAACTCTATTTGATT
This sequence comes from Pinus albicaulis, assembly GCA_034641835.2. Classification (NCBI taxonomy): domain Eukaryota; kingdom Viridiplantae; phylum Streptophyta; class Pinopsida; order Pinales; family Pinaceae; genus Pinus; species Pinus albicaulis. Next base: position 1,074,463,222 of record CM076578.1, read on the forward strand.
CAGGCTCTCAAGCAAACCTAATTTCAGAATCCTTGGTTAAAAATTTAGGCTTAGAAGTTAAGCCTCATCCAAAACCTTATCCGCTTGGATGGATACATGATAAAGTAAAACTAAATGTAACCAAGCAGTGTAGGGTAAAATTTGTAATTTCTTCTAAATTGGTGGATGAAGTAGAACTGGATTTAATACCATTGGATATATGTGGCATTGTGTTAGGGAGTCCCTATCTTTATGATAGGAAAAAATTTTCTTTCACCATGAAAATAAATACCAAATCACAAAATATGGGGTAGAATACATTGTAAGAGCTCATCAAACCAAAGTCATTGCCAGCCTTGTAAGTGCAAGACAGATGAAGAGACTGGTAAATTCCAACAAGGCGTGTTTTCTCATGGTTGTGATAGCAAGGGATGAATAAATATCTGATGCTTTCTGGGGATGTGATCCAGCTCATAAATAGGAATTGTGTGATGTTATTTCTAAATATGATGAGTTTTTTTAGGAACCCAAAGGCTTTCCTCCAAAACAAGAGATCCAACATGGGATCCATTTGTAGCATGATGCTCCATTACCAAAAATTGGTATGTATAGGATGTCATCCATCGAGATGGAGGAAATAAAAAAGCAGGTATAGGAATTGTTGAACCAAGGGGTCATTTGACCAATTACTTCTCCTTGCGGCTCGATGATCGTGTTAGTACCCAAGAAAGATGGAACATGGAGGATGTACGTGGATTATCGGGCACTAAATAAAATCATGGCGAAAATTCGATACCCTCTCCCTCGCATTGATGATTTATTAGATCAATTAAAGAATGCTATCTATTTCACCAAATTGGATTTGCATAGTGGTTATCACCAGGTTAGAATTGTTGAGCAGGACGTGTGGAAAACTGCCTTCGAGACCAAACAGGGGTTGTTCGAATGGATGGTGATGTCATTCGTACTTTGCAATGCTCCAATCACATTCATGAGGGTCATGAATGATATTTTTAGGCCTTTCATTGATGATTTTTTCCTTGTGTATTTAGATGATATTCTTGTCTTTAGTAAGACTTGGGATGAACATGTATGCCATGTTAAGAAAGTGTTTGATGTATTAAAGAGAGAAGAATTTTATGTAAATTTATCAAAGTGTGAGTTCAGGAAAACATCTTTGGCTTAGTTTGGTCATATTGTTCGTAATGGTCAATTAAAAATAGACCCATCAAAAGTCGAGGTGATTGTAAACTGGCCTAAGCCTACCAATGTAATAGAGGTTCATAGTTTTTTAGGTGCAGTACAGTAATGGAGGAGGTTCATTGCCAACTTCTCTATTATTTCATCACCCTTACACACATTGACAATCCTTTTAGTGGGGAGGAAATCAGTAGAAGGCCTTCGAAGCACTGAAAGAGAAAATCAACACCGCACCAGTCCTGGCTTTACCCGATCTCCAACAGCTTTTTGAGATCGAAACCGATGCCAGTCAATATGCCATGGGAGTTGTACTTTTGCAGTAGAAGAAGTCGATTTTTTACCATTCGAAGAAGTTCTCCCAGGCTGTAATCAATTACCCCACTTACGACAAGGAACTATATGCCTTGGTCCAATGTGTGAAAAAGTGGAAACACTACCTGATCGCCAACGAGACCATCATCCATACGGATCATCAGCCCTTACAATACCTTCAATCATAGAACAAGCTACAACAGTCTCTTCATTTTAGGTGGATGGGGTTCCTACAGCAATTTCATCTGGTAATAAAGTATCAGAAGGGCACCAGTAACAAAGTAGAAAATATGCTTTCTCACCCTCCTATCGCTGCTTCTATTGTTTTTCATAATGTGTCATTGTATTTTGAAATCTATGTTGAAAAATATGCTAACGATGACGACTTTAAAGAAATTTATGCAAAAATAACTCATGGTTCATAGGTGGACAACTATCATTTGCAGGGGAAGGTTTTGTATCACCTTGGAAAATTGTGCATACCCACAGCAGAAAGGGTACATGTAATTCGAGAAGCACATACCTCTTTTGTGTGTGGTCACTTTGGTGTCAAAAAAACCTTATGTCATTTGCAAAGGCTTTGTTTTTGGTCCCATATGAAAAACATTATAACCCATTTTTTAAAGGGATGTGTGATGTGTTCTATTTCAAAGCCCTCTAATAGAAAACTTGGGCTCTACACACCACTCCCTATTCTGGGTCGTCCATGGGAAAGTGCGTCGATGGATTTTGTAGGAGGTTTTCCTATGTCTTCAAAGGGTCACGACTATTTGTATGTTGTCGTCAACCGCTTTAGTAAAATGTTCATATTAATGCCTTGTAAAAAGCAGGTCACTGCTGAGAAGACTGCTTGTCTTTTCTTTCAGTATGTTTGGGTCCACTTTGGGTTGCCCACATCGATTGTGTCAGATCGAGACTCTCACTTCCTTGGAGATTTTTTGACCAGCTTGTGGCGCATGATGGACACCAAGTTGAAGAGAAGCACGACATTCCATCCACAAACTGACGGACAGATAGAGGCCGTCAACTATACTGTGGTACACATGTTGCGGGGCTATTGCAGCAAACATCACAAGTTGTTGGATGAGCACCTTCCATATGTGTAGCATGCTTACCACTGAGCAGTTCTTTCCTCTACACAGTGTTCACCTTTTGAGACATGCTTTGGTTATTTACCAAAGGACCCTTTTGACGTGATCTATGGAAGGGATGAAGATGCTGGTGGACGTGATGACAGCAACAAAGCACAATGGTTCATTCAGTGGATACATACGATTCACCAATTAGTGCAAGACCAGTTGGAGAAGATTCAGACCCAAAATAAGGCCCGACATGATCAGCACTGAGTCGACCATAAATTTCAAGTTGGTGACAAAGTGTGGTTCCACATCAGCAAGGATCGAATGAAGGGGGAAGGAAAGAAATTCTGACCAATCTAGTATGGTCCCTTTACCATATTGGAGAAAATCGGGAATAATTATTTCCGACTCGACTTGTCAATATACATGCACACGTACTCAATCATGAATGTCGAAAACCTGAAGCTTTATGAACCACCATTGATTATGGACACCAAGGAGGCAGGATCAGTTCCTACAGTGGATGACTTTGCACCAGAATATCTCGATGGAATACTAGAGGACATCATTCTCGATCAAAGAATCAGAACTTCATGACCAGGAGATGTGGAGTATCTCCGTGTTGGTTTCAAAGGGATGCACCCAAGTAAAGCTAAATGGCTTGAAAAGGAGAAGGTGAGAGAGAAATTCCCTCACTTGCCTGTTGATTGATGAGGCTTTTGGGGTCCAAAAGCTCTTTAGTGGGGAGGAATGATCCAGGTGGATTAAACAGGTACAAGTACAAGTGGCTTGAGTAAAAGGCTCAAAAATCAAAGTGTTCGAAAATCTCTCAAACTAGCTTGAAGTTGTAGATCTCCTTATTATAATTCCAGTGGTGCAGATGGCACTCAATTCCGAGTCCGTATGAAGAAGTTAGGAGCAATCAAAATTCGAGGGTTGACTTGGTGACGTGGCAACTTAAGGAGGCAATAATTTTGCTAGAACCTGGCCACCGGATTCTAGCTAACCTGGCCAGATTTCAGGAGAATTTGTGGGACAGTTAAAATGTCTCCTTTGGTCAAAATTCCAGATATTTTTGAAACAACCAAAAACCTTATTATAACATGAAATAAAAAAATATATTTATAATAAGGGTGGTGGGCCACCAACCCCGCCACCCCATAAAAATCCAGATTCGTTTTGAAAATAAAATATATATTTTAATAGGGGTTCGGCGCCATGACCCTGCCGCCCCCACAGTTCCACAAGCCCAATGGTTACGGCTGCTCATTAAATGGGGCAGGGGTTGTGAACCCCACTGCCCTCACACCACTTTATGGTGCCGACGGAAACCACGGGGGCGGGCTACCCAACACAGACCCAACCCCCCATCCAAAAAATTACCAACCTTATATTTAAATGTGCGTCTTTCAAAATAAATATGCGGGTTTTAAAATGGTAATGCAGATTTCAAAAAAATGGAAATGCGGGTTTGTAAAACTGTTTTCTAGCTTTTAATGGAGGGGTTGGGATTTGACCACCTGACCTCCTCCCAATCATTCGAATATGAAAACCAAATCTCCAACTGGCCTCTTTGAAAATTAGACCCAACGCTTCATTATTTAAACCTTCATCCTACAATGTGCCCAAGGACAGACAGGAGCAGGCACGGAAAATGAGGCAGTGGAACCTTGAGCAGTGTGCAGGAGGGGGCAAAACCATGATCTAAGCCATTTTTCCAAAGGGGTCAGATTTTCACTTTGTCAGTTTGGGGCAAGTTTTATATGGCTTCTGCACTACTCGATGCCACAAATCCAACGATGTTGCCCATTTTGTCATTAGAAGTCTGCAATTTTCGGCCAATTTCAGGTTGGGCAGGTATAAGGGTGTAATTCCTTATTTTCTACTTGTACTTTCATTTTTTCCATTTAATCAAAGCAGGGCCTCCCCACTATTTGAGCAGGGCCCGGAGATGTAGTCCCTCCTACACAAACTCCGATATCAACTCTTGTGTATTTGTGCATGATGTTAATTTCTTCTCTCTTTTTCCACTTATGCCTTTAAATTTTCTTATTTAAAGCTACAGTTTTCAAATGTTAATTCTTTCATACATCTCAAGAAAAATATTTTGGATCAACTGGCCTACCTTACATCTCTCTCTCATGGATATATCATTGTGTATTGATAATTAAACATTGAATACTATATCAAATGTCCCTCCTCTCATTACAATTGTTATTCATATGTGCACGTGAAACTTTAATACGGTATTGATGCCAAGCTATAAAATCAACTTATGTCACATAGCTCCTTTCTCAAGTGCTAATCATAAATTTTTAATACAATTCTCTTTTGTCTATCACATTCGCTTAAGTTGTATTTTGTAACATTTTTTTTAAAATGTCCTTTATATATTCCAAATTTAACTGGAAGTAAACTTCCGAGTGCCATAGGTGGTGGAGGCACAATTCCAATGCTTGGAAGCAACCAAATTTAGTATCAGTTCACTTGGATTATATTGTTTTGGGATTCTTTAGAAAGAATATTATTATATTATACAATAGGAAAATTCTTTTAGCAATTAGTAGAAATGCCAAATTAAGCTAGCCCCATGGCTTGGGATGTTGTGGGGGCTTGTTGCATTCATTTAAAGAAAATTGCATTAGGGAGTCTTAATATAAAACGAATGAACAAGACTTTTGTCACTTAGCAAGAAATTTCTATCCCAATGTTAAAGGTGAAGTAGCCAAACAAGATTTCCGTTGTGTGGCAAGATGTTTCACTTCCAATATTAAATACTTGTGTTGATTGGAAGTTTGAGTCCAAAAAAAAGAGAGAGATTAGAAGTCATGTTTACATTCAAGATATGGTTATCCTTAATAAATAGGCGTAAAATCAAATTTCAATAAAATATCAGTCCCTTCCTCTCACAAGCAATATGTTATTATTGCTTCATAAACAAGGAGAGTTCTTCAAAGCGAGCTAGTTATTTTTGAAAGATATGTATACTTTCAAATTCAATACCAACTACAGAAGGACATTTAATTTTCATCTGACATGTATATGTGCCATAAATCCAAAGGACATATTTTCTATTTCCTAAGCATGCCTTTATTACCATTGTTAGTTTTTTAAAGGAAATCGATGATAACAACTATAGTTATCAATGCCTTGTATAAATAGGAAATGGGTATTCATTTTTCAAACTTACAATCTATACCCCTGTCAATGGATTTGGGTAACTTACTGGTCTTTATTCACCCTTGCTAAATCTTAATGAAATGGTTCTCTTATTATAACATTTTCGGAAGCTCTCATGCATGTATCTTGAAGACATGATATTAAGTGATTGAAGGAAAAAAACAACAACCCTGTTCTAAATATGTTCTCTCAAAGGCATACACGACTCTATTTTCCCTTGTGGAAAGTAAAATTCTAACCAATCTTTCTCCTGATTCTAAAAAATCGAGATGATTTTACTACAATGTTGCAGTGTGGTTCAATTCTTCTATATTTATTTTCGTATAGCAATTTGTATTCATAATTCAAACTTCCCAACTATTATAGAATAACAATTAGTATTGTATGTTTCTTCACAACAATGCAAGAACTTTAGCAATTTGCTTGACAATGATTTCTCTCAACCAAGAAGTCCGCTTTTGATATTTTCTAGCATCATTATTGAAATTTAGAAGACATTGAGGTGGATTTTATGAAGAATTGGGAAATGACCATACTATTTTTCAAAATACTGTGGATCCTCATCCAACTGAAAAACATGACAAATTTCTCTTGTAAACTGTGAAGTCACATCCTTGTCAATTTTTTGAAGGAAAATCCCCTTTGTGGACAAAGGCGATCCCTATAGACCTAGGGTGGGTCTAGAAACAAGGGAACATACTAGTTTCTAAATTCCTGGTTAATAAATGAAATGTGGATTAGGATAGATGTCCAACCTCGATCCAACGCTCTTGATGTAGTATGTTGTAGCGATCCCTCGATCCTCATCCTTCAAGCCTTGCACTCCTTTGGAAGTGTCGTTTACACACCTACACAAGGATCAAACAAACACTAACAACATACAAACATATATATTCATTTATAACTATCCAACTAGTCAAGGAGAGTCATAAAATTTAATCATTAACATGACAAAGATGGAAATAGAAATCAGTCATGTCATACTAATATATAAAGAAGGGGGTTTACAACCTACGCCTTGACATTGTAGACCTCCTTCGACGGGTTCAGTCGAGCACGTCTCAAAACATTCGTTTGTCAATTTAGCTCGAAGAGGTGAAAGGTTCAAACTGTCTCTCACAACTATGGACTATTCTCTACTATCAGCTCCTAGTCTATTCTAGCTATATCTAGCTAGCTGATTCAATGTAATGAAGACGGATTTATAGCAGTGAAGGACGAGCTTTGGGATCCACATATGATGGAGAAAAGGTCTATCCCTTTGGGAAGTTGCATTTTTGTATGAACTAGAAGGCCAAAGGGAGAAACTCGACCTGATCCAATCGAACAAACATCCATGACTCTGCCCATGAAGTTGTTACATCATGGAAGCTTCGTTTCCATTTTAAAAAACCTTCCAAAAGAAGCTTGGCACAGGTGCTCTTCAGAGACAAAGTGACCGCAATGCATGGCCTAGTGTTAATCTAGCCATCGGCGCGAGGTCATAACTACACAACCGCGCCGACCCAAAAGTAGATGTTTTAAAGGGTCAACTTATGGAATAGTCAACAAAGAATGTGTTCCTGACATGTTAAGGGATGCAATGACATTCATAATGATGTGTGATAGTACATAGGGGTCATGCTTATAGTCCTCCAGTATTTAGGATGGGGAATGCAGGGATGGTGATAAAATACTATGTAACAGCAAGGATTGGCTCATGTTGGTGTCTATGTGTTGTTAACTTGATGTGTAGAATTTTTGGCCATTTGTGCATCTTGTGAATAGAGCAACACATTTGGAATCAGGAATCTCAAAGAAATATACTACACTGAACTTACTACTTTAATAGTGTTTTTTTTGGTGGAGTAATGAAACAAAATTTCTAGTACACATTTAAAGAAATTTTATATTTACTCTTTCGCTACAGTGTGCTTACTGTTCATTTTACAAATGTTGTGTAAAATTTAGAGATTGTCCAGAAAAAACTATTACAAAATTAATCTAGAGTGAGGAAAAGTGGTTATCATGGGTCATGGCACTCATATATGGGGGTACTTCTACTTAGTATTGTAATATTCTCCTTATTTATCCTGGAAACTTGCAACCCTAATTTTAATTGAGGGTGTATGTTCTTGTACAAAAGGCTTAGCATCGCCTTACGCCATTGTATTTCTTCCCATATTATATAAATATAGGAAGAAGAGAGCCCTATTATAGCTTGTTTGACCATGTTATGTTAGATATGTGTAGCATGTTTAACATGCCCCTTTTCTTGATATCTTCATCACCTTATCTTCCTATCTTGGGGTACTAGGTCTTGCAGCAGTTCAAAGTTCCACTAGAGACAATATTTGATCCTAAAGGAGGTATTCCCATGAGAATGGTGCTCACGATGAACCTAAATGAGATTATTGACCGAGTAGGTGTAGGATACAGACAATTGAAAATATTAAAAAAGAAAAAAAGAAAAAGAAAAAAATGTTCATTGAAGAGGATTGAATGGCATAGCTAGACATATGAAAAATGGTCATGGGAACGATAATTTTATACACACACACACATATAAACGAACATTTATTCTCATATAGAAAAATATGGTACTGTTGATTCTAAACCTGTTTTGGGTTGGAATAGTATGGAAGTTTAGAATACAACTAGATACATGAGAGAGACTTGGCCAGTTCTGCTACATTTTCTTTTGTAAATCCCATTTTCGAAATGTGCATTAGATAAGCTTCTTCAGTTTTTTTTGTAATATTTCAACTTGCTCTAGATGCTGCATGAATGCACGTGTTTGCAAGAATTAACTGAATATATGGGGTGCCACCTTGGTGGATTCAAAGGTGAGATAACATAGCTAGGAAAAACGATGATGTCTTCCTCAAAGAGTTCTTTAGAGGAGCAAAAAATTTCTAGCTGCAGCACTTACAAAAAAGAAGGAAAAAAGAGATGCTCCAACTTGTAATCCATCAAAATCGTTGTTTGATTAGTTATATTTCTTCCATTTCAAAATGTGCATTAGCTAAGCTCCTTTAGTTTTTCTTTCAATATTTCAACGTGCTCCATAGGTTGCATGAATGCACGTGTTTACAAGATTTAAGTGAATATATGGGGTATCACCTTGGTGGATTCAGAGTTGAGATAGCATAGCCAAGAGATACGATGATTTACTCCTCAAAGAGTTATTTTGACCTACAAAAAATTTCTAGTTTCAAGACTTATAGAAGAAAGAGATACAGAAGCAGAAGATATGGAAGGGAATTTATATGAGATCATAGTTTCAACTGATAAATTCAAGCAAGTGGAAAATTATCATTAAGTGTCTCAAAAACTAGTGGTGTTAAAAAAGGACAAGGATGAATGACTACTTTCAAAGGATAACTTGAACAAATTTTCTTGTAAGTTTCATTTTGATGGCGTAAGAGTCTTTGTATCAAATTATCTTCCCCTTTTTGTTTTTATTTTATCACATTTGTCTCGATATATGTCAAGTGAGACCGCAAATGCTAAAGAGGTTAGATAGCTACATAACTAGAAATCTAGCAAGTAATCCTAGTTTTTTATAGAGTGAGAACATTTTACATATAGAATGCATGGTAAATAGACATGGTTGACAGTCCAATGAACTAAAGATGTACATTAGTGAAATTTAAGGGAACCCACTATGGAAAGAGGATCCAAGCTGTAATTCCTGATGGAAATGCATAGATTTATGCATTGTAAACAATTTAAAATAATGATGGAACAAGCTTCGAAGATTACAATTTTTCTGAAATAAGTAAGCTGAAATAACCAAACTACAAGTATCATACCAACCTTAGGATCCATGTTCACCTCATCATGTTCCATGGTTTGGTGATTCCGTGTCTATGGTTTGGTGATTCATAATGAAATTAGTGGAAATTTAAACCCCTGTATGCATAAAGAGAATATTACAACCCATAAAATCTAATTAAGGAAGTATACTTCAACAAATTACATAAGGTACTATAGATTAAACCAATTTTTTTTAGAATAGGTTCCATTAAACTTCAAAATCATTACAATGGGTTTGCAATAGCATACACCACAAGCAACCCAATTTCGTAGGAAGGACACACCATCCAGGACAAACAATTAATCAAGATCACTTTAGCTAAGTTGTCACAACAAGGAACCTCAAAATCACCAGGACTTGCACCTGCGACCAACGACCTACTCATGCTTTTGCAAGAATTGAAGATTTTTGGGTGCTGTGGAATGCCTTCAATGCTGAAAAATCGATATTACTTACAACCAATCCCCGAATATGAATTTTACAGTAGTTAAAATCAATAAGTATTAAAGTGTTATGGACATCATTTTCCCGTAAATTTCAAAGTAAACTTGAATAAAAAATTATAATTATGACAAATTGTCCTAATTCAGTGCAATACATATCAACAATGAAGAGATAAAATAGGATAGTAAAAAAAATATAAGTAAAAGGCAAGCCTTTACCTTCTTCTTCTCCTGTTCTTTGAGAAGCCTCTCCACTTCCTTCTAGCCGAGATTTTCTTTTGTCTTCACATCACTACACACAAAACATGATCCTAAATAAATAATTAGTGTTTGCGTTACTCTAAAGCATTAAGAAGTCAAATGGATTCAAACCTTAGCACATAAAAAAATGGAAAAATAACAAGTGTAGGGACAAATGGATCAATTATTTTTTCAAACTTAAATCACAGTACAAATGGATTATTTAATCACATGGTTCTATGTGTTGTAGCCACGGGGTTGTTCAACATCTTTGCAAGGTAATTTTTTGTGGCTTCCATGTCATCAGCGGGTCGTTGATCTTGTGTCCAGTAGGTAAACCCCATGAATAACCACATCGTCTTGACATAATTGGTGGTATCAAGGGTAAAACGGTGGTACATGCCCGACGGGAGGAATATGACATGCCCTTTCTTTATGTAGACGTGTATCCATTTCTCATTGTTTTCCCCGATATCGAAGTAACCTGAGAATCATACATTATTCATAGAAATTTATTTGATTGCATATTTCAAGAATATGTAAGAATTTGTTTCAATAATGTAATGGAGAGTAACGCCGAGACTTATTATTTAGAATGTAATAAAAAATATTAATAATTAATTAATTGGTTAATCTCATTCGTATCTATAAAATTCCAAAATATTATGAATGATTCAACTCACCTCCTCCTTCTAGAACAAATCAGATCTCCTCCTAGGCATGGAAGTGTTCAGTGAAAAAGTGTTTGATATTTCCTTCATAATATTAAACCTGCCCAAGTGCAACCATCACTATATCCTGAAAATGAAAGTACTATATGTTAGGATTTAAATTAAAATTTACCTTTAAACCTTGTTTTGTAATTCAAGAAGTGGAATCATACCAAATATTTGTAACCTCATTGTTTCTTGATGTTTTCATAGTTATCAGTGTCCAACTTCCATATAAGAACCCCAATATCTTCACGTGTTTATTGTAACGGCGAACAGAGAAAGGGACACACAAATCCATTAAAAAACTATCCATAAAGAAAAAACAAAGATTCATTGAATTCCTGGATAAATACAATGAAGAATGATTCACTGAATACCTAGAAAAATATAGTGAAGAAAGATTCACTAAATTATTGGATAAATGTGGTTGTTGGAAATTAATTCCAACCGCGACAGAGTAGAAGGAGGATGAAATTTTGAATTCTAATGGGAACACCGAAGAACAGAAGGCAACAACAAATTTCTTGGTTGAATTTGTACTCCACACTGCAATTAATTTTATGTTTGTTTAAACCCTGCAAGTCCAAAATTTTGTATATGGCCGTAGTCCTATTTTGTTGTGTAAAACCATGGTCAAACCACGGAACCTCGCCTCTTCAAAGCATTCAGATACCTGCCTTAAATGCCATCCACCAATGACTTCCTTTACTACACATTCATTTGAATTTTAAATGCCCCACGTCATTTTCTATGGAGCTTATGACTCCACGTCACCATATCCACGGGCCTCTCAACGAGTTATCGCGCACCTCCAAAGCCTCGTCACCATCTCTGCAACCATGCGATAAACGGTCCCCACCTCTACTGAGTCACCAAGCCTCCAACCAATCATATTCATATCGCATAGTTTTGTGCATACATCACCAAGCCTCAAAATGGATGCGATAAACTTTTAAAGGTTTTTGTATAAAGTTTTAAAATCTGCCAAGTCACTAAGTGATAGACCAATAGCGCTCGTTTGGCACTGTTTGAGTGTACAACCAGCATGGGCTCAGATGGATGTGATAAATCAATTAAAATTATTTTGTTTAGAATTTGAAATCCGCACATCGCATTTTTTCAATAAGGTTTTAACCTTAGGTTCAAAGGTTTAAATGTTTCATTTTATTTTCATATGCCGCCACAGTTTTAGTTTTAAAAATTAGGGTTATATATATATATATATATATATATATATATATATATAGTTTTATTACATATATATTATAAAAAATTTATATGTTTATAATATATATAAATAGTAGTAAACGTAAAGTATATAAGTGTGGAGTATGCCGAGAGATATATACAAAGTTAGAGTAGTGACTGTGTGTTAAGAAAAGGACAGAGAGAGCAGAAAACAAAAGTTTTGAAGAGCACTGTGTTGTTGTAGCACCCAGAAGAAATTGCATTGTAAATCCATAACAACTGTACTTCTGAAGAATCCAAATTTTGTAACAGTCCAACATTTTCTTTTAATAGAAACAGAGTTTTTACTCCATCTCTCTCTATGCATAATTTTATGTTGCTATCTCTGTGTTTGTAGAGGAATCTTATTTCCTCTCATTTGTTCTGGAATAACCAGAAATTCCAACATGGTATCAGATCTAGTCCAGGCTCTATGCATTTGCCAAAGAAGCTGAAGGAAGAAGAAGGAGTTGTTGAAGCTTTTGACTAGCAGTGTGAAAGTTCAGCAAAGTAAATTATTTATCAAAACTGAGCTTTGTGTTTTTTTTAAATAGTTCAGTCCAGAGAACTATAAAAGGAAGTATTTTTGAAGATGGAGTTTATCACTCAGTAGTGAGAAATCTTGGTCAAGAAACACAGTCAAGTTTTAAAGCATAGTTCAGAAAGCTAGCAATGGCAGGAACCAACACAAGCACAAGTATGGGAAATACTCAACTCACACAGTTCAATGGGAAGAACTATGACTATTGGGAAATCACAACAAGAGCCTTGTTTGCATCTCAAGATTTATGGGAGCCAGTTGAAGATGGTTTAGAAGAACCATCAAATGAACAATCATTTAATGCATTAACACAGGCAGAGAAAGACTTGCTGAAGAGTAATAGGAAGAAGGACTGAAAAGCCCTCTTCTATCTCTATCAAACAGTGCATAAAAGCATATTTCCAAGAATTTCAGTAGCAAAGAGGTCTAAGGATGCATGGGATACCCTCCAGATAGCCTACCAAGGTATGGAGAAGGTAAAGACAACAAAGCTTCAATTTATGAGAAGAGATTTTGAAGTCATTTGCATGAATGAGTCTAATACAATAGACTCATTCTTCACATAGTTGATTGGGTTGGTTACCCAAATGAGATCTCATGGAGAGACCATAGAAGAAAGAAGAATAGTGGAGAAAGTATTGATGAGCTTACCCTCAAGATTTGATGTGATAGTAACAACCATTGAAGAGACAAAGGATCTCTCAATGTTTACTGTTAATGAGCTTCATGCATCATTGATGACACATAAACAAAGATTGAGAAGAACATCAAACTCATCATTGGAGCATGCCTTCAAGACCCAAATTTCCTTTGGAAGAGGAAGAGGTCAAGGCAGATCAAACTACAGAGGAAAAGGAAGAGATAGAAGCCAAAACAGAGGAGGAAGATGTTGGAAATGTTATCATTGATGGCAAAGGAATTGGCAAAGGAGGAGCAATTGAAAGGATTTGTTTCAGTATGACATGGATAATGTTGACCTAAATCCTATGAGAAGGAGCTTTGATTTTAGTGAGAAACTATATGGCTCTTTAGCAGGTGTTGTGGTGTGCAATTACCTATGCACAGATCACATAGGTGAGTCGATCAGGGTTTATAAATAGTTCCTGAATAAACCCCATGGCAAGGGTTTGAAATTAAAGATTCAGCATATAAATCGGAGGAATTAATGGTTACGGAGACCTACACAGACCTGTGTAGAGAACTGCATAGAACTGTAGAATAGAGAAGAAGGGCCAATTGATTGAAGATCTGGCCACTAGAAAGTTTTAGAGAAACTGATGTTAATATGGTCGACTGTGTATCTCAAATGGTAGATGATGAACCAATGCGTGATAACCCTCTGTATTATGGAGTAAGGTGTTTATCTTCATTCTGAATTGTGGATTGAATGCATGCAGAGAACCAGGATACTGTGTGAATGGTGCATTGTGGATTTGTTGAACCTGTGGAGGAGCGCTCAGTTGTAAGCCTAGAGTTGAATGCGGCGGAACCTCGAGGTAAAAGGGCGGAACCTGGCGTGTCGAAGAAGCGGAACCATGACCAGATGAACAATGATAGCGGTTTATGGTTTTCATCGCACCACCTTTACATGGTGGGCGATATTTGAGGAGTTGGGAGCGATTCCACAGAATGGACGACGTGTGTCCCAGAGAAAGTTGGCAAAACCACTCTCACTACGCGCCATCGCGCATTGACTCTTGACTGAGGACCCCGTGCGATATCGATACAAGCCATCGATCTGGAGGGAAGCCATCGGACAGTGATCATATTGGGAAGATGCGCGAAGGTTAACTTAAGGTACGGGCGTGTGTATTTGATTGATTCCATTGATTGTATGGTGGGGCCGAGGCCTATAGTAATTTATTGAAAACATCGGTTATTAATATAAGGGTGGAAACCTTATTATAAGACGACAACTGAACATATTTAAGGGTTTCCATAGTCATAATATGGAAGAGGATAAATTATAAAATTCATACGTATGACTATAGGTGTGAAATCAAAAGGAATTTGAGGAAGACCACGTAGAGGAGAATAGGGTATAGTGAGAGCTAAACAGGATTGTGGATGTGAGCATTATCAAGTGATATATTTAAGTGGGGAACGTAATACAGTTTGATGATATAAATGTTATAAAACCTGTGACCATGCTTATGTTGGGCGCTAACCAAAAGCCACGGTTTATTAATAGTTTTTTTTGTTTGACTCAGATATGGGCATACGTTAAAGTAAATACATGGGTATTCACATTTGTTGGGAAACATATATATATCCTGATATATATACTACGCTGATATTTAATATTGTGAGCTGTAATATTTCTTCGAAATTGTATTAAAACATTGATTGGGTTTATTACAAGAGCATATTATGTATTTTATGGGTCTTATAATCGTGAGTATAAGAATTCTCCACAGTTGATTAAAGTGCCAGCCCAAGAGATTAGAACCTTGAGAGTTTTCCCAGATTTAAAATCAGCTGTTATATTAAAATGTAGTTATATATGCAGCAGGTGCACAAAAGTAAAGTGAACAGGTGAATAAACACAGGGATGAAAATGTGGGCCTAACAGAGGTAAACAAAGAATGTAGGAACTGAAAAATTCACAGGGAATTTTGTAGGCATGATGAACAAAAATACACAGTACAGTCACTTAACAGTAGCAGAAGAGCAAATCTAGTAAAGCTGAAGAAAGTCCAGAAAAGGAACTGAGTGGTATTGAAATATGAAACTGAAAATGTAAATAATTTTTTGTTTTATATTGTTTGTGATGCAAAGGCAAGTATCCTAAGGAAAATAAAAATCCCACTGTAGCATGGAAATTTTTACCTATTATTATAATTTTAAAATGAGTTGGATAAAGGAATGAGAAGACAGAAGTCAAAAAGTCAGGACTATTCACTTCAAATTCCCTGAGGAATGTAAAGAGTCATGTGATGAACTCTATATATAATATCACATTGATATGCACAAGAGGGAAGAGAGAGGATAAGGATAGAAAATTAAAATTATAGAAGATCAAGGAAGAGAAGATAAGGAAGAGAGGAGAAGAAAGAGATGCTACAGAACAGAGTTAATATCTGAGGTAAATCAGCAAACATTCAGTTTGATAAAGTGAGGAAGTTGGAGCTTCCCTATCAATTTGAAACTTGATAGCTATCAGTTGTAGCTTACTGAGGTTGAATCCTCCTGTAGGCTGGTGCCTGAAGAAAATTTAAGGGAGTTGGAGCTTCCTTGCAAGTTGTAGCTTGCAGAATTGAGGTTGGAGCCTCCTGTGGGTTGGTGCCTGCAGAAAAACACTGGTGAGAGGGAGTTGGAGCTTGCCTTTGCATCACAACAATAATAAGATGTGGTTTTCTCCCTTTATGGGTTTCCACTTATATCTGGTGTCTCTGTGCATGATGTTTATGTGTTGATCTGATTTATATCATCTGCTTAATACCTACTGCTCTCATATTAAAATCTACTGTTATATTATATTAACACTTGCTACTCACATTCTAATATTACTCACATATTAAGTTGGACATTAAATGAAGGGTAAATAAGTTTTAAATGAAAATCTTAAAAAATCCATGAATGTGTTAAATTGATTCACCCCCCCCCCCCCTCTCAGTTTAACTAACGGTTCAACAATTGGTATCAGAGCAGGTTCCTTTGTACCAGTTTAACAACTGAAAGGAGATTCTAGGTTCTCAGAATGGATAGTAAAGAAGGATGCTCAACCAATAAAGCCCCTTTCTTTACAGGTGTAAATTATGCCTTCTAGAAAATCAGGATGAGGACATACATAATGTCTCTAGGAATAGAAGTTTGGGGTGCTGTGGAATTAGGATATGCCCCAAAGTCAACTGACTCAGAGAAAGAATCCAAACAAGATTTTGTAGCTAACGCAAAAGCCATGAATGTTATCTTGAATGGATTGTGTGAAGCAGAGTTTATCAAAGTAATGCACAAAGACACTACCAAAGAGATGTGGGATACTCTAGAGAACATCCATGAAGGAGACAAGAAAGTAAAAACTGCCAAAATTCAAGTCTATAGAGCCCAGTTTGAGAACTTAAAAATGAATGATGATGAAGACATTGACAATTTCTTCCTAAAAGTTGCAGAAATTTTTAACAATATGAAAGCTCTTGGAGAAACCATGCCATAAAGTATAATTGCGCAAAATATTCTAAGATCTCTTCCATCCAGGTTTAATCCCAAGGTGTCTGCAATAGAATAAACAGTTGATTGGGAGACCTTGACCATGAACCAGCTACTTGGAAATTTAACAGCATACGAGATGAGGCTCCCACAGAAGAATCCAAGTACGAGAGAGGCAGCGTTTAAAACAGAAAAGAAGAAAGAAGAAGAGGAAGATATATGCACTTGCTCGAATGAAGAAGAGGATTTTTTTTTCAAGAAATTGGATAGAGGCTCAGGTAAATACAAAGGTAAAATTCCTTTCAAATGATTTAACTGTGGAAGAGTGGGACACTATGCTGCTAAGTGTCCTCACAAGAAAGTAAGGAATCAGGCTCAAGAAACAGAGAAAAATACATCAAAAAACTAGTAGAAAGGAAAGAAGTCCAGTAGAAAATCCTTTTATGCTCAACAAGATAGCAGTGAATCTGAAGACTCAGATGAACCTTCAAGTGAAGAAGGAACCTCTGAATTCTTATTGATGGCCATAGAAGAACTTGAAGGTCTCCTGCTAGAAGTTGAATAAGAAGAAGGTGAAGTCAACCTTGAGGGGGAGCTAAGAAGTGCTCTGGAAGAGATTGATAGACTCAAGCTGAAATGCAGAAAACAAAAGGACATTCTCCTTAAGTTTGTACGAGAAGAACATAATTCAAAAGTTCTGATGCAGCTAAAAATAGAGCTTGAAGAAGCCAAGAAGATAGAGGACATGTTACTTAAGAAAATCAAAGAAAAAACTTAGGAACAAGAAAAGTTGGAAGAAGAAGTAATATGTCTCAGGAAGAAATTAGAAAATGATCAAAGGAAATTGGTTATAAAATCTTCTCAAACAACAAGCTCTAGTAAGTTGAATGAAATTCTGGTTGCTCAAAGATCGCCTATGATAAAAACTGGAATAGGCTATGAAGGAGAATCAAATAAAGGCAAAGAAAAGGTTGACAGAGAGATTATTTTTGTAAAAGAAAAGAAGAATGATGAAGCAACTCAAACAATTCCTACAAAAGAAGAAACCTGTAATAAGGAAGACAGAGATAAGAAGAAACCACTAGTAGCAAAGAATGTAATAAATACTAAGACCCCTGAGTATGTAAAATTTGGAAACCATCAAAGGAGATTCTTCCCTCCTATGACTAATGCTACCTGTTATGTCTGCCACAAGCTGGGACACATTACTGCATATTGTCATGCAAGGATGAGTAATTCAAACTAGCAAAAAATGCAAACATTGAAGAGACTGCCTCAAGCAAACAAATGGAAAAGGAAACCTTACATCAGGTATGCAAATAGTTTCTATGGTTACTATTTTTATTGTAAGGAATTTGGCCATAAAATCATTGAGTGTAGAAAGTATGGACAAATATTGATGTTCAACACCTCAAGGAGGTTTATGAATCAAAGAAATTTTGTTCATACTCACAATTCTGCAAAAACTATGATCAAATGTTGTATATGCAATCAAGTTGGACATATGCATTCCAAATGCCCTCTGAAAGGATGTGATTCATCATCCCACAAAAATTACCAAACAAAAGGATGCCTCCAGTGGAAAAAGAAGGAGAATAAATGTGACTTGGCTCTAACTGCTCAAGACCTGAAAAGCCAGTGGTATTTGGATAGTGGCTGCTCAAAACACATGACTCGAGACAGAAGCAAGTTTATAACTCTTGATGAAAGGAAATCTGGCAATGTTACCTTTGGCAATGATAAATCAGGAAAAATAAAAGGAAAAGGCTCAGTCATCATAGAAAATGGCAGAGGAAAGGCCCAAGATGTATTATTTGTAGATGGGCTAAAAGCAAATTTTCTAAGTGTCAGTCAAATGTGTGACAAAGGCTGTGAAGTTCTTTTTAGAGCACAAGATTGTGAAGTCAGATCAAACACCACAAGTAAGACTCTGCTCAAAGGAGTTCGAACAGAGAGTAATGTTTACATTGTGAAAGAGGAAGATGAAGCATGTCATCTTAGAAAACTTGAGGAGTCATGGTTATGGCATAAAAGATTGGGACATCTCAGCTTCGATCACATCATCAGACTAAGCAAGAAGAAAGCTGTCAGAGACATGCCAGAAATAAAGAGGCCTTCTAATACCATATGCAAATCATGTCAATTAGGCAAACAGACTCGCACATCCTTTAAGGCCAAAGATGAGTTATCAACAAGAATACCACTACAACTTGTGCACATGGACTTGTGCGGACCTGCAAGAACTAAAACACCAAGTGGAGAATCCTACTTCATGCTTATAATAGATGATTTCTCCAGAATGACATGGGTTGCATTTCTCAAGAATAAATCGGAAGCTCTGGAAAAATTCAAAATATTCAAAGCTTTAGCAGAAAATCAGACAGGATGCAAGCTAAAATGCATCAGATCGGATAGAGGAGGTGAATTCATAGATTATGACTTTGTAGATCTGTGCAATGAATATGGCATAAAACAACAATTTACTATTGTAGGAACACCTCAGCAGAATGGAGTAGCAGAGAGAAAAAACAGATCTATTCAACAAGTTGCCAGAGCCATGATGCAAGAGAGTAATATTCCTCAAACCTTCTGGGCAGAAGTAGTACATACATTGGTGCATATCCTAATAAAGCTCACTTAAGGCCAAGCAGTGAAAAGATTCCCTATGAACTATGGCATGGAAATCCAGCTTCAATCAAACATTTTAGAATTTTTGGAAGCAAGTGTTATATAAAGAATAATGATGAAAATCTTGGGAAATTTGATGCAAGAGCAGATGAAGGGATTTTTCTAGGATATGCTTCCAAAATTAAAGGGTACAGGTGCTACAACAAGACTCTTCTAAAATTAGTAGGAAGAATTTACGTGAGATTTGATGAAGAACTTCCAAACAATACAAGAGATACAAACTACTGCAGTCCATTAGACAACCATGAAGAAGAAAACCAAGATGATGAGGAAACAAGCAAGACAACAGAAGATACAGAGATGAGTTCTAAAGCTCCCTCAAGACATACTCAGAAGAACCATCCTGAAGAGCATATCATTGGAGATAAGAGAGTAGGGGTCAAAACTAGAAGGCAGCTAACTGAACAGACAGAAGAGGTATACATAGCCATGTTATCACAAATAGAGCCAAAGAGATTTGAAGAAGCCAATAAGGACAAGTATTGGGTGAATGCTATGAATGAAGAATTGGACCAAATTGAGAAGAAAAATACCTGGGAACTAGTTCCTAGACAAATTGAGAAAAACATCATTGGCTCAAAATGGGTATTCAAGAATAAAATGAATGAGCAAGGACAAGTAATCAGGAATAAAGGCAGACTAGTTTGCAAAGGATACTCACAAATTGAATGAATTGATTATGATGAAACATTTGCTCCTGTAACCAGAATGGAAGCCACCAGAATGTTTCTAGCCTTTGCATGCTACCAAGACTTCAAGGTATACCAAATGGATGTGAAATCTGCATTTCTGAATGGAGATCTAGAAGAAGAAGTCTACATGGAACAACCAGAAGGTTTCTCTTTAATAGACAAAGAAGACTATGTGTGCAGACTGAAGAAGGCTCTATATGGACTAAAACAGGCTCCTCGTGCTTGGTACTCAAGACTAGACAAATATTTGCAAAAACAAGGCTTTAAGAGAGGTGGAGTAGAAAACAATCTGTACATAAAAGCACATGAAAATGAACTCCTGATTTTTGTAATATATGTTGATGACATTATGTTTGGAAGAAATGGAGAAGAACTAGCAAAAGGATTTGATAATGAGATGAAAACAGAGTTTGAGATGTCTATGATTGGAGAGCTCAGTTTCTACTTAGGACTTCAAATTCAGCAAAAGAACATAGGTACATTCATCTCACAAGAAAAATACTTAAAAGAAATGTTGAAAAAGTTCAAAATGAAGGACTGCAAACCTGTGTCAACTCCCATGATCATGGGATGTAAGTTGTGTGCAGATGATGGATCTACTGATATAGATCAAAAACTCTACAGATCCATGATAGGAAGTCTTTTGTATCTGACAGCATCAAGACCAGACATCATGCTAGCAGTAGGACTAGTGGCTAGATATCAAGCAGCACCTAAACAAAATCACCTTCTTGCAGTAAAAGGAATATTCAGATATCTACAAGGAACAACACTATATGGGCTTTGGTATCCTAAAGGAAAAATATTCACTTCGACAGCATACACAGATGAAAATTGGGCCAGTTGTGTGGATGATAGGAAAAGTACAAGTGGAGGTGCATTCTATCTAGGAGAAAGTCTAGTGGCATGGTTAAGCAAGAAACAAACATCTATCTCTCTGTCTACAACAGAAGCATAATATATAGCAGCAACAGCATGTTGTACACAAGTCATGTGGATGAAGAAAACTCTCCAAGACATGAAGGTAAGCATTGATGAACCTATCTCAATCAAATGTGATAATACAAGTGCTATAAGTATATCAAAAAATTCTGTGCTTCACTCAAAAACTAAGCATATCCCAGTCAAGTATCATTTTCTCCGAGAACAAGTGGCTCAAAAGATAGTAAAGTTGGAGTATGTGCCAACAAAAGAACAAACAACAGATATATTTACCAAACCTCTTGATAGAGAACCATTTGAATATTTGAGAGATAGACTAGCGGTAGTATCTGTAGATGCTACTCTCTGATATAAAGAGAAAGCACAGTTTTAGGGGGAGAACAGAAACGAAAATATCATTCCAGGGGGAGATCAGCCAGCAAGCAAAGCATGAAATAGGTCCTCAGGGTCAAAGGATTAGGGAAAGAATAAACCTAGCATAAAAGAGTTAAAGAAAAGGCTACAGGGTTAGAATTTTAGATTTAATCCAAAGTTTGGAGTAGCAGGGTACAAAGTCAGAAGATATCAGAAAGAGGAAATGCAGAAAGCAAACTATGAAATGAGCAACCCTTTGCCATTGATGTCAAAGGGGGAGGAAAAGAAAAAAGGGGCTTTTATAAGGGAAACAGAGGAAGAGTATTGCCATCAATGCCAAAGGGGGAGACTGTTGGAAATGTTTTCATTGATGGAAAAGGAATTGGCAAAGGAGGAGCATCTGAAAGGATTTGTTTCAGTATGACATGGATAATGTTGACCTAAATCCTATGAGAAGGATCTTTGATTTTAGTGAGAAACTATATGGCTCTTTAGCAGGTGTTGTGGTGTGCAATTACCTATGCACAGATCACATAGGTGAGCTGATAAGGGTTTATAAATAGTTCCTAAATAAACCCTATGGCAAGGGTTTGAAATTAAATATTCAGCATATAAATTAGAGGAATTAATGGTTACGGAGACCTGCACAAACCTGCGTAGAGAACTGCATAGAACTGTAGAATAGAGAAGAAGGGCCAATCGATTGAATATCTGGCCGCTAGAAATTTTTAGAGAAACAGATATTAATATGGTCGACTGTGTATCTCGACTGGTAGATGATGAACCAATGCATGATAACCCTCTGTATTATGGAGCAAATTGTTTATCTTCGTTCTGAATTGTGGATTGAATGCACGCAGAGAACCGGGATACTGTGTGAACGATGCATTGTGTATTTGTCGAACCTGTGGAGGAGCGCTCAGCTGTAAGCCTGGAGTTGAATGGTGTGGAACCTCGAGGTAAAAGGGCGGAACCTGGCGTGTCGAAGAAGCGGAACCATGACCAGATGAACAGTGACGACGATTTATGGTTTTCATCGCACCACCTTTACAAGATGGGCGGTATTTGAGGAGTTGGGAGAAATTCCACAGAACGGACGATGCGTGTCCCAGATAAAGTTGGCAAAACCACTCTCACTACGTGCCATCGCGCATTAACTCTCGACTGAGAGCCCCATGCGATATCGATACAAGCCATCGATCTGGAGGGAAGCCATCGGACGGTGATCATATTGGGAAGATGCGCGAAGGTTAACTTAAGGTACGGGCGTGTGTATTTGATTGATTCCGTCGATTGTATGGTGGGGCTAAGGCCTATAGTAATTTATTGAAAACATCAATTATTAATATAAGGACGGCAACCTTATTATAAGACGGTGACTGAACATATTTAATGGTTTCCATAGTCATAATATGGAAAAGGATAAATTATAAAATGCATACGTATGACTTTGTGTGTGAAATCAAAAGGAAGTTGAGGAAGACCATGTACAGGAGAACGGGGTATAGTGAGAGCTAAACGGGACTGTGGATGTGAGCGTTATCAAGTGATATATTTAAGTGGGGAACGTAATACAATTTGATGATATAAAGGTTATAAAACCCGTGACCATGCTTACGTTGGGCGCTAACCAAAAGCCACGATTTATTAATAGTTTTTTTTGTTTGACTCGGAGATGGGCATACGTTAAAGTAAATACATGGGTATTCACATTTGGTGGGAAACATATATATATGTTGATATACATACTACGCTGATATTTAATATAATGAGCTGTAATATTGCTTCGAAATTGTATTAAAACATTGATTGTGTTTATTACAAGAGCATATTATGTATTTTATGGGTATTATAATCGTGAGTATAAGAAGTCTCCACAGTTGATTAAAGTGCCAACCCAAGCGATTAGAACCTTGAGAGTTTGCCCAGATTTAAAATCAGCTGTTATATTAAAAAGCAGTTATATATGCAACAGGTGCACAAAAGTATAGTGAACAGGTGAATAAACACAGGGATGAAAATGTGGCCCTAACAGAGGTAAAAAAAGAATATAGGAACTAAAAAATTCATAGGGAATTTTTCAGGCATGATGAACAAAAATATATAGAACACTCACTTAACAGCAGCAGAAGAGACAAATCCAGTAAAGCCAAAGAAAGTCCAGAAAAGGAACTGAGTGGTATTGAAATATGCAACTGAAAATGTAAATAAATTTTTTTTTTATATTGTTTGTGATGCAAAGGAAAGTATCCTAAGGAAAAGAAAAATCCCACTGTAGCATGGAAATTTGTACCTATTATTATAATTTTAAAATGACTTGGATAAAGGAATGAGAAGACAGAAGTCAAAAAGTCTGGACTATTCATTTCAAATTCCCTGAGGAATGTAAAGAGTCATGTGATGAACTCTATATATAATATCACATTGATATGCATACGAGGGAAGAGAGAGGATAAGGATAGAGAATGAAAAGTATATAAGATCAAGGAAGAGAAGATAAGGAAGAGAGGAGCAGAAAGAGATGCTACAGAACAGAGCTGATATCTGAGGTAAATCAGCAAACATTCAGTTTGATAAAGTGACCAAGTTGGAGCTTCCCTTTCAAGTTGAAGCTTGATAGCTGTCAGTTGTAGCTGACTAAAGTTGAAGCCTCCTGTAGGTTGGTGCCTGCAGAAAATTGAAGGGAGTTGGAGCTTCCTTGCAAGTTGTAGCTTGCAGAATTGAGGTTGGAGCCTCCTGTGGGTTGGTGCCTACAGAAAAACACTGGTGAGAGGGAGTTGGAGCTTGCCTTTGGATCACAACAATAATAAGATGTGGTTTTCTCCCTTTATGGGTTTCCACTTATATCTGGTGTCTCTGTGCATGATGTTTATGTGTTGATCTAATTTATATCATCTACTTAATACCTGCTGCTCTCATATTAAAATCTATTGTCATATTATATTAATACTTGCTACTCGCATTCTAAGATTACTCAGATATTAAGTTGGACATGAAATGAAGGGTAAATAAGTTTTAAATGAAAAGCTTCAAAAATCCATGAATGTGTTAAACTGATTCACCCCCCCCCCCTCTCAGTTTAACTAAGGGTTCAACAGAAGAAACAAGCCTGCAAGCACAAGTGGAAGGGGCAGTAATCAAAGTTAGAATCAAATCCAAGGAAGCAACCAACAAGCCGGTGGACAAAATCAAGCACATGGACAAAGCTATGATAAATCCCAAGTCCAATGTCATTATTGTAGGAATTATGGGCATTATTCCAATGAATGTAGGAAGAAAAATTGTGACATGGGTAGTAGACCCAATGCTAATTGTAATAAAGAAAATCTCAGTCAAGAGAATTTTTTTTTAGCATGTAATATGGATGAAGAGAAAAGTGAAGATATATGGTTTCTAGATTCAGGATGTAGCAACCATATGACTAGAAACAATTCTATGTTTTCCATGATTGATGAAAATGTGAAGTCTCAAGTGACATTTGGGACAGATAGTAAAGTCTCTATCATGGGAAAAGGCAGAGTGAGTGTATTGACAAAGGAGAAAGAAAAACCATATCAGATGTGCCTGGTATGAAGTGTAACCTTTTGAGCATTAGACAATTCATTCAAAAAGGCTACAATGTATTCTTTGAAGATGATGTATGTACCATCATGGATAAAAAACCAAGCAAGAAGAGGATTGCACAAGTGAAGATGACAAAAAATGGAATGTTTCCTCTCAAGATGAGAGCAGATTTGAAGAAATGAGCTGCAATGGCAGCAGTGACACAAGAGACATTCCAAAAGGAAGCAAAAGATGAAAACTGGTTATGACATTTGAGATTTGGACATCTCAACTTTGGAGGTCTGAATTTGTTACATAGGAAAGGAATGGTAAGGGGATTACCATTGACTTAAAAGCCAAACAGCCTATGTGAAGGCTACATCTTGGGAAAACAACATAGAGAAAGCTTTCCATTAGGAAAGAGCATAAGGGAAAAGACACCCTTAGAAATAGTCCATTTTGATTTTTGTAGACCAATGCAAACACCATCAGTAGAAGGAAACTATTATATGCTGACCTTTATTGATGATTACACAATAAAAACATGGGTTTATTTCTTGAAGTTGAAGAGTGAAGTGTTTGAGAAATTATGTCGCTTTAAAGCTCTTGTTGAGAATCAAAGTGGGCATCATATTAAGGTCTTAAGAATAGACAGAGGAGGAGAATATATCTCCAAATAATTTCTGTGTTTTTGCAGATAAAATAGGATTCATAAACAATTTACAGTAAGGTATGCACCTCAGCAAAATGGAGTTGCTGAAAGGAAAAACATAACCATCATGGACATGGTAAGAAGTAGCTGAAGGAAAAACATTTTCCAAATGAATATTGGGCTAAATATGTACATTATGCAGCATATGTGCTGAATAGATGCCCAAAAAAAGAGTGTAATGAATAGAGTTCCAGAATAAGCATGGAGTGGCATAAAATAGTTTGTCACCCACATGAGAGTTTTTGGTTGTGTGGCTTATGCACACATTCCAAATCAACTAAGAAATAAGTTGGATAGTAACGGGGAGAAGTGCATATTTGTTGGATACAGTGAAGAATCCAAAGCATATAGATTGTATAACCCATCCAACAAGAAATTTATGATAAGCACAGATGTACAATTTATTGAGGAAGAAGCTTGGGATGGAAGCATTGAGAAAATAGTGAATGTAAAAATTTGTTTGTCTCATGAGGAAGAAATGGCAGAAAGACATCCCTCATTAGCAGCACTACCACCACCAACACAAATACAACAAGGGACACCACAATCAGGTATGAGAACACCCTTGAGAAGTGATGACGGTGCTTCTCCAAGCACATCACAAGGAGAAGATTTGAGTGATTCTACAAGCTCAAGTTCAACAAGTGAAAGAGGAACCAGATTCAGAAGTCTCAATCAAATTTATGACCAAGAAGAAGGTATGAACTCTTTATTTGCATTATATTGTCATGTATAAGACCCTATTCATTTTGAAGAAGCTATAAAATATAAGAAATGGATAGATGCTATGGATGAAGAGACAAATGCCATAGAGAAAAATAAGACATGGGAATTATTTGATCTCCCAAAAGGAAAGGAAGTTATTAGAGTGAAATGGATTTATAAAACCAAGAGCACTGTTGAAGGTAAGATTGAAAGGCACAAGGCCAGACTTGTTGTCAAAGGCTACAAGCAGCAACTAGGAAGAGACTATGAGGAAACTTTTGCACCTGTTGTAAGAATGGTAACAGTAAGAGCAATGTTCTCCATAGCAGCACAACACAAGTGGAAAGTTTACCAAATGGATGTGAAATAAACATTCCTAAATGGAGTATTGATGGAAGAGGTTTATGTTGAATAACCTCTGGGGTATGAGAAACAAGGCCAAGAGCACAAGGTATGCAGATTGAAGAAAGCTCTGTATGGGCTTAAACAAGCACCAAGAACATGGTACAATAGGATATATGCCTATCTACTGGAGAATGGATTTGAAAAATGTGAAGGAGAACCCACATTATACATCAAATAAAAGGATGGTAAGATGCTAATTTTTGTTTTATATTTTGATGATGTTATATTCATAGGTAATGATGCCTACCTCATTGATAATTTTAAAACATTCATGAAGGATGAATTTGAAATGACTAATATGGGATTGCTGAGATACTTCTTAGGAATAGAAGTAGAGAAAAATGAAAATAAAATTTTTATTTCCCAAGAAAAGTATGTCAAATAAGTTTTGGAAATATTTAACATGCAGGATTGCAAGGCAGCAATTACTCCTACAGTGATGAGATTGAAACTGAGCAAAGAAGACATCAACAAGGATTTTGATCCAAGTTTGTACAAGAGCGTAGTTGGCAGCCTCATGTATTTGACTGCAACTAGGCCAGATATTATGCATGCTGTGAGTTTAATTTCTATATTTATGGAAAGGCCAAAGGAGGCACATTGGCAAGCGGCAAAAATAATTTTGAGGTATGTGATAGGAACAAAGAGGTATGAAATTTTATACACCACTTCAGAAAATTTTGAACTTATTGGATATACTGAAAGTGATTGGGCTGGAAGTATAGAACACAGGAAAAGAACCTTTGGATATTTTTTTCACATGGGATCAGGAGCCATTTCATGGGCTTCTAAGAAACAACCAATTATGGCTTTATCAATAGTAGAGGCAGAGTATGTGGCAGCTACAGTAGCAGCATGTCAAGCAGTATGGATGAGGAGAATGTTGAGAATTTTGTGTCATGAACAGGTAAAAGGCACAACACTTTATTGTGATAATAGCTCAACTATAGATTTATCCAAGAATTCAGTGTCTCATAAGATAACGAAACACATTGATGCCAAGTATCACTACAGTAGAGAGCTACTGAACAATGGAAAAATTTCTTTGCAACATTGCAGAATAGAATAGTAGTTTGCTGATATATTAACAAAACCATTTGGGTAGAAAAGTTTTAACTATCTCAGAAAATGTCTGGGTATGCAAGAATTCAGTAGTTGAAATTAAGGGGGAGTGTTGGAAATTAATTCCAACTGTGACTGAGCACAAGGAGGATGGAAGTTTGAATTCTGATGGGAACACCAAAGAACAGAAGGCAACAATGAATTTCTTGGCTGAATTTGCACTCCACACTACAATTAATTTTATGTTTGTTTAAACCCTGCAAGTTCAAAATTTTGTATATGGTCGTAGCCCTGTTTTGTTGTGTAAAACTGTGGTCAAATCACGCAACCCCGCCTCTTCAAAGCATTCACCTACCTACCTTAAATGCCATCCACCAACCACTTCCCTTACCACGCATTCATTTGAATTTTAAACGCCCCACGTCATTTTCTGTGGAGCCCACGACTCCACATCACCATACCCACCGGCCAATCAACGCGCTATCTTGCACCTCCAAAGCCTCGTCACCATCTCTGCAACCATGCGATAAGCGGTCCCCACCTCTGTTGAGTCACCAAGCCTCCGAACAATCATATTCATATCGCACAGTTCTGTGCATATGTCACCAAGCCTCAAAATGGATGCAATAAACTTTTAAAGGTTTTTGTATAAATTTTTAAAATCCACCAAGTCATCAAGTGACGGACCAATAGCGCTCATTTCGCACTTTTTGAGTGTACAGTCAGCATGGCCTCAGATGGATGCGATAAATCATTTAAAACAATTTTTTTTAGAATTTGAAATCCGCGCATCGCATTTTTGTAATAAGGTTTTAACCTTAGGTTCAAAGGTTTAAATGTTTCCTTTTATTTGCATATGTCGCGACAGTTTTAGTTTTAAAAACTTAGGGTTATATATATATATATATATATGTATATGTATAGTTTTATTACATATATATTATAAAATTTTTATATGTTTATAATATATATAAATAGTAGTAAGCTTAAAGTATATGAGTGTGGAATATGCCAAGAGAGATATACATAGTTAGAGCAGTGACTGTGTATTAAGAAAAGGACAGAGAGAGTAGAAAACAAAACTTTTGAAGAGCATTATGTTTTTGTAGCAGCTAGAAGAACTTGCATTGTAAATCTAGAACAACTGTGGTTATGAAGAATCCAAATTTTGTAAAAGTACAACATTTTCTTTTAATAGAAACAGATTTTTTAGTCCATCTATCTCTGTGCATAATTTTATGTTTCTATCTCTGTGTTTGTAGAGGAATCTTATTTCCTCTCAGTTGTTCCGGAATAACCATAAATTCCAACAGCAGTGAATTCAGTGGATTTACCTTGTAGTTGGTGAGGACAAACGAGGTGGTTGGGGTGATACTGGTGCAGGAGCCTCTAGTCATCTCGGGTCAGATTTTAGTACCAATATTTGATGGAAGAAGCTACCTGTATGGCGTAAACTTGCATTAAATACTAGACAGAGTAGAAGAGCATGGGCAACTCTAAATGAATATGTATTCCTTCAACGTCTTGGCCAAACTACTGGCTGTGAGTGAGAATAATCATAACAAATGGATGAATATAGGAGTAATTCTTATTATTACTGACTTCTTACTAGGAAAAATTGCAGAGGTTGCATGAGGTGAGGGTTCACGCTAGGAAGTCACATTGAGACAATTAAGACATCGACTAAGTCGTTAATGGAAGAGCAGGAAAGGGCAGGAAATTTCAATGAAAATATAATTTCTAATATTATTTTATTAGTTTTCTTATTTCTTAGTTTTTAAATTTATTGGGGAAAATTTCAATTAAAACATCCTTCTTAATATTATTTTAATATTTTTTAATTTGTTTGGTTTTTAATTTCTTATATTTTTAATTTATTGGGAGAAATTTAGCCCCTCCACTATTAATTGTGGATAAAGGCTCTCTAACCTTTATGGTAATAGATGTTTGCATGTCTAATTAAAAGTGTAATGTCTCATTAAACATTTTGACTTGGTAAAAATAAACAAAATGAAATATAAATATAAATAAAATCCTAGCATAATAGAGATGTTGTAATGTTTTGTTAAAATTTTGACCCACTAAAAATAAAATAAATTTTATAACTAATAATTAAACTACCCTAGATCCATATTAACTCCAGATTTACCAAGCACCAAGATGGACCAAATATCTTGAGATGCAAATATCTTTTAGAGTAAAAAGAAATTTGATCCCTCTAAGTGCTTGGTAGATATGTAATTGAGATGGATGTTGGTTGGTATAAAAGTAAGTTATGATTATTTAAAAAAAAACAGAAGAAGAAGACGAAGAAGAGAGTAAGAGAGAGATGTCACAATGTTAAAAATTTTATTTTATTTTAAAACATTCCTATATAATTTTAAAAATGTTTTCATTATTTAAGCATGATATATAATTATAAAAATTTAGTCATTGCATAGCATTGATAGACTTTGATAGTTAGGCATAATGATCTATGCTTAACCAACATGTTTTAATTAAACCCAAGTGAAGCACCTTAAATTATAAAAAATGTTGAAATGTCCATTTATTGGTAAGTAATGCTACATCATCACCACCCAACCATATGCAACATTCTACCACCTCCTTTAAGCCAAGCACTATTGAAAAACTAACCACCCAATATAGAATTTTGTTTTCTCCATCAAATCCAACCAGTTATAGTCCTCAACGATCATGTACCTAATGGAAACAAGAATCCACTTACATTTCACTCATCAATGATTTTGCATTTCCATGGCTAACACATTATTCAACACATTTCCAATTTACATCATCCTCCCCTAAGCTTGTGTTACAATGCTTTGTCAATGATCAAACCTTGTTAAAGGGGATCTCCTAGTCCACACCAAACTAGTACACTATCCTAATTGTCTCACGAAACAACCTAAGTCACTCACAAATTACACCAAACATATAAAATCATTGTCCACTCGTAGTTGTGTTTAGCGAACATGCCATATATTATGCCATTTATAATGGCACCTCAAGTAAGATCCTTGCATTATCACCCCGCTTTAATTGTTGCCATATTCATCAACATGGCTCCATTGGATTCTCTAATGGAAAAGGCATTGACGGTGAAGATACATTCTGTTATTTTTTCATTTAAACGTGATGTTGATACCATTTTGTCATGAGGGTAAATTTTTCAATCCAGGTAAGCATCTAATACCAATTAATAAGCCTAATGTTTTATGGAATTGACGTCAAATTTCTATTTGTGCATGACCATCAACCTATTGTATAACTTTAACTATGCCTATCCAACATGTCCTAACCAAACCCAAGTTAGGCACCTTAAACTATATGCACTGTGGTAGTGCTTGTTTCATTATAGGCGATGTTGTGTCATCACCTCCCAAAAAAAAAAAAACATTGCACTGCCTCCCTCAAGCCAACACACTTGAATAACTAACCACCTAGTGTAAGACTATGTTGTCTCCATCTAAACCAACTTCTTTCAATTATCTAAAGGTCATGTACCTAGTGGCAACATGCTTCCACTTACCTTCAATACACATATCAATGATGTTACCTTGCCATTGATAACACACTATCAAACACATTTCTAGATTGTGTTATCCATTAGCGATTTTTTGTTGCAACACTTCATCTATCATTCATCCTTGTTAGGCTAGACATCCTTCATCCTCCTATTCCACACCAAACTAGTAAATCATCCTAAATGTCTCAGGGATCATTATGAGTTGGCCATCACCTTAAACACAGTGTACCTTGATATTAAGCCCACTGGGCCTGCTACTCTAACCAAACTACAATCCTCTTCAACTATTGAGCTTGCCCTAACTACTTCAGGCTAAAGGAAAAAAAAACCATGATGCCTCCAATCGATTGCAAATACACAAATTTTTCAACAATGGCACCCTCATAATGTATCATTAGGACAAAATATATTTCGTTAAATATTATACTCAGTGGGGCAACAATAATTAGTACTTAAACTATGCATTGCATTTTCACACTAACACGTCGTTTGGTTGAATTCAAGGATTATGTGCATGGTAAAAACGTGTAATTCTGGTTTGAACCCTACCATTGGGTATTTTTTATCTTTGTGGTTTGATGATCAGATGTGGAGACATAAAAATTAAATTTCAAGGTTTCACAGTTATTTATTTTATCATTAAACTAAAAGGCATAGCTTACACATCAAATGTATACATAATCAAATAAATGCACACAAAACATATATTGTACCAGATAATAGACCACACCATTTGAAAACCTTCAATGTTTATCTTGAGCTCGGGAATTTCTAGGCTTAATCATTACACAATGCTTATTAGGCATCTAAAATCACTATGGATTGGAAAATACGTATTGGTTTCTTACAACTCTAAATCTAGAGGGATCAAATCCCTCCTGGTATAAAAATTTCCATGAAGTTTTTTCCATCTTAAAAAGGTTTCCACATCGAGGGTTTTGATCCCTCTCTATTCATGATAGATCTAGTGTTGATAAGGATCTTAGCTGACATTCTTATCAAATAGCACATGTCAAATGCATGTTGAACATATAAGGAATTACACATTTCCCTTGTATTGGGTTGTATAAAGTCCATCTTGGTGCAATTATTTTTTTATTGTTGAAATTTATAATTTTACTAACAATAATTGTGATGACCTTGGAAATTCTCTACACAAGCTCAAATCCAATCGTCCAAAAGGAAAATAAATAAATGCAAAGCCATGAAAAAGGGGTCAATTAGTGCATAGGGTTAGCTCAATTTGTCGGGTTCCTGTTGCTGAAGTACCCACCAATGGGAGGTCATAGGATCAATTCTCCTTGACGCTCTCGGGGTTACAATCTCTTAGTTTGGTTGGCAGAATGTGATCCCTTTGGGTTGATCTACCCTGATTTTCCTCAGAAAAAAAGAGAGGTAAATGATGAAAGCATTTTAGTCCTCGAGATGGCACACTTATCCATAAAGATGTTGAATCATTCCATCTGTGCATCTGGGTGCAATGATTTTTTTATTGTTGCAATTTATAACTTAATATTAAAAATTTTGATGATCTTGGGAATTGGGAATTCTCTACGCAAGCTCAACCTTGATTATCCAAAGGGAAATAAAACTTAGGCAAAGCCATTTTAAAAAAGGGGTCAGTGATAAAATAATTTTAGTCCTAGAGATGGCACGCATATCCATATGGATGATGAATCATTCCTTATGTATGATGAGAATATTGTAAACTATTTACTGTGTCTCTAGGAATAAAGAGGTCCCAGAAGCCTCAATCAAATAGATGGATGTCCCCTCTACATAAATTTTCTTGCAAAGTATTATTAAAAATAGTCATTTTCAATAGCATGAAGGGTTAGTTTAAATGGCTGAGTCATTGCTAAAAATACCTATAGTGAGGTCACAAGTAAAACCAACTAAAATTGATCCCTTTGTAGACCTCCACTAAATATTTCCTTGGGAAAAAAATAATCAATTTCAATAATGAGTGAATGCATTGACCTCAAGCCGAAATGTTTAGGGGTCATTGGTAATATTTTTCAACACAAATTGAGGCTAAGTCGTGTTGAATTATTCAATTGGAGCATAACAGAACCCCTCCTCTCCTAAACATTTTTTGAAATTACTCAATCGTACAGAAATGTGTATGGATTGATCTATGGCCTAAATTATTATTAATAAATGAACTCGAATGAATAGTGGAACATCCAAAAAGAAACATATTGAAAGCACAAACCAAAACCAAAGAGATGGGTGTTGTGAGTCAATTTAGTATATTTCATTGATGCCTTTCTGTCTAGAATCCTTGTTCCTCTAGATGTTGGCATCCATGGTGCTCTCCATTTCCTGCAATCGGTAATATTTTTCAACACAAAGTGAGAGAAATTTGTATTGAATTATTCAATTGGAGCGTAACAAAACCCATCCTCTCCTAAACATTATTTTAAATTCCTAAATCATACAAAAAAGTGTATGGATTTATTTCCTAAACTATTATCAATAAATGAACCCAAATGAATAGAGGAACATCCACAAAGAACCAGATTGAAAACACAAACAAAAATGACAAATGAATATATGGGTGTTGTGAGTCAATTGAGTACATCTTAGTAACAATTTTCTCTCTAGAATCCTCGTTCCTCCAATTGTTGGTATCCATGGCGCTCTCCAATTGTTGAAAGAAAAAGAGAAAGGGGAAGAGGTGTTGTGAATGGGAAAATAAAAGGTGTGTTGTGTGCTTCTTATTATTGTTAATATTAGCATTGGACCTTAGTCCCAGTGTTGAAATATGTGGGAGGGAGGGATAGTTACAAGCACATAATTAAATAAAAATAATGATAGATGATGATAGATGATAAATAATCTCATCATTATGGTCAGTAATGGAAAATCACATAATTAGAGTAAGAATGGATCTCATGGCCATAGTTACTATGGAGAAAAAAGGAAATTAAAAAAAAAATGTCTTGAATAACGAGTGACTATTAGAAGGAGATTTAAAAAGTTGAATTTAATGAGTCACTATTAAAAAGTTTTCAAAACACCAAATTAATTATATTTTTTAAGGGATATTATTTTCCCTTTAAGGAGGATATGTCTAATATTCAAAGGTTGGCCTTTAAGTGGGTCGTGAATCCATATATGTAAATTTTAACATTGCAAATTTATATTGTAGATGGATTTAGATACCTCTTTGTCTCTTGATTTAACACTGCAGATGGATTAATTACAAGGGTCTCTGTAGTGTTAAAATTTAGTGATATGTAACACTTCAGTATCAAAATTGAAATTTTCCATTTCTGAAGTCACACGATTAAAAATGACTAGCATAAATGACTAATTCATATACTTTTTGTCCTTGTTAGTTGGTCATATTTTTATTCTTGGACAATAGTAGTCGTTTATGTTAATCATTTTAAATTCTGTCACTTATTATCTAGTCATATATTTTAGTACTGGAATAAATTAGTCATTTACGGTAGTCGCTTTTAGTTGGGTCACTTATTATCTAGTCGAGTCACTTAAAATTTCTCAAATTTAATAGTAATTCACTTGAAATAATTGCGGTGATTAATGTTCTTAGTCGTGTAGTCACTAATCTCTCATTTTGTACTAGTGGAACTGTAGAGACCAACCTAGATCCATCTAACTCCATATCTATCATGCTCTAAGAGGGATCAAATCCCTCGAAGTGAAAACCTTTTTTTCGGAGTGTAGAATTTGAGGAAAGGTTTGCACCTCGAGGGATTTCATCCCTCTCTGTGCATGATAGATTTGAAGTTAGATACATCTAGGTTGGTTCTAGTTGAGGGAAATAATGACATAGTTTTATATTATCAATATTATGTATATGTTTTAGATAAAATTCATACTTTGAAATTTACATTATGTTTTCGTTGTTTGACATAAATATATCATTATATTCTTCAATTTATTTTTTGTTTCTTTCCTTGAATGGTTTATAAGTTTGCACCTGGACTCTTTTAGTGGTTTGTGTGTTTGGATTTGGATGGATATGTTTGTTAATGTTACAATTGTTGTGTTATATTTCTATATGTGTATGTAATTGTATGTTAGTAATTAGTTGGTGATGAAGAAGCAATATAATCTTGTCAATAGTTTGCAAGAGGATTTATACTATACATTTATTTCATTTAATTTTAGGTATCACAACTTTTGACAATTAATAATTCTTAATAGTGTCCCTCGACGTATTACTAAATATATCTTAAAGAGTATTTTTAATAATTTACTCCATCAATATTGCTCTTGAAATCATTTGTTTCATTTCTAATGTTTAAAATACTTTATTTCCTTCAAAATATTTTGATGATTTTTTTTTTATCTATAGTTTGTTTTGCAAAATTCAAGAAATAATGTAATTTTTATTTTTTTTAACAAGTGGTGAGATTTACAAAATATTTACTTATTTATTTGTTTCTCCATATTTTCATATTTATTATATGAAAAGGATAGTTTATATCGTAAACCATTCAAAATTTTAACACGAACTATTGTAGTAAATATCATACCTTCTCTCTCTTGCTCTCCAATATTAATAGGTTGAATTACTATAACAAAAAAATTAATGCACATTATCAATCATTTCTATGTGCTTACACTAAAATAAATGCACATTGGTCATCCAATCAGTTTAAGTTAATGTACCATCATACATTGAGTTTCATCAAATCAAAAATTACCATCTACACTGAAATCAATGCATCTAATGCACACAATCAAATAAGATTAGAAAACATCTACACTTAAATCAATGAATCTATTGCAAGACATAAAATAATATTAGAAATCAGCATCTACACTAAAATCAGTTCATATAGTGCAAGAAATCAAATGAGATTAGAAATCAACATCTACACTTAAACCAATGCATATAGTGAAACCAATCAAATACAATTAGAAAACAACATCTACACTGAAATCAATATATCTAGTGCAAACAATCAAATAGGATTATAAATCACCATCTAAACTGAAATCCATGCATGTAGTGCAAGTAATCAAATAGAATTAGAAATCACCACCTACACCGAAATCAATGCATATAGTGCAAGCAATCAAATAGAATTAGAAATCAACATCTACACTAAAATAAATGCATCTAGTGCAAGAAATCAAATAAGTTTAGAAATCAACATCTACACTGAAACCAATGCATCTAGTGCAAGCAATCAAATACGATTAGAAATCAACATCTACACTGAAATAAATGCATCTAGTGCAAGCAATCAAATAGGATTAGAAATCGCCATCTACACTGAAATCAATGCATCTATTGCAAGTAAATCAGCATCTACGCAAAAATCAATGCATATAGTGAAAGTAATTAAATATAATTATAAATCAACATCTACATTGAAATCAATGTATTTAGTGCAATAAATCAACTAGAATTAGAAAACAGCTACATTGAAATCAATGCATCTAGTGCAAACAATCAAATAGGATTAGAAATCAACATCTACATTTAAATCAATGCATCTAGTGCAAGCAATCAACTATCAATAGAAATCAACATCTACACTGAAATCAATGCATCTAGTGCGAGCAATAAAATATGATTAGAAGTCACCATCTACCATGAATTCAATGCATTTAGTGCAAGAAATATTCTTCCCTCTCTCCCCCATCCATCTATATATATCTCTCCCTCCATCTCTCCTTCTTTGACTCTCTATCTCACCCCCAAACATACATACACTCTCTCGATATCTTCGCTTTCAGTCACCCTCTCTCTCTCTTCCTCCACTTTTCTCTCCGTATGTATTTCTTCTTCCCTCCCTCTCTCCCTTTCCAAATCCATCTGTTTGTCCTTCCTCTTTCCTCCTCTCTCTCTCTCTCTCTCTCCCTCTCTACTCCCCTCTCTCAAGTCTTCTCTTTCCCTTTCTGTCCCAACTCCGTCTCTCGCCCCATCAATATCTCTCTCTTTCTCTCCATCTCTCTTTTCCCTCCAACCATGTTACTATCTCCCTCCCTGTATCCTTCTCTCTCTCCCCCTCTCTCCCCCCTCCATATTTGTGTCTCCCTCTCTCTCTCTTACCCTTCTCTCCCTCTCTCACTCCTCTCCTTCTCTCTCTCTTCATTTCTCCTCTCCCCTCTCCTTCAATGCAATAAATCAAATAGGAATAGAAATCATCATATACACTAAAATAAATGCATCTAGTGCAAGAATTATTCTTCCCTCTCTCCCCCCTCCATCTATATCGATATCCCCCTCCATCTCTCCTTCTTTGTCTATATATTTCAGCCCCTCTCCCCAAACACACATGCTTTCTCCCTCCATATATATCTATCTCTCCCTCTCTCTATCTCTCTCTTATTCCCTCTCTTCACCTTCCATTTATATAACTATCTCTCTTTGTCTCTCTATATCACCCCCAAAAAATACACACTCTTTATCCATATTTATCTATCTCTTCCTCCTTCTTCCTCTCCCTCTCTCTCTATCTCTCTCTTCCCCTTCTCCCCCTCTCTCCCCCCTTGTATCTCTCTTCCCTCCTTGTCTCCTCTCTCCCTCTCTCTCCATATCCCTTATCACTCCCTCCCTCTCCATATCCCTTATCACTCTCTCTCTCTCTCTCTCTCTCTCTCTCTCTCTCTCTCTCTCTCTCCACCTTTATATCTCTTTGTCTTTCTTCTTACCCCCCTCTTTCTCTCCCTTCCTCTCTCCTTATTTCTCTCAAATCCTTTCTCTCTTCCTTCCTCTCTCTCCCTTTCTCTCCTGCCTCCCTCTGTATCTCCCCCTCATCTCTCTACCTCTTTCTATGTCTCTCTCTCTCTCTCTCTCTCTGCCCTACAACTCTGTCACTATCTCTCCTTCTCTCCCCCTCTTCTCTCTATCTCTCCTTCTTTATCTCTCTATCTCACCCCAAACATATACACTCTTTCTCCACCTCTCCCTTGTCACTCCCTCTCTCTCTCTCCAATTTTCTCTCTGTATGTGATTCTTCTTCCCTCCCTCTCTTTCCTTCCAACTCCATTTCTCTATCCCTCCCTCTCTCATCCATCCTCTATGTCTCTTTCTCATCCCTTCCTCTCACTCCCTCTATCACTATGTCTTTGTTCTTTCCTCCCATATATATCTAGAGTTAATATATATCATGATATATTAATATATATTATAATATATTATAAAAAAAATATTATTTTAAATTTAATATTGTAATAATCCTAAGTTATTAAATTTATAATATTAATATTATACTAGCACAATCACATTCACTAATGTGTTTGATATACGCCGATAGACCTATATCCACCACCCACCACATGAATTTTACTTAAATAATCATTACATATTTATGAATATAACTACCAATTTGTTTTATATATATAATTGTAATATATTAATAATATAAACTATATTCATACTATATATTAAACTAATATATATATATATATATATATATATATATATATATATATATATATATATATATATATATATATATATATATATTATTTGATAATAAAATATTATTAAATTTTTTCAATACATTAATAGTTATAACTCAAATTATACTAAATTAAAATATAACATAATACTACTATTTTATTACTATTTATAATAAGTATATATCTCTTACCAATATACTAAGGGATTATTAATATTATAAGCCAAAAGAACAAATAATTCAAAGGGTCTAATATTATAAACCGAAAGAATTGGTGAACCCAAGGGAAAAATATTAAAAAGCTAAGATATCAAGAAGCCCAAGGGATCCATATAAAAAATAGAAGAGATTAATAAAGCCTAAGAATTAATATTTTAAATACAAATGAATGATAAAATCGAATGATTATTAATATTATCAACTTTAGGGATTGTTAATATTATAAAACTAATGAATTAAAAAACTAAAGGATTAGTAAACCCAATGGATTCAAATTAAAAAACCAAGGAAATAATAAACCCAAGGGATCAATAAGGACAAGGGATTAATATTAAAAAGAAAGGAAATTAATAAACCCTAAGAATTAATATTTTAAACTCAAAAATATAGGATATTAATAAACCATAATAATCAATATTTTAAACTCAAAATCTTAATAAACCCAAGGGTTAATAATATTATAAACCAAAAGAACCAATAAACGCAAGGTTTTAATATTATAAGCCAAAGGGATCGGTGAACCCAAGGGATAAATATTAAAAACCTACATGGTGAATAAGGCCAAAGGATCAATATCAGAAACACAAAATATTAATAAACCCTAAGAATAAAGTTTTTAAACTCAAAAACCTAAGAAATTAAAAAACCCTAATAATTAATATTTTAAATTAAATAGATTAATAAACCCAAGACATTATTAATATTATAAACCAAAAGAAGTAATAAACGCAAAGGTTTAATATTATAAATCAAAGTAATTGGTGTACCCAAGGGATAAATATTAATTTTATAAACCAAGAAATTAAAAAACCCTAATTACTAATATTTTATACTCAAGATATTTTTTTTTCTAAGTAAATTTGATCTATTAACAAGTGGGTAAAATTACATCGAGACCGAAGTCGGTTACTACTGCCTTGGAGGCAGAAAATTCAGGAAAAAACAGTGTTGTAGACTGTCGAAACCCACGCAGGGGTGCAGAACCATAGTTTTCCAAGGGATACTTTGACCCAGAAGAAACAAAAGAGGGTCATAAAACATCAAAGCTTCCATAACAGAAAAAAACCCAGGAGTTTGGGTGACAGAGATAGAAAAAAGACCAAGCAACGAACCCATTAGTCTTCCGAGGGCTCCTCCTCAATCCTGCACCAGACGGTGGCATGCATGTCAGAAGAAGGCTCGTCTTGAGAAGCCAGGGCAACATGATCATCAGAGAGCATATCCTCATCCAGAAATGGTTCTGCAGGGTGAGACGGAGGCTGCGCCTGGAAATTGCTACCACCCAGATTGAAAGCTGAAAATTGGGTGTGAGGAGCTTTAACATTCGCCGCAGGAGCTACCGGATGCGAGATAACGTCCCCATGAACGTTGTCTTCAAGGAATACCACCGAGAGAATGACAGTTATCCGAGGGCGATTGAGACTGCTATTGAAGGTGAACCGAGCCGTGCCTGTAGTTGGACCAGAGGAGGCAGGAGGACAGTGCGAATGAGGACCCCAAAACAGGCAATAATCATGCGAGCGCCCCCGACCAGAACGAGTTCTGGGGTAGTGGCTCGAGCCTTCCCCAAAGGAGGAAGAGTCCAGAGATGGGCTAGAGAGAGCATGGGAAGGATGGCTCCACGTGCTTCCCCTTCTGCTCCTTAGACGGTGACATAACCTTGGCATGATGAGAAGGAGCAGGTTCCAGAAAACGTCCAAGACCACAGTGAAAACTAGCGAAGGGTAGCCCGAAAGAGAATCCAAATGGGGACGCAACAACTGCTTGACAATCCCAGGAGAATGAGCCTCCCTTCTCATAAAACTCACCAAGCACTGATCGACTCTCTCCCACCTGTAGACGCAGCTATCCACGACGCCAGAACAATTTTGAAGGTGAGCCGAGAGCAGGTGATAAATAGCCTGTTGCGAGCGATACCCACCCACAGCGTGCCATGCCTCAACATGTGCCCATGTCGTCCTTCCC
Organism: Pinus albicaulis; assembly: GCA_034641835.2. Classification (NCBI taxonomy): domain Eukaryota; kingdom Viridiplantae; phylum Streptophyta; class Pinopsida; order Pinales; family Pinaceae; genus Pinus; species Pinus albicaulis. The sequence goes on from CM076578.1 coordinate 1,074,504,294, forward strand.
ATACCAAGCCGATCAGTGAACTTAACTGCATCCATGGTGAGAATCCCGCCGAAGCATGCGGAGGAATGGCTCATGACAGTCGAATTCGAGCGAGAGCAGAAGTTTGCAGTGCTAACAGCGTTGGAAGGAGGGGAGGATAAATGGAGCCAGCCGTTGGGCAGATGTCCATTTATCACCTCGTACCGGGAGGGCAGATGGTGGCAGAGCTTTGAAGCCCTCCGTCCCATCCCATTAAATCGACATTGAAACACCCGCATCCGGGGGGTTAGCATCCCTTTGGATAAGAGAGTTGCATTCCTTTTTGTGAGCATGATTCTGAATAATATCCAGGCTGCCTGAGATAATAGATTGGTCTTGATTAACTCCTATGTTGGCGAGGAGGTCAGCCACCTTGTTGCCTTCACGTTTTACATGTTGGAAGATGATGGCTCGATTGGTATGAAGCCAATGTTCTATTGCTTCCAATCGAGCTTCCAATCTCCAGCTGTTGGCAGTTTTATGCGCTCAGGTCCCGTTGAGGAGTTGGTTGGCCATGGCAATGAGGATTTGGGAATCCCCTTCAACTTCCAAAGGATGGAATCCGTAATGCCTTGAGAGGAGGAGACCTTGCCAGAGTCCTTCGAGTTCAGCAGAATTGTTCGTGTCCCAACCAATGTTGCCATAAAAAAGAAACAAAGAGTCTCCCTTGTGGTTTCTGATAATGCCTCCAAACCCAGCTGATCTGGGGTTGCCCTTGGAGGCGTCGTCGAAATTGAGTTTAAAGGAGTTCTGAAGGGGAGGAAACCATGCAGTCTTGTTGGTAGAAAGGCGTTGGGATTGTCTCTTACTGATCATTCTTTGAGGAAGGTGAAAGTTCCAGTTTTCCCAAATGGATTTTTCTTTGGCCAGAGAAGGGTAGTCCTCCGGAGTCCAGGAGTGCAAATCCAGAGTCTCTTTGAGATTAAGACAGAAGTTGTGCCAAATAATGTCCATCGGGGTGGTTAGGTTTTTGAATATGCGCCTGTTCCTTTCTTTCCAAATGTTCCACAGTAGCAGACCTGGAAGAAGCCTCCATAAATGGTTGAGGAGCTCAATTTTATATGGGTGCTAGTCCCAGAGTCGTATGGAGTTAATGATATCTTCGGACCCTTTGCAGTTTTTTTGACACCTGAAACTGGCTTTCTCCCATAAGTGGATGGCGAGAGGGCAGGTATACATGAGGTGCTGTAGCGTTTCCTCTTGAGTGCAGCAGTTGGGACATCTGGAAGGGCCATGAATAGTTCGCTTTTGGAGGTTGTCCCATGTAAGAAGTTTTCAATGTCCCAAGAGCCACAAGAAGAAGGAGACTTTGGGCCAGTTTCCTGTCACCCAAATCTTGCTCCAGATGGGATCCAGAGGACACTGGTTATCGCAAATTATTTTGTAAGCCTCTTTGGTGGAAAATGAGCCTTTTGGGGTGTACCCCCATCTTAATATATCCTTTCCATCGGAGAATCTTATGCGCCTTTTCTGAAGCTCCCATTCCAAGGTCTCCTTGGTGTGGTTGTCGGCGGTTCTGATCAATCTCTCTGTCTGTTTCCATTGCCTATACCCCTGCTCTGTCTCCTGCGTCCATTGATGCTGAACTGTTTCCTGTTGCTGCTCTTCCCATTCTTGGCTTGGAGGCTGATTGTGAATACTGGTGAGTTTTGGAAGTTTCTGCCAGGCGTCCGTCCAGAATCTGGTAGAGTTGCCATTCTGTATTTCCCAAAAACTATGATTTTGGATGAGTTGATAGTGCTGATGGGCCGCATTCCAAATTAGAGATCCTTTTTCCGTGGGCGTGAATCTAATGAGCTTAGCAACAGGGCGGTTGTTTGCATACTTGGCAGTCCAGAGGGAAGCCCAAGGTTTGTTGTGAGATGAGAGCCAAAGCCACCAAATTTTGGTGCCCATGGTTTCGTTGCTATGCTGGGGGTCCCTTAACCCAATTCCTCCATGTTCCTTTGGCTGGCAGACTGTCGACCACTTAGCTAGAGCCCGTTTGCAATGTGTGCTTGTTGATCCCCATAGAAAGTTGCGTTGGAGTATTCTGATTTTTTTCAGGACCCACTTGGGCACAGCCAGGATGGAAAAGAGGTAGAGAGGCATCAATTGAAGCACTGCCTTTATAAGCACAGATCTGTTGGCAATGTTCAAAGTTCTGTGCGTCTAGAGATTGAGACAGGATTCCAAATTTTCCAATAGTAGACGCCAAGACGTATGCTTGATAGCAGAGTCAATGAGGGGAGCAGCCCCTAGGTACTTAGAAGGGAGAGAAGCAATTGAGAAGCCTAGTATGCGAGCGATGGCTTGCTGAATAACGGGCGGGGTGTGGAAGAAAAAGAGTTGCGATTTGGCATTATTAATATTTAAACCAGAGGCTTCAGAGAAGTCAGAAAGAATGGTCTTGAAGGCTGTGGCTTCTTGAACAGAGGGATAACCAAACAGCATGTTATCGTCTACAAATTGCTGGTGAGTGATGGCAGGGGAGTTATGAACAGAGAGACCTTTGAGAAGCCGGGAAGAGAGGGCATGTTTGATGAGGCGTCCCAGCCCCTCAGCCATGATGACAAAGAGAAAGGGGGAGAGCGGGTCTCCTTGACGAATGCCTCTGGAAGGTTTAAAAGGCTGAGAGGGGAGACCATTGATAAGAATCGAGAAGAACGAAGAGGAAATTAAGCTTGCAATCCACCTGTTCCACATAGGTGAGAAACCAAAGGCTAAAAGAATTTTATCTATATAGAGCCAACTTAATTTGTCAAAGGCCTTGGAGAGGTCAATCTTTAGGAGCATACCTGCCTTCTTGGAGTGCTTGAGAGAGTGAATGACTTCATGAGTGAGGATGATGCCATCCAGTATCTGCCTACCTTCTACATATCTGGATTGTTCCTGAGAAATGAGAATGGGCAGGAGCGGCTTCAACCTGTTTGCAATGACCTTGGATATCACTTTGTAAATAACATTGCAGAGAGCAATGGGTCGAAACTTGTCCGGAGTTCTAGTGTTCATTTCTTTAGGTATTAGAGCGATGAAGGTAGAGTTTAGGGCTGGCAGAAGCCAGTGCAAGGTGCGGGATTCCTCAACCACCTGCCATACCTCATCTTTGATGAGGTCCCAAAAGGAATGGAAGAAAGTCATGGTGAATCCGTCAGGGCCAGGGGCTTTGCCCTCCTTTAGCTGATGCATCGCTTGATCTACCTCCTGAAGCAGGACTGGCTAAGAAGGAGTTGATTGTGTTCCTCTGTGATGAGATTTGGAACATTTTGAGTGATTTTCTTGATTGCTGGCCTTCTATCCAAAGTGGGTTCCTGGTGGACCACCTTGAAGTGATTAATGAACTCCTGTTCCATTTCTGCATGATTTTCCAAGCGCTCTCCTTCTCGGTTTTGAATGAAAGATATGGTGTTGTGCATTCTTCTATGGACTGTGGTTCTGTGGAAGAATTTAGTGTTCCTTTCACCTTCCTTTAGCCATCTGATGCGTGACTTTTGCTTCCATAGAATTTCCTCTTGGGCCTTGCGCTCCTCTAGTTGACTTTGTATAAACTTTTCCTTTTCCAAAGTCTCTTCAGTGTGACCCTCATCGATGATCTTTTGCTGGAGTTATTTCAGTTCCTTGTCAAGATCTTGCTGAGCCTGAAATATGTTACCGAAGGTCTCATGATTCCATTTTTTGATTTGGACTTTCAGGTATTTGAGTTTTTGCTAGAACCTATACATTTTTGATCCCTCTGGCACAGGGGAGTTAGTCCAGGTGGAGCTGATGAGGTCTTTGAAGGCGGGATGAGAAAGCCAGAATCCTTCGAACCTAAAAGGGAGTCTGGAAGAATTTCTAGGTCTGAACCATTGCAGTGAGATCGGCCAGTGATCCGACCCAGATAAGGAAAGGATGGAAGCCGTGAGATCTCCTCCGAGATGGATCGCATTGTCTGATATTAGGAACCTGTCAAGTTTGGAGGCAATTTGTTGTCTGCCAGCTCTGCGATTGCTCCATGTATGTGTGCCATTGCAGAACGGCAGATCATTTAACGAGTTGTTATGGATGAAATCGTTGAAATGATGATTCTCCGGATCCAACCTGGTTCGGCCTCCATTTTTCTCCTCCAGTTTGGTAATCATATTAAAATCACATCCTGCAATCCAAAGAGGGTGGACTCTGTTAAGATTGAGCAGTTCGATTGTGTCAAGTAAAGCTGTTTTGTTGCCTGCCTCCTGCGGAAAGTAGACATTAGTTAAATGCCCATGTATATTGGTACCAATAATGTGGAACGTGGCTTGTATTATGTGGCGGGAGGCATGAAAATCCGAGAGTGTGATGGTCTACTCGTTCCAAGCAATAGAAAGACCTCTCGAAGCACTAGACGCATCAACAACAACTGATCGACAACCTGGCCACGCATTTGAGAGGATCTGACCAAGAGTAGAGCTATTACATTTCGTTTCTTGCAGAAAGAAGATTTGGGGTTGCTCCTGCTTTATCATATTTTTAATCATACGGACTTTGCTGGGGCCATTAAGCCCTCTTAAATTCCATGAAGTGAGCTTCATGATTCACTTGGGGGGGGGTTGGCTTGTAGTACTTAGTCAGCTTAGCATATATGCCTGAGTCCACCAGGATTTTCCCTATTGTAATGGTGCGTTGAAGGTCAGTTTTCCGGCCCCTCTTTTTGGAATCCTTGGGGAAATAGTTTATGTCCCATTGACTTCCCGGTTGAATACCAAGTTGCTGGTGCTGGTAGGCCCTGGAGATGACTACTTCAAGGGCATTTAGTTGGTGCTCTGGAATCTTATCATAGCCTTTTCTTTTGCACGCTTGTTCCATTCCAAAGATGTCAAGTCCTTTCAGATCAATACTTTCCGGCTCTACCTCCATATGCTAAGGGAGATTGCTTTCTGTGGGAATGAGCGATGAAAGCAGAGAATAACTTGGTATGCAGTCTACATCCATACCATTTGGCTTCCAATCCGGGTCCTTAGGAGGCTCCAAGGAGGTGTCGTGACAATTTTCCTGGGAAGGGGAGATGGTAGTCGGGTGACCTGAAGGTGGAGGGGGTGGGGTAGGAGAGCTCTTCTGAGGGATAGGTGAGGAGTTCGGAGGGGGGTCAGCCATGTTAGTACCCAGAATATCAAAGCTATTACTTGTTGAGGGGGCTGTGGTTCCAGATTGCATGGGTTTTTTCCCGATGGTGGTCTTTTTGTTGGCTCTTCTTCGAGTAGTAACTTTAGTGAATCCATCATGATCTGAGGGACTGGAGGGGCCAGAAGGATGAGGGTGAGAGTTCAGTGGGTAGTCCCTGAACAGATTTCCTAGAGCGTGACATTTGCGACAACGAAAAGGTACATGTTCAAAATCTAAGGGCTGTATCCATTCAAAGTCATCATGGTAAAGGCTTACCGAGTCTGGAAGAGGCTTTTCCAGGCGCATGCAGACGCAGATTCGAGCATAGGAGGTATATCTACACATTTTTGTTTCTTCTGCTATTTTAACGAATTCCTCGAGGCCCTTGCCTATGTCTCTCAGCGATTCTTCGTCCCAATATTCTAGAGGGAGCGAATACAACCTGATCCATACCGGGGCCCAACTGAGGTCCTCCTTGTCGGGGTTGAATCTTTCGATCCAGTCTCTTAAATACAAGCCTGCGGAGTTGAAGAAGTAGGGACCTTCATCCATTAATCTGTCCCTATCTTCTAAGCAGATAAAAGTCGCGGTGAAGAATCCTTTTGGGCCTAGGTGCAGTGTTACATGCCCCTTGGGTTTCCACTTTGCCGTGATCCATCCTTGTAGGGCCTTCTCGGTCAGCCATAAGCCGACAAACTTTCCAATGAGGGCATGGTCCCTCATGTATTGGATTCTTCCGTTAATCCTATGGCTAGGAAGCTCCACCTTGGGCCTTTCAGCAGCGATAGGTTTGCAAGTGGAGGATGTGGCCTTGGAAATACCCTCTTGACTGGATTCAACCTCCTGCTTATCATTGCTTTTGTCAGGATGGCCAGTAGAGACGTTTGTCATTTCCTGCAGAGGAGTTTTCATTTTGTCCTCTTGACCATGAATAGGAGCAGCAGGTCCTGTCAGATTCGGTGAGGTATTCAAAGAGTTCAAAGTGGGCGAAGACGATGTGTCCCCCCCTTGAGGGGCGTCCATGTAAAAGACTTCAGCTCCCGCCGGCTTCAAGCAAGAAGAAGGCCTACGAATAGAAGCAGAGGCCGAGAGAACCAGTCGGCGCCGTTGAAGAGTTCGAAGGGTTCGCGAGGTAACCCTAGGTTGCAGAGCTCATTCGTCCAAAAAATATGGCCAACAAATGATCTAAAAATTATACTCAAGATATTAATAAGCCCTAAGAATTAATATTTTAAACTTAAGAGATTAATAAACCCAAGGGGTTATTAATATTATAAACAAAAAGAACTAATAAACCCAAGGGTTTGATATTACAAACCAAAGGAATTGGTGATCCCAAGAGATAAATATTAAAGACCTAAGGGATCAATAAGGCCAAGGGATCAATATTTAAAACACAAAAGATTAAAAAACCCTAAGAATTAATATTTTTAACTAAAAAACCTAAGAAATTAATAAACCCTAAGAATTAATTTTTTTACCTCAAGAGATTTTAAGACCCAAGGATGGTTTAATATTATAAACGAAAAGAACTAATAAATCCAAGGTTTTTATATTATAACTCAAGGAATTGGTGAACCCAAGGGATAAATATTAAAAACCTAAGGGATCAATAAGGCGAACAGGGCAATATGAAAAAATAAGAGATTAATAAAGCCTACAAATTAATATCTTAAACAAAAAGGTTTGATAAACTCACATGATTATTAATATTATAAACTCAAGGGAATAATATTAAACCTAAGAGATTAATATTATAAACCTCAAGTATATAAAAACATTTAGATAAATACGATAAGCCGTCAAATAAACATGGTTGAGCATGCTTGATTTAAACATTGAGACAATTGTTGTCATAATGCAATGTTGGCCAAAGAATGACCATGGTTTTCCATGGTTGATTTTCATTTTGAGACAACCTTTGTCACAATGTGACATTCGACCATGGAAGACCTTGATTGACTACGACTAAATATGATTAACAATGGTAGCCCATGGCTGATTTTCATATTGAGACAGTGTTTTTCATAATGTGACATTGGAACATGCATTAATATTAAAGTGTAAGACTAATATTTAATGCCTAATATTACCAGCTGAAAGAATTAGAAAACTCAAGGGATTAACAAAACCCTAATAATTAATATCTTAAACTCAAAACCTAAGAAATCAATAACCCTAAGCATTAATAATTTAAACTCAATAGATTAATAAATCGAAGGGATTATTAATATTATAAACCAAAAGAACTAATAAATCCAAGGGTTTAATATTATAAACCAAAGGAATTGGTGAACTCAAGGGATAAATATTAATGTTATAAACCAAGAAATTAATAAAGCATAAGAATTAATATTTTAAACTCAAGAAAATAATAAACCCTAAGAATTAATATTTTAAACTCAAGAGATTAATAAACCCAAGGGGTTATTAATATTATAAACCAAAAATAAGTAATAAACCTAACATTTTAATATTGCAAACCAAAGGAATTAGTGAACCCAAGGGATAAATATTAAATAACTAATGGATCAATAAGGCCAAGGGATCAATATTAAAAACACAAGATATCAATAAACCCTAAGAATCAATATTATGAACCGAAATATTATAATCCCCAATGTTATAAACTCTAAATATTAAACACAATATTATAAACCCAATATTAAACCCTAATTATAAACCCTATATATTAGAATCTATATTATAACCCAACATATTACACCATAATCTAAATCATAATATTAAAACTCGAAATATTAATAAACCCAAGGAATTATTAATATTATAAACCAAAAGAACTAATAAAGACAAGGGTTTAATATTATAAACCAAAGGAATCAGTGAACCTAAGGGATAAATATTAAATACCTACGGGATCAATAATGCCAAGGGACCAATATTAAAAACACAAAAGATTAATAAAGACTAAGAATAAAAATTTTAAACTCAAAAAACTACGAAATTAGTAAACCCTAATAATTAATATTTTAAATTAAATAGATTAATATACTCAAGACATTATTGATATTATAAACCAAAAGAAGTAATAAACTGAACGATTTAATATTCTAAATCAAAGTAATTGGTGAACCCAAGAGATAAATATTAATATTATAAACCAAGAAATTAATAAAACATAAGAATAAATATTTTAAACTCAAGAGATTAATATATCCTAAGAATTGGTATTTTAAAATCAAGATATTAATAAACCCAAGGGGTTATTAATATTATAAACAAAAAGAACTATTAACCCTAAGGGTTTGATATTACAAACCAAAGGAATTGGTGAACCCAAGGGGTAAATATTAAAGACCTAGGGGATAAATAAGGCCAAGGGATCAATATTAAAAACACGATATTAATAAACCCTAAATATTAATATTTTTAACTCAAAAATCTAAGAAATTAATAAACCCTAATAATTAATATTTTTAACTCAAGAGATTTTAAGATCCGAGTGTGGTTTAATATTATAAACGAAAATAACTAATAAAACCAAGGGTTTTATATTATAAACCCAAGGAATTGGTGAACCCCAGGGATAAATATTAAAAACCTAAGGGATAAATAAGGTGAAGGGATCAATTTGAAAAACATAAGAGATTAATAAAGCCTACAAATCAATATCTTAAACAAAAAGGTATGATAAATTCACATGATTATTAATATTATAAACCCAAGGGAATAATATTAAACCTAAGAGATTAATATTATAAACCTCATGTATATAAAATCCTTTAGATAAATATTATAAACCATAAAATAAACATGGTTGAGCATGCTTGATTTAAACATTGAGACAATTTTTGTCACAATGCGACATTGGATGAAGAATGACCATGGTTTGCCATAGTTGATTTTCATATTGAGGCAATCTTTGTCACAATGTGAGATTCGACCATGGAATACCTTGATTGACTACGACTAACTATGATTAAAAATGGTACCCCATGGTTGATTTTCATATTGAGACAATGTTTTTCATAATGTGACATTGGACCATGTATTGATATTAAAATGTATGACTAATATTTAACACCTAATATTACCAACCCAAAGAATTAGAAAACTCAAAGGATTAATAAACCCTAAGAATTAATATCTTAAACTCAAAACCTAAAAAATGAATAAACGCTAAGAATTAATAATTTAAACTCAAGAGATTAATAAACCAAAGGGATTATTAATATTATAAATCAAAAGAACTAATAAACCCAAGGGTTTCATATTATAAACCAAAGGAATTGGTGAACCCAAGGGATACATATTAATATTATAAACCAAGAAATTAATAAAGCATAAGAATTTATATTTTAAACTCAAGAGATTAATAAACCCAAGGGGTTATTAATGTTATAAACCAAAATAACTAATAAACCCAAAGGTTTAATATTACAAACCAAAGGAATTTTTGAACCCAAGGGATAAATATTAAAGACCTAAGGGATCAATAAGGCCAAGGGATCAATATTAAAAACACAAGAGATCAATAAATTGTAAAAATCTATATTACGAACCGAAATATTATAATCCCCAATGTTCTAAACAATAAATATTAAACAAAGTATTATAAACCCTTAAACCCAAATATTATAACCCAATATTAAGCCCTAATTAGAAACCCTATATATTAGAATCTATATTACAACCCAACATATTACGCCATAATGTAAATCATAATATTAAAACCAAATACTATAAGCCCTATATATATTAAACACTCAATATTATAAACTCTAATATTAAACCCAATATTATAAGCCTTATTATTAAACCCAATAATGTAAACCTAAATAATATAAACCTTAATAGTATAACCAAATATTAGAAACCCTCTTCTTATAAACCACAAATATTAGAGACCCAAATGTTATAAATGTTACAACGCCCACATTAGTAAATGTGTTTCATACATGTTGGTTAGTGTATATTAAGCACACTCATAACCACAATAGTCAATATTCTTGCATAATTTATCCTAAATACTATATTATAGACTATACTATATTATAAATCTAATAACCCAAAGGGTTAGTAAACCTAAGGGATTATATATTAAACACTAATAATATTGACATATTAATATTATAAAACCAAGACATTAATAATCCAAAGGCATTAATAAACCAAAGGCATTACCATTATAAACCCAAGGTATTATTATTATAAAATGAAGAATTTAAAAAACCCAAGGGATTAATAAACCGAGGGGGTGTTATAAACACAAGGGAGATTAATAAACTCAAAAGAGATTATAATATTATAAATGCGTTACAATATTAAAAAAAAATTCATGTTGATTATGGTTGATCATGGTTGACCATTTTCAACCATGATCATGTTGATTATCATTGACTGTGGTCAGTCATGGTTGACCATATTCAACCATAGAGGCCTTGATCATGGTTGATCATGGTTGATGATATTCAACAATGGACGATCATTGTTGACTATGGTTCACCATTTTTATCATGATTGACCATTGTTAACCATGGTTAACCATAGAGACAATGGCCATGGTTAACCATATTCAACACAGTTAATCATGGTTGACCATAAAAATATTAATTTACCATAATGACCATAGTTGATGATGCTTGACCATGGTTGATCATGGTTGACAATGGTTCACATTAAATGACCATGGCTGGCCATGGTTTATCATGGCCTAAAATCATTGTTTACCACACTCAGGCATGGTTGACCAAGTTCAATGAGAAAGACCTTAATCATGGTCGATAATGGTTGAAAAAATTTAACGACAGGTAATCATGGTTGACCATCGCTGATAATGGTTGAATATGGTGGATCATCATTGAATTTTATTAATTGTGATTGATCATGGTTGAAAGTAGAGATATTTTCCATGGTTGACTAAATTTATCCATGATTAACCATGATTTACCATGGTTGACTGTAGAGATATGGATTAACCATAAATAGGGAATTGTACCATATTCAACCACAAATATCTACATTGTTCACAATGGATGACCATAATCAAGCAGAGAGACCTTGGGTGACCATGTTTGACCATTATAACAATCGTTGACTATGGTTGTCGATAAGGAGTCTATAGAAAATGAAATGTTCTTGGTTAACCATGGTTGACCAAAGATGACCATTTTGATCATGGCTGACCATGGTTGATCATGGTTGAGTAGATTAAACCATATGGATCTCGATCTTGGTTTACCATAGTTGATCATGGTTACTGATATTCAACCATGCATGATCATGGTTGACCATAATCAACCATGGTCAACCATGCTTGACCATGGTTGATCATGGTTGACTATTTTTATCATGGTCGATCATGGTTGGCCATGGTTAACCATAGATACAATGCCCATGGTTACCATATTTAAACATGGTTAATCACGGTTGACCATTATATCCATGGATGATGACGCTTGACCATGGTTGATGGTGGTTCAACATTGTTGTTCATCATTAAAAATGGTTCACATTAAATGACCATGACTGATCATGGTTGATCATGGTTAACCATGGTTGACCAAATTCAACTAGAAAGACGTTAATCATGTTTGACAAAATTCAATCATGATTAATCATGGTTGACCATGCTTGACCTTGGTTGATTGTGGTTGATCATAGTTCAAAATAGAGTCATTTTCCATGGTTGATCATGGTTGGTCATAGAGACAGTGATTAATCATTAATAGGGAATTGTGTTCGACTGAACTTGAGGAATGATGAATACCAAACATACTCCAAAATAGTCAATTGTATTAGTAAATGTATTTGACTAATGTAGTAATGTTGCATTGCGGCATTGGATAAATTGCAATGTGTAACATTGCGATAATGTTTTTCACATTGCAACATTTAATATATTTCTTTACCATTCGAGCATCACAACATATTTAATTGTCAATATTAATAAATAATATTAATAGGAAATTATTTCTCACTAAATTTAAATATTGTTGATTGTTAAACACAATCAAACATGGTCAAGGAGTTATCCACATTTTGAAACGTGGTTGACCAAATGTTGTAATGTCACATTGCGATGTTAGAAAAATTTGTTTACAATTCCAATTCTAATAAATTTATATTAATTAATATTAATATTAATATATTTATTTAAACATTTTTAAACTATTCCTTAATTTTATTATTATTATTATATGTGTGTGTGTGTGTGTGATCCTCTAGACATGAGGGGCCATGATTGACTGACATCAAAGTCATCAAAGTCACGTGGGGATTGCACCCGACATGGGCCACGAGAGTCCTTAGATGACTTGATTTTTCAGCATGTGTGTGTGTGTGTGTGTGTGTGTGTGTGTGTGTGTGTGTGTGTGTGTGTGATCATCTAGACTTGAGAAGCCACGATCGAGGGACATCTAAGTCATCCAAGTCACCGGGGAATCGCACCCGGCATGGGCCATGAGAGCCCTTAGCTGACTTTATTTTTTAGCATGTCCCCTTCACCTAGCACATGACATAACCACCCCCCATGAGGTTTCATCTTCAGTCACCTTGCTAACGAAGCTGATCCTCAACTCGTTGTGCTAGTGAGACATGACTTTTATATAAATATTTTAATTAATATATTGTCAAGTATTTTAATTGATTTTATCAAATATTTTAATTAAATTAATATTACCATTAATTAATATGAAAATATTAATTTAAAAATCTAAAAATTAATGTTTATTATAATTGAACATTTTTATATAAATGTTTTAATTAATATATTTCCAAATGTTTTAATTTATGTTATTAAACATTTTAATGTTTTTATTATTGTTATCGATGTTTCATGTAATGTTAAAAAATAATTAATTAAAGTTAAATTTAATTAATTTTAATGTTTTAATTAATTAATATTAATGTTAATTATTTAATTAATTAATGTTGTATTAATTGAGGACTGGTTTGATTGAATAAGGTCGATTATTGTGAAATACACTAAACATAATGTTGATCTATATGTGATAATATTTGACTATGTTTAACTAATGTCATTACCTATTTATAATTATGTATTGATTATTATTTTTTAATTATGTATTAATGCTTTAATTACTATATCAATATATTAATGATAATAGATTGGTAAATTAATAATATTATTAATTAATATTAATTTTTTTTTTTTGTAAGTAAGTAGGGATCATTATATTATAATATGAACAGAGATTACAGCAAGGAGGCTCGAAGAATTATGGCTTTGACAGTAGAGAGGCCTGCTTCGTTTCGAGCTTACAAAGGACTGAGTTTGACAGAACTGAACAATTGCTAGATTTGTGACCATCTTAGTCCTTTAGACAAAACTTCAAGGCTACCACGCAGGGTTGCCCTATGACAGCAAAACTAGAACAAAACTTTGTTGAAGGCCAGAGTGGCCTTTTACAAGCCGAAAGTTTACTGTAGATAGACATAAGTAAAGAAAAAGAAATTGACCAATTGAAAGAAATACACATGAACTGCTGCGCTGTTAGAGAGTGGGAGTGGAAGCACCAGAGTGTCCCCCCTCAATTGGAGTAGCGCCCTCACCGTCGGTGGCCGAAGCCTGGGGCTTGAACCGTCTGATCACAGTGGCCTGCGAGTCGTCCGAAGGAAGCTCGATGGACACATGGAGTATATGGTAGAGGTAGATTTCGAAGCGACGAACGAACTTTTCCAGGGCCTTGCCATGCTGGCGCAATTCCTCAGTCAGTGAGTTGAATGAAACTTCCAGTTTGTCCAGGCGGGCTGTGTTCCGAGCTGATGCCATGGAGGTAGCTGCAAACGTCTCCTTCACTGCTGCCCCCTGCATGGCTATCGCTTTAGCCAGCATCATTTTTACCTGCCACGCTACGACTTGGGTTTGTAGAAATTGGGTTTGGCGCGTGGAGGGAGTCCCTAGATCCACGAGCCAGTCAACTTCCTCACTGATGGTAGTATCATCCATCTTTGTTCGAGCCAGTTCTACTTCTTCCTCCAAAACCTCAATAGTTTTCTTGTCGCATTTAGACACTGAAGCCTCATAAAAGTATTTGGCCCTTTTGAGGGCCTGTGAAGCTTTAATTCTTCGCAGATTCACCTCTGCCATGGCTCCTGGGTCTGCGCTTGCAACAAACCCTCTCCGTAAGCTGAATCCCAAATCAGAAGAAGAGCATACAGGTCTATTATCCAATTCTAGAATGAGAAAGAAAGGTCGAAGGGAGGAACTAATAAAGAGGTTGGAGTAGATTAGAAGCATGCTGCGGAGAGGCCATTTAAGGCCATAATGCAAGTCAAGTTGCCGAAATGTACTTCCGCCAAAGCTGGGTATGTGACTGGGGATTTCCGTCCTGTGATTCAATCCTTCACACGCTGGCATCCTTCGCTTAATGCACTTGGTAGAGCTCTTTTCTTTACCATAATTCCTTCTCATTAAGGAAGGCTAATCCCAATGGTATCTCGTTAACCGATCCTGCGTGTTCTGCCTGACGTGCACAATCACCATACCGTTACTCCTGATTTTCTGATGATGGATGACCTGCCGTCCATCCTACGGAATTACCCGCATTCAAGTCTTGCCTTGAGATGGTGTGGCATTGATCCCGAAGTTTTTCATTCGTGAGATCGTGCCAACACGTGTCCCAGGCATATGTCGGGTTGTCAACAGTGTAGTTTGCAAGGTTGTCCGCAAGCGAGTTAGCTTGCCTTCGCACAGACTGCAGTATTATCCCGCTGAGGGATGTCAAATGCTGTGCAATAGTCTCCATAACTGCAGCTAACCTCAAGTGCTTGATCGCCTTGCTTGGCTTCGTTCCGTGCTGGATTTTCTTAATTGTGGTTATGGCCAAATGAGAGTCACCTTCCACGATAACCCTTCCCTTTCCAAGCCGAACTAAGAGTCGCAGATCCTGTTCTAAAGCCGTGAATTCAGCGTCGTTGTTTGTGGTTTCACCCATACGTCTGCTCAGGATGTGAATGATATTGCCCATATCATCACGTAGAACACCACCTGCCCCAGCTGGGCCTGGGTTTCCCCTTGTTGCGCCGTCGAAGTTCAACTTGCAGTAGCCATGGGGCGGACATTGCCAAATAACATGAGGAGGAGCCGGTAGGAGGGCAGTTTTCTTCAGGAGATGTTCCGCTGAGTCGATGAGCCCGAAGATGCCTAGAATTCTTCTGTCGTTGGGAGAAATCGTTTCAGCCTTTTCCTCTTTACACCAGGTACGGGTTGTTTCTGTCAGCCCCTGCATGATGACCAGTTTTAATTCGTCTAGTTGCCGAATGCTATGCTTTTGGAAAATACGATTATTTATTTCTTTCCATACATTCCATATTAGGAATCCTGCACTGTTCCTCCAAAGAGTATTTACCATAGTGCTGTTAGAGTATTGTGAACACCAGCTGGTTATAGTGTCGTGGATTGAATTGCGATGTCTGTCCGACTAGCAGAAAATTCCTTGAAGCCATTCCCAAAGATTGTTTGTCCAGTCACAGCTATTGAAGAGATGATTGGTGGTTTCCTCCTGTTTCTCGCATAATGGGCAATGGGAGGGCCCTGTAAACCCTCTTTTAGTGAGATTTTCCCATGTTAGGACTTTCCTGTTTTGAATGAGCCATAAGAACATTTTAATTTTGGGCCACAGACTTCCGGCCCAGACATTTTCATACCAGTCCACCTTGTCCCATTCCTCTCTGTTGTCCAAGTAGTGCCTGGCTTCCTTTAAGTTGAATGAGCCTCCAGAGAACTTGCCCCAGCGGAGTATGTCCAGACCATGCATTTCCTTGATAACTCTTTGCCTGAGGGTGGCATTGAGTTTGTCGACCAGATTCTGCAGGAGTTCATCAGAAGGAGGGGGAGTTGGATTCCAGCTCCTCCATTGCTGTGGTTCCCTGCTTTGAGCCCAGTAATGATGGACTTTTATTTTCCCTTTTTCCTAATACCATCGCTGCAAAGGTTGAAGATTAGGGCCTTCCAGTTTTGGGAGCTATTGCCAAGTGTCTTCCCATAAGAGAGCACACTGCCCGCTTCTTATCTCCCAAAGGCAGTGGTCCTGAATTATATGTCGACTGGCTCGAGCCATGTTCCAGATGGGGGAACCCGTCGGGACGTCGGTTATTCGGACTAGCTCTTCTTGTTGCCAATGTACTGCATATCTAGCTTTCCACAATTTTACCCACGGAGTGTGCGGCTCTATTAACCATCTCCACCATAGCTTAGCGCCACTGGCCTTGTTGGTTGTTCCAGGATCCTGCAGCCCTATCCCTCCAAAGATCTTGGGCCTACATAGCTTGTCCCAAGCCGCAAGCGCCCATTTTTGCTTCCCAGAGTTGCCCGACCATAGAAAGTTTCGCTGGATGGTTCTGATTTTCTGAAGGATCCCTTGAGGGGCCGGGAGAATCGATAGCATGTAGTGAGGAATAGCTTGGAGAACTGCTTTGGTCATTACCATACGAACTGCTAGATTGAGGACTCGATTGGTCCAGTGGTTGCATTTGTTAGCGAGCTTGGTAATTAGCTTCTCCCAATGAGACTTATGCCACGGCTTGTCTGTGAGGGGAACCCCTAAATATTTGGAAGGTAGAGTGCTTCGCTTGAAACCGAGGACCTCAGTTAAATGTCTTTGAACTGCCACATGGGTGTTAAAAAATAAAACCGAGGATTTTTCAAAGTTGAAATCCATTCCAGATGCCTGACTGAACAAGGTGAGAATTTTCTTAAAGCCTTTCGCTTCTTTTACAGTAGGCGTGCCATGCAGCATCGTGTCATCCACGAACTGCTGGTGCGTGGTGGCTGGAAAATTGGTTAATGGCTGCAGGCCCTTTATCAGATTTTTCTCCTTAGCTGATTTAATGAGACGACTGAAACCTTCCATAAGTATAAAAAACAGGAAAGGGGAGATAGGGTCCCCCTGCCTTATACCCCTGGTCGGGTAGAAGGGTTGAGTAGGGGCTCCATTAACTAAAATTGAATGGTTGGGCGTTTTGATTAGACCTGAGATCCAAGTTATCCATCTGGTGCTGAAGCCAAAAGCCCCGAGGACAGCCTCTAGATAGTCCCAACTTACTTTATCATACGCCTTTGAGAGGTCCAATTGAATTATCATGCCTGCCTTTCTTAGTGTCTGTAGCGTGTGAATCATTTCGTGGGCTAACAGAATGTTATACATGATCTGTCACCCCTCCACGTAACCTGATTGTTCCTCTGAGATGATTTGAGGTAAAATAGGTTTTAATCTATTATCTATGACTTTTGAAATGATCTTGTAAACCACATTGCAGAGCGCAATGGGCCTGAATTTGGACGGAGTGCAGGCATCCTTCTCCTTGGGGATTAAAGCAATAAAAGTGGAGTTTAGAGACTTTAAGATGGAGGAAGATATTCTTGAATCTTCCACCACTCCCCATATGTCCTCTTTCACAACGTCCCAGCAGGCCTTAAAGAAGTCCACAGTGAAGCCATCCGGCCCTGGCGCCTTCCCGTTGGCCATTTCTCTGACTGTTGCCTCCACCTCCTGGAGGGAAACCGGTCATTCCAGAGCACTCTTTTGCTCGTCTGAGATGAGATTGGGTATGGTTGAGGTTACCTTGGCAATGGCCTCCCTTCGATCGCAGTCTGGTTCAGTGGAAATGAATTGAAAATGACTGCGGAGTTGATTGGCTATGTCCTGGTGTGAGCTAAGAACCGCTCCATGCTCTCCTTGTATTTTGGTGATTCTATTGCTGCATCTATAGTCAATAGCAGACCTGTGGAAGAACTTAGAGTTCCTCTCACCCTCCTTCAGCCATTGATTGCGCGACTTTTGCTTCCACAGTTTTCTTCCTGCTCACATCGCTCATTCCATTTCTTCATGAGCTGCTTTTCCATCTCGATGGACTCTTGTGATGTGTTGCCCTGAATCCAACTACTATGGATCCCTTCCAGTTGCTGCTCCAACTGGCGTTTGTCTGCAAATATATCTCCAAAGACCTCTCGATTCCATGTTTTTAGCTGGGCCTTGATGAACTTGAGCCTTGCTTGTAAATTGAACATCTTTGTTCCCTCTACAGGCAGAGGTGTCTTCCACCAAGTTTTGATATTGCGGAGAAAGTCTTTGTGGGTAAGCCATAATATTTCGAAGCGGAAAGGCTTGTTCTTAGGGGTGCCCGAGATCGAAACTTGCATAGAGATGGGCCAGTGGTCTGATCCCCTGGAAGGGAGGATTTCAGAACTCATGATGTTCCCTTCAAGGAGAAGGCTTTCAGAGACTGTAAAACGATCCAATCGGGATGCTATAAGCCTATCTCCTCCTTGTCTATTGGTCCATGTGAACAAACCATTGCGAGGTCTGATGTCTACCAAACTTACTTCTTGAATAAAGGCATTAAAGGCCTGGGCATCATTGCTGAGAGCCCTAGTGCCCCCCTTCTTTTCCTCGAGAGAGGTTATCATATTAAAATCCCCACCATAAATGGCCTGAGAGGTGTTGTGCCTGTGATGCAAGCTGGTTAATTGACGGAGCAATAGAATTTTATCTTCCAGACGCTGAGGGCTGTAGATATTGGCAAATAGGAAGGAGCCTTTTTCCCCGATAATCTGCATTTGCAGGGCCAGGAATTTCTTTGAGGCTTTTGCGTTAATGAGATGGTAGACATTCAGATTCTAGAGGATGGCTAAGCCTCCGCTCATGCCTGTTCCTTCCACAGCTAGATGCTCGAGATGTCTGCCCAGACACTTAGTTATCTCAACTAATTTCTGATTTGTGCACTTGGTTTCCTGGAGGAAAACCATATCCGGTTTTTCTTGTGTGATTTTCTTTTCAGGAGCCTCTGTTTCCTGAGGCTTCCCAGTCCTCTTCCACTCCATGAGAGGACTTTCATAGTTAGCAAAGGTTTAGGAGGAGAAGGAGAAAGCCTCAAGGGCTTTCATCTTTCCCGAGTTTATCAACATTTGACCCAATTCGAGGAGAGCATATTTGTCTGATGTTATCCCTCGTTTCTTTTTATACTGGCTGCTGGCCTGCGTATGGTGTAGGGTTTGTGACTTGATGCCCAAGCCATTGGTAACTCCATGACCTCGTTTCATTCCTTTTGATACTGCATCCTGTCTGGTTAAGAACAGATGGTTAACCCTGTTAATTTCCTCTTCTGGTATTTTGTCTAACCCTTTCTGTTTCCACTGTTCCACTATTGAATTAAGATCTAGCCCCTCTTTTTCCAAAATCTCACCCAATTCTAGGTCTTCCATGCCCTGTTCACTGAGGACCATGTCCTCATCCCCTTCCTGGTCTTTGTCTTCTGAGTTTACTGTGTTGAGAGCCGCCGATTCGAAGGCTTCTTTAGTTTGATCATATATCTCTGTTACCGGCTTTACTGCTGGAATTTTTTCTACCTTATCCTTCTGAGATTACTCACCCAGTATTCCAAAGGAATTCGTTGTGCCAGTGTTTGGATCTACTGTTTTAGGAGGATTTCTGCGGTTGGCTCTGTGTCTACCTGTGGGTCGAATGAATCCATCTGAGGTCGAGGAGGGTTTCCCCTTGGGGTTTTCCTCCATTTTTTTTTGAGGGCATTCTCTAATTAAATGCCCATGCTCATGGCATTTCCAGCATCTAAATGGTATCTGCTCATAGTCAATAGTTTGAAAGTAGGTTTCATCTCTATAATCTAACATAGTCCTTCGTGCAGAGGTCCAGAGACATCCATTTCAACACAGATGCGAGCATAAGTTGTGTACCTTTTATGAAGAGTGGCTTCAGAAGCACGCACGAAAGTGCCCAAAGTGTTGCCAATTTGTTCCAGTGTTGCTAGCCTCCAGTAGTCTATTGGCAGGGAGAAAATTCTGATCCAGACTGGCACTTGAGTAAAGGTCTCCTGCTCGGGTGCGAAGTTAGGTTTCCACGGCCGCATATAGAGGCCCGCAGAAGCGTAAAAATAAGGGCCTCCTTCAAAGATCCGGTCCTTATCGTCCAGATTGGTGAAAACGACAGTGAAAAAACCCTTGGCTCCCAGGTGAAGTTGTACTTCTCCTCGTGGTTTTCAGACTTGCTTGATCCATTGACAGAGAGCTTTTTCACTGGGCCAAAACCCCATGAATTTGCAGATCACCGCATAAATAGACATATGATCCCGATATTCTTGCAGATCTGGGTCAGTGACGTTAACCCTAAGGCTATCAAGAGCCTTTGGTTTACATTGACCTTGAAACTTTGTTTGTCCACTATTTTCTCCAGAATCTCTAGATCTACCAAGATCGGGGCCTTGGTGAGCATTATTGTTCAGATCTGCTGCTTTTCTTAGCGGATCTACCCCTTGCGAGGGTTGTTCCAGGCTAATTCCGGCTTTTCTGGCTGAAACTTCCACCGTCTCTTTCGTAAGGCCGCCTGAGAGCAGTTGATCATTTCCAGCACGATTTTGGGTAGCTGAAGAACCTGAAATCTTCGAACCCTCAGCCATATTCTTACCTTTGTCTATGATGACTTGCTTGAAAGTGGGGGCTTCAGGGGCCCCCGGTCGTCCAACTTTTTGCACCAGTTTGAGACCTCATTGCCGCAGATCTTGGAGGAGATCTGGGCTTCTTGCCAGTGTTCTGGCTCTAGATCTAAGATCGTTCCTGATCTCTCTTCAGATCGCTATCTCCTCGACCACCCTCATACCGCCAACCAATCCAAGTTCACAGGAGCAGTTCATTAATATTAATTCATTTCTATAAACATATTTAAATTAATGTTATTAAACATTTTTAAATAAATGTTGTAAGTAATATATTGTCAAAATTTTTAATTAATGTTTTAAGGTTAAAAACATTTAATTACAATTCCAACATCTTATTATTATTATTATTAACCAAATCCGAATATGTTCATGTTTAGATATATTTGAATAATGTAGTTAAGTATAATAATTATGTATTAATGATTTAATTAATATGTGAATGTAATAATGGTAATATAATAATTATTTAACATTATTATTAATTAATATTAATATATTTTTTTACATATTTTTTAATTAATGTTGGATGTTATTAAACATTTTTATATAAAAAATTTAATTACATATTTTAAAACGTTTTAATTAATAATGTTTAATGCTCCAATTTATCGATATTTTAATGTTTTAATTAATTAATTAATTAATATATATTAATAAAGGATTGCATTATAGTCAAATAAAATAAACATAGGGTAGAGCAAGTCTTAATGTGATTATATTTGGTTCTGTTTAACTAATGTAGTTAACTATTATATATTAAGTAATAATATTTTAATTAATATATCAATATATTAATGTTAATAAATTAATTAATTAATATTAAAATATTTTTAATCATATTTAAATAAATTAAATTAATGAAAGTAATTAATCTATCTAATTAAATAATTAATAAATTAATTTCATAAATAATATAATATAAAAATAATTTAATATATTTAAAAAAAATTACTAATGCTTTTCCCTCATTTTTTTCCATTATTAAGATTTCCACAAATTTTTTATTTTTTATTTTCTTTTTTTATTTATGTATCTTTGGATATAAAAATATAATTTATGATATAGAATTATTACCCACATAAAAACTTAGTTGTGTGTTCTGCAAACTTTATCACATCAAAATAAAAAATCATGTATTATGTTAGAGACAATGGTTATCATCCATCAATAGTGTCTAAGGAAGAAGATAATAGTTAATATTAAGTAAACATGGATAAATATATTCTAAAATAGAGATTGTTTTTAAATGTGTTGTAAATATGCTAAAACAATTTTTTTTTAATGTACTAAATTTTTTTAATATGCGATTATTATGTCTTTTTTGTGATGAAAGTTATATATCCATAAAAGTTCGATATTATGGGGTTCAAAGAATAACACTTTTTTCCCTGTAATTGAACCTTGAGCTCTCTTGATTTGATTCTATGATGTACACTAAATTCAGAACATCCACTTCGGTGCTACAATTGCCAATGAGAATGGTATTGATCTTCGATTGTGCCAAACTAGATCCTTCATTTCACTAGAAGAGTGAGATACTTATTTTTATAAAGACGACCAACTCTTCATGGATTTTATTATAATTAATTGCAAATACTTTCTTTTAAATTTATTCAATTTAAAATACAATTTACTCATCTCAAGTGATTAAGTAGATTTTTTTAATGCTTACAAAGTTAAAATATTATTAAAATGAATTCTAAATTTGTAATAATTTATTATTATTATTATTTTATATAATAATAATAATTTAATAATATAATGTTATAATATAATTGTACTAAAATAATTATCATAATTTAATCTTACAATTTATTATTGTATTAAAATATTTTTATTATAATTTAACCTTAGAGTTTATCCCTTATATGGAAATTATGTGATAATGAAACCTTATTATTAATCATTGTAGATTTGTTTGTGCACTTGGATACATTAAGAAAGGAAATCTACAATAAGGAAGTTGAAATGGGTAGCATGGAGAGTTGAATACCCATCAACAACATTTTTTTTAAGTAATAAAAAATAAATCGGAAGAATAATTTAATAAAATAATATTTTGATCTTTATAGTTAACTGTGAGTGGGCATACATTTGAATGACATGCATAGGCAACCACTACTCCATTACCCTTGCAATAATTTAATAATCTAATTGTATTAAAATAAGTATTATAATTTAATCTTACGATTTATTATTTATTATTGTATTAAAATAATTTTATTATAATTTAATCTTATTGTTTATCCCTTATATGACAATTTTGTGATAATGAAACTTTATTATTAACCAAATCTTTCAATACACCAAATGTTAACACAAATTTTGAATACAAGAAGAAGTATAATTGCATTAGTTAAGTGATATATGATCACATGATAGTCACAAATTTTTTTTTACACTACATTGTGAAACCTAAAACTATATTATAATTTAAACCTACAGTTTATTATTTATTCATTATATTGTTTAAATAATATGAAATTGTAATTATTTTTTATTATGATACATCATGTCAACCTGATTAATCATTGTTGATTTGTTTGTGCACATGGCTACATTACGGAAGGAAGTCGAAATGGGTAGCATGGAGCTTTGAATACCCCATCAACAACAATTCTTTTTAAGTAATAAAAAATCAATAAGCAGAATAATTTAATAAAATAATATTTTGCTCTTTATAGTAACTTGTGAGTGGGCATACATTTGAATGGCATGCATAGGAAACCGCTAGGGTAATGGAGTGGAAGAAAAATTTTTAAATGCACACTTGCTAAGTGGTTAAAAATGTATACGTTTGAGAATGTGAACAACTATAAGTTCCAAAATTAATCCACATTGCAATGCAATGTTTTATAAGTTTTAATTTTAATTTCATTTATAACTAATTAGCATACATGGTTATCAACAACACGCACAGTAAATTTTTAATCATGTTTTGTAAAAAATTAATTTAAGTATGGTTTAAACATGTGATTTAGATATGCAAGGAAGTTATCACTTTTAATTCCATTCGTTGATGGAGTGGTGATGACGAGAATATATTGGCATCATCCAATTTACACCATCTGATCAAAAAAATTAATTAGAAAAATTATTAAAGTAACGAGTTCCAACAGGGGGGACGCATATCCCCCGGATGCATGTGAAACACCCTGATCGTGCAAGGATAGATCCTCCTATGCTCTAGCTGATGGTGCCCTGCAACTCCAGCTTTAATTTGATGCAAAAAATCATTTCAAAAATCATTCATAACAGTGCTTCGCTGCACCTGATCTTTAGCCACACTCTGAACCACATGTTGTCCCACTTGGCCTGTCCTTCATCGCATCTATGAGCGTGCCAAAATCCCTCCCCGCATTTGCGCTCATGCCTCAGGTCTTCAAAAGGCCCTGAAACTCCACAATCCGCCATCCCTCTGCTACTCAAGCCGGTCTCTAAAGTCATTCCTGTTATTTCCCTTTCTATCTCGCTGCTGCTCCAACACCCCTATGCACTCCCCCTGCTACACGCTCCCCTTGATGTGCGCCCTCTTACAGTATGCTCCTCCACTATAACCCTCCTGGATGCGTGCCCTTAGCGAAGTGCCCCCCAGTTGTGTGCCTACTTGTGGAAAGCCCCTCCTCTTGTGCCCCTCCCTGCTACGCGATATTTGCAGTGGACTCCCCTACTGTGCACCCCTCGCTGTGTGACCCCTTGTTGTGCGCCCCCCCTTCACTCACCTCTGTTGCTCGCACTCCTACTGCACGTCTCACTGCTCTTCTCATCAGCTCCCCCATGGCCTCGTGATAATGTCAAAATCACATCATGGGTAGCCAAAGAGGTGCGTTCTCGGGGTGCTATCACCGTGGTCAAGATCAGCATCCATAATCCATTGAGGGTTCCTCTTCGGGCAGCTATGACAGTCAGGCTACTCAAATTCCTGACCGCTCCTAGGAAGAGATCTCCTTAACCCTGGAGAAACCAAGGGGTAGAAAAGGACCTAGGAAGTCCACCATTGTGCATTTTGAGCTGCCCACTTTTCGGAAAACCGAGCCGCTCCCTGTTCATGAACCAATAGAGGAGGAGACGGACGCTTGGATCATGGATTCACATGGAGTATGGACTATAGTTCCAGATCCAGAGTACCATGTTGCTCCTATCTTCTGTGTTCCTATCCCGAAGCCCTCGCGTGAGCCAACTGCCGAGGAGGAGGCCATTGCACATGAATATGGATACCTTATCGAGGAGGAGGACCTCGCAACAAAGGATGATGATGGAACACCATGACTGCGCGGCTGCTCGACTCATCTCTGTTTTCTGTCAACTCCAGACATACTACAGTTTTTTTGTTTTTTATGTGTTATGGAACATTTTGTAAATCAACACTGTTTGACTCCATTAAGGGATTGGTTTCCTCCTTGGAGGCAGCCCCAAACCTGTTTATTTTTTAAAGCTACCAAGGCTAGGATAAGCTAATCACTGCTTGCCATCTCAGCCTACTACCTATGTAATGTTTCTTTTATGATATAATATAGCTTAGCCTAACTTACAGAAAAAAACCGGGGGGGGGGGGGCGCCTATCGGCGTAAATATATTAATATTAATACAAATTTAATGATATCATGGTAGATATATTAATATTAATATAAGATTTAATGATAATAATAATTTATTTATTTTTGTAAGCTTGGTAGTACTTTTCATTTTTCTCATTTTTCTCTCTTTTTTTTTACTCCATCCTCATCAACAAAAGTTCCAAATATTACAACTTTGACTTGGAAATGTGTATGTCTCTAGATATTTAATATATCCATAGGATATTGTTTTCCTTTAAAAGATTCATTTTATAATTATTTAATCAAAAGAAATATTAAAAGATATTGGAGCAAGATTTTTGATTCTTTGTGTTGAATTAACCTTTTTACTTTATTTTATGAAATGATATTAATTTAGTAAAGAATAAAGATGTTTAAAATTTTACCTCATTTAGAATTTTGATGTGGTAAAATTTATTGTTGAAAGTAAATTTATACGATAAAATTAACTATACTACAATTATCTTATGCTTTTAATAGTTATTGTATCATACAAATTGAATTTGAATAACCGTATAAAACATTTAAATTAATTATTTTATTTTTAAATTTAAAAAATATATATATATTTTGAGAGTGACCCAAATCTCTACTTTTGTTAATTGAAATGTAATTTTATTTAAGCTTTTTATTATGGAAAAACTGAATAAATATATATATGCCCTGCCCATGTAGTTGAAATTAAAACCAACCCTTCAAATTTAATCATTACATGAAATGCATATAACTTCATAGTTATTACTTTGGTAAAATTGTTGTAGCAATTAGATAAACCCCAAATGAAGGAAGCCATCGGGATGAGGCACATCTCATTCTACCCTTACGCCATATGCCTAACGCGTCTGGATGCATAAAAGTCCTCTCACGGTCACTGGTATCTGGTCACGGTCACTGGTATCTGCACGTGCATCTCAGGTGGTCTTATAGGGTTTTAATATGATTTTTGAGAATGCTATTTCTTAGTGTGTTAGGGATAATATGCACTTTCGGCTGACTTCTGTTTCTAGGAAAGTTAGGAATTGTTTTAATGAAATAACATTCTTATTTACCTTTTGCATTTTTTTTTGGTTAATGACAATGGAGATTTTTGTATCGAATGATTTTGTTACATGTTTCTTCATTAATTCTATAGATATTTTCCTGAGTTCTTTTCTGAACCGTATGTTATAATTTTTTCTTGCTTATGCTTATCCATATGTGGGTTTCATTATATAATTGCATGTCTATTTTATATTTATATTTAATATATAGTACATGTGAATCTTGTTTTGATTTTTGTTGTTTTAGGCAAAGATGTGAAATTATGGCCTTTCTTGGAATGCAGGCATGGGAAAATAGCATGTCTTCTACTTCAGTTTACCACTAAACACATTCATCCTGTTCATAACTTGGATGGGAAAATTATGTCTTCTGCTTCATTCTGCTTCATTTTACCTATAAACGTTTTCAACATGTTCATGACTTGAGTATTGACATTGAATTCAGAGTAAGCATGATAACTATTGAGAACAAGGTCATTAAACTCCAGATCTTGAATATAGTAAGGATTCATTACCTCATTTTAGTTATGAGTATGATACAAAAATATAAATGGAAATGACAACAATATTATTGAGCAATGTCTTGGAAAGATTCTTGACAACATGTAACACACTTCCTATTATAGGAAAGTTGAACCAAAATGAGGATGATAGAATTCGGCTTTTGTTTCCTTTGTTCAATAATATAGGTTAGCTACTAACTACCAGGTTGTTAATAGGAAATAACATAAGAATTTTCCACTTAATGTTTTGTATATATACTTTATTTTTGGATCGAGTTAAATAAAATTTAACGCAATGTCTGTATTCGCTCACCAAATTCTTTTAAGCATCTCGTTTAAATTCAAATCAAGTTACTCTGTTTGACCGCATTCCTCGTTTAATTTCAAACCAAACTACTCATATTTGACATTTATTAATCATTTATGTGTGCTATCTTTCTTTCATTAACCTAATCGCACAAGAAAAGTTATTGTTTGATGCTTTATTCATTCACTTAGATGTATTTCATTTTTTAGAGAGTTGTTCTTCTTGTGTTGGTTTCTACATATGCTCAATATTGGTATCATCTCTTTTTAGGAAGTCATAGCTCGTAGTTTCATGCCATTTTTTGTAATGTTCATCAAATCATTGCAAGACATATAATGCAAAGGAAACTTTATTTTGCAATTGAAAGCCTCGAAGTTCTTGAAGTTTCAAGAGATACTTGAGTGTTTTGTTAGAAGAACAATGTTAGTGTAAGCCATGTCTAAACTTTTGTTTTCTCAATTTTTTTGAAAGACATGGAATTCTTTATTTTTTGCATGCTAATTTTTGCAAACATAGAAATGCATTTCTCCTCGATTTAATGGACAAAAATCTATTGAATTGCTCTATGTTTTATTTCTAAATGGTTGAAAATTGGGGAAGTAATTTCTCCACTTTGCTTAATTATACATTTTTTTTTCAACGGCTTTTGAAGGTGTACGTTCTAGCTCATCTTGATTTGCTTGTGGAGTTTGGTGTGTTAGAATAATATTATTTTTATGTATTTTGAGGTTATATGATTTTTTATTTTCCTAATAAGATGTGTGTTATTTTCAAATTGAGAAGTAATTTTTTTATTCCAGGATCATTGTTTTTTTGTTGTTAGAGAACTTGCTTCTCTATCACATGAAATGCCTACTTTATTAAAATTCGTGGGATTCACTCACTTTGTTTTATGTACGTCTTGTTTCCCTATTTTTGAAAACCAAGGCAATTAATTTTTTGTTTTTCTTAATTTTAATAGTTTTTTTTGTTTTGTTTGTTATTTTTTAATAACTTTGTTTTGTACATTCTTGTTCATCTTGAATACTTTTTTCAAGTTTGGTTTTTACATGTTCAAATAAAATTATTGATGTATATTTAGACGTTATATACCTTTTCATGCCCCTAATTTGATGTGTATTATGTTTCCAGGTTTACAAGTAATATTTTTTATTCCTTGATTTTTTTTTCTTTTAGAAGCTTGGTCCTCTCTCACATGGCATGCCTGCTTCCTTAAATTCACTTTGTTTTATGTATTCGGATTGACTATGAGTCTCTAGTAACATCCTTGATGTTTTATACTAGTTACTTTTCCTAAGATGCTTCCTTAGTTGAGTTGGGCCAACTAATGTACTAATTGTAGATGAAATATCTACTATGAAAGCATTCATACCTAACCGAAAGGAACATCTCAAGGACATAGAGATCATGAATGAGATGATGACAAATAGGGCTTACTCATAGTCTCATGAATGGTTAGTTTCTCTACATCTCTGCTCTTTGAGGGTTACTTTCCATTCCCTAAATTTCCATAAATAATTAGTTGGCATTAGTGTCGAATAACCTACTTGTTTATAATTTTTTCAAGGTCATCTTTGCAAACTCATTTATCATCAAAATTCATAGCTATATGTTTTAACTACTCCATTATGCATTTTATCACCAAAATGAGCAGTGGATGAGAAATTTAGGAATGCAATATTTATTACCTCTTGATATCCTCTCACTTTTTGTCGGTTCATGCCAAGTTTCCAACACGTAGGGGTAACCTTGGATATTTATTGCAGTCTATTGATTTATTCAAAGACAACAAATCAAACCAATGGAAAATAAACTTCACAAATGACAAATCACTACTAGCTTGGGATGAACCGTGGAAACTAGTTCCTACCATTAGGTTGTGGAGTTAGATGATGACTAAAGAAAATGCTTGTTGGCCAATGGAAAATTTGATCATGAATTTGCACTGAATTCATATCACGTGATCAAGATGTCCCAATTCCTATGGAAATGTGGGAAACACAACCCTATCTTTCTCGCTCAAAATAGGCACTTTGTGGTTGTTCTCTAAAATGAAATCAATATATGAATATCATGTTATTTAGGATCATGTAATAATATGGCTAATTCTCAACTATATGTGAATGGAATTCCTATGGCTTGGGGTTTCCATGATTTAAAATTTTCCATGTGAACACAACAACTGGCTAGAAACAAGAAACATTGAAATTGATTTCCCACAATTAGACATCCCTTAGGTTACTAGGCTCGCATGATACGACTGAATAATTTCTATCATTATGCACATGATAAAAAAGAGAGATATATAGTTTTTAATTCCCCTTCTAACCCCTCTAAGGCATTATTATTGCAACCCTTTCAGCCATGATAAAGTATCCTAACAAGATCATTTTTCTAGCGTATGGGGTAAGAGAGAGGGAATTCATACTACTCACAAAACATCAATGTCCTTATTTCTATAGTGAATCGATAATAAAATCTATAAATTGTGATAATGAATTTTAATTTAAAAAATGATATGAACCACTATCATGCAAGTTCCTTCCTACCACATTAACAACTTTTTTTCTTAAGGTGTAGAAGATTTGAAGGTCAAAGTTAGCGGTGATGGAACTATGGCAAGTTGTTGTGGCATTTTTGGCAAAATATGGCCTTGGTTTCTATGCCCCATGAAGCATATATCATCGCTACTACCTCTATTATTCTACCATGAATTATTACCACACATGACTACTACAAAAATCATGCAATGTAACAAGAAATCAAAATATGATTTTGTTCCACTAATGCTAATTGAATTAAATAGAATTAAATTATAAATAACAAAAACAATTCCTAGAAATGGTTCCCTCAAAGGCAACAATTTTTCCACCGCAATATTGCTTTGGAAATAACTTTTTTTTGTTGGATATAATCCCAACTACCACATTCACTCTCCATAACTCTATCATTTTTTGTGTACCAAAAAATCTATCACAGATTTCCTTTGAAGGTTGAAGTGATGCACAACCTATTGAATTTTTGACTTGTGTACTTTTCTCCTCGCATGGATGGGCATACTAAATACAATGAATGGTTTGAATACCAGTTGATTACAAAAAATCCCCTGATCTAATGTTATCCAATATTGTGTCCAGACTTAATTTGTGAAGCACTTAGTGGTCTATTTCTCAAATATTTTATCATTGATGCAATTTTATGTAGGGCTTCATGATGCCAACAAATGTTACTAAACCAAAATTCATTGCTAGGAATTTCGCATATAGCTAAAATATACCATCCAGTAAATTCGTGATTTGGTAGTATTTGTGAATATGATATTTTGTTGAGTACTTAAAAAAGTGTACTATTTACATGAATCACCAGGACTCTATTTCAGGCCACACAAAGTATTTCTAAATTTATGATTACTAAGTTAAAAAAAACATACCCAAAATTGGGATTCTAAGGTGGTTTAAAAGGAGCAACAACTCTGCTTTTTTTTTTGTAAATGAATTTTACCTATGGAATCAAATGCTAAACATATCTAAGTTTGACTCTTGTATGCTCTATTTTAAGATTTTTGTTTGATAATTGTCTTCACTTTTATCCTCTGCCTCTTTCTTCACTTGATCTTAGAGCCAAGGGTTATTAGAGCTTGACAAGAAGTCAAGGCTTATATTAGTAATAAATTGTAGCTTCAAGAAAAATCTTGAAAAAGCCATTGATTCCCGATTTGAATGGAAAATCTATGATTATTGGGAAATCACAATGATTTCTTTGTTTTTTTTTCTCAATATATATGGGATCTTATAGAGAATGAGTTCCAATAACCAACCAATGCAACAACATACAATGCATTGACACAAGTAAAGAAACCTTTGTTGATAGATAATAGGAATAAAGAATCCAAAATCCTCCTCTACATATTCCAAGTAGTGCACGAGAGTATTTTTCTGAGGATTGCAATAAAAAGAAAATCTGAGAAATCATGGGTCTTAGTAAGTCAAATAAGATATCATGGTGAGACATGAAGAAAGGAGAGTGGTTGAAAATATTGTAAGAAGTTCACTAGAAAGGTTTGAATCTATTTTTGTGACATAAAGGTTGTTATAGCTCAATCGTACATAACAAAAAGTTAATTTTTTTTAGGAAAAACTTGAGCCAACAATTAAATCAAAAGAGAGGAGCCCCAATTTCTATGTCTCCATTCCATGTCACATATGGCATCAAAGCTCACTACCTACAAAGGCAACAACAATACACCAAGGGTAGCGCCCATACAAGGTGCTTAGGAAGGAGACAATGAAGCAGGCCAATATAATTGCTCTATGCATGAATATGCACTATGGGCCTTAAGACATTTTAATACTTAAGTGACCTTTTATTTGACCGATGCGGGATATATCCATGGCCATAAAACAA
This sequence comes from Pinus albicaulis, assembly GCA_034641835.2. NCBI lineage: Eukaryota > Viridiplantae > Streptophyta > Pinopsida > Pinales > Pinaceae > Pinus > Pinus albicaulis. The sequence goes on from CM076578.1 coordinate 1,074,535,678, forward strand.
AAGTCTTCGTAGGTCATACTAATTATTGAATTCAAGTGTTAATGCAATGACTTAATTAAATGATATATGCTATTACAATGTCACAAAACTACCATAATTTTGATGTCTTCTATTTTTTATCCAAGTGGATATTGGTGGCCACCCACCTATTCCATTTTGACCCCCACAATCGGTTCTTTCAGTTTTTCACTTTCAACACAACTTACTATTTTAGCAAGTTTTTGGGTCCTAGACTTTCAGAGCCGTTTTGGGACCCTAATGATCCAGGTGGATATTGGTAGCCACCCACCTATTCCATTTGAAAATCCACCATCAGTTCTTTCAGTTTTTTAGTTTCATCACAACTTACTATTTTTAGCAATTTTTCAGGTCCTGAACTTCTGAATCTATTTTGAGGCTCTAAAAGAGGTTTTTTCGGAAAAAAGAGAGCATCATGGGTCCATGGACCGATGTTGCTTGACACCAAAAGTTGTACTCCTCAGAAAAATATTTCTAACGAGGTATTGAGTGCGTCAAACGGAGATCATATGCCAAAGTTACATCCCCAAGAAGTTAAAACACCAATTTACCCAAATGGGGCCCATAGTTTTGGCGCTTCATCTCCTAGGGTTAGGTTTTTTGATTTTTAGAGTTTTCCATTGTTTCTCAATAATAAATAGGCCATATAGCCTCATTGTAACACAGTTCAGAGGCCTATAGCCACCAGATCTCTTCTGAGAGATAAGCTACCAACGCCCTAGCTAATTTATTTCCTTTATGTGTGTAAGCATATTTATGTTATTTGATATTAATGAAATTAAGTATTATTTCCACTGCATCTCTTTGTTTATGTCTATTTCTGTATTTTATTGTGTTCCTACATAAATCTGGATCAATTTTTATCAACGTCGCATGACAAATGGTTAAAGTATCACCGATTTCCATGATCCACATTCTTAGAATGAAAGCCATATTCCTCGTTGAATTAAATTCCACAATGGAAGCATTGAAGAGGAAAAGAGTATAAAATGAAGCTTGAACATGATATAGAGGTCGGCATAACTATAAACAAGATGTTGTGGAGAAATATATGACACAGGTATATAAATCCAATAGGATGGCAACAATGAAGACGGTTGATGATATTTTGAGGAAAAATAAAAAGAAAGGATAGGAATGTAACTTAAAATTTTGGTGGAAAAGAGGTTGTTGAATAAATATTTTAAGAAAGGGAATATAAGTAATAAAAAAATGTTGATTATGACACATAAAAAAAAAAAGTTTATTGAATTTGAAAGTAAATCATCCCAATAAATCAAACAAGGTTCTCTTATGGAAGTTGTCATATGTGACAGTCACCATTGATGGTAACATTTTATGGAGCAGGACCACCAAACATGTTTACCATTGTAGCCATGATAAATGTTCAAAGGGAATATTTATATTAAGGAAATTATTGTTCTAATTACCCATGCACCCATGCAGAACTCAAGGTGCATATACATCACCTTTGTTTGGGATGGAGGGTTATTTCTATTGTGTGAGTCAACTTATGGTTCCAGTTTTGACCACGAGTATATGTCATTCTCTCTTGAAATATTGATTTTAACAAAAAATATTGGAATTTATACCATGTAACTGGACTAAAGTGTGGGAACTTGCTTCATGGTGGAGTAGTGCCTCTCTAGTCTGAAATACACTCATTTCCACTTGCAGTCCACCCGTGTTAATATTGGTGGTACCTATTGTTGCACACAGAATAAATATGTTGGATAGAAATACCATTCTTGGCATAACCATCATTGTTGTTGCTATAATCTATTTTCTTTTGGCTATAGTTCTTTGGAATAAATTAAGAAGACATGTAACATAGTAGGGAGTTGCAGATGAGAAATATTTTGACACCTCACAGGCTTTCTGACACCTTCATATCTAACTTTTTTTTTCTATTCTATAATAATTTCTGTAAGGATCTCACTATTGTGGATCTCTTTAAATCTACTAGTAATTTTAATCAAGCAAAAAATTGGCTATGGAGGCTTTGGATTGGCATTTAGATCCACTCTAGTAGATGGCATAATATTGCAATTAAAAGGTTGACAGAAGAATGTGGTCAGATGGAGCATGAATTTAAGGCTAAATTAGAAGCTCTATTAAGAGCCCAACATAAGTATTTAGTGTCATTGCAAGGGTACTGCAAATATTGGAATGAAATATTGTTGATTTATTACTATATGGATAGTGTGAGTTTGGATCATTGGTTCATGAAAGGCTTGATGGAGGCTCAATTCTTGACTTTGCACAAGGCTAAGAATTATTCAAGGATCAAGCAAGGGATTATCATATTTGCATACGGTATGTGAGCCTCACATTGTACATCATGATATCAAGTCAAGAAACTTTTTGTTAGATGCGAAATTTGAAGCTCATTTGGCATATTTCAACCTTTCAAGGCTAATTTTACTTTTTGATACTCATGGGAACATTGGGATACATTCCCCCATAATATGGAAAATATTGGTAGGACACTCACAATAGTGATGTGTATAGCTCCAGGGTTGTAATTTTATAGATGCTCACAAGAAAGAGGCTTATGGATGTCTCCAATCCAACTAGTTGTAGGTATTTGGTGGCATGGGTTCAACAAATGAGGTCTAAGGGGAAGCATGATTAGGTTTTTGACCCCTTAAAGAGTAATAAGGGATATGAGGAATAGAAGTTGCATGTACTTGATAATTAATGTAAATGTTTAAATCAATTTCCTTCGAGAATACCTGCCATTCAAGTAGTAGTATCTTGGATGCAAACTGTTGGAGTTAATGCCCAACACATTAAATTTCACCTTATTACTGATGAATGATCTGACTAAATATTTCGCCTTTCAAAGAACAATTTTGAATCATGTGGATATATGGTCTTGTTTTAGTTTTTTCAAGTTTGTGGGATCATGGATTAACTCAGTAGATGCATTGCCTTGTAAATAAAAATAAGTGATAGTTGTTATCATATTAGTAATATACTAGATTTCCATTCATTGAAAATTGGAAATTGCCTTATTAGCCATAATTCCATATTCTTCATTGGATAGGTGTTGACATAAGGTTCCTGCAACTGATGGAACATATTAATGGTGAGTAATGTTGTTTGTTGAAATTAACAAAGAGTTTCAAGGCTTATTATTATCCAAATTTTTCATTATCAAGAAACATTTGGTGGAATATTCACGCAATAGGTTAATTGTTGAAGATGTCATTATGAAAAACAGGGAAGAACCAGAGTTTATATTTCTCGCAAGAGTCTAAGAAATTAACAGCTCGAAATTTTCAAATCCATATCCAAGGGTTTTTCGACAGGGTGAAATGCATTGGAGATATAATGAGGCCACCCTTCGAAAAGGGTAGAATTCTAAAACTTCCCACGACAAGATCAATGGTCCACCCTCACTCCAAGTGGCCATCATCATTATCCAAAAACCACCAATAGAGGTGTCCGAAGAAAGTTTTTGGTTTCTACCAAACCATTTGTTATTTCACTGATGTGGATGCAACAATAGTCAAGCATGCACACATCTTTTTTCCATTCCAACACACACATATCTATTTTGGTCAATAGCCAAATTATATATTATGAATATTTGTAATTGGGCGGGGTTTATTCTATATAATAAAGGTAACTTTCATTTTAATAAGGAATTTTGATATTATATATTTTATATGTAATATTAAAATTAACTAAACCTTTGTAATTAAAACAACAACAAAAAATCCCATTATCATAACTGAAAGAAAACTGAAATCTCATTATTATAATTGAAATAAAAATTAGTTTTATAATTGATTCTTAAAAAGTTAGTATACGAGGAAGGAATAGAAGTTGGAAGAAAACATTTAGAGGGGGTTCAGAGTCTGCAAATAAGGAGGAAAATGTAATGATAAAATCTCCCAGAAACCGAATAATATAAGCCAGTTTTGATTCCAATTCTTGTGGTATTTGAAAATTGTTTTTCCTTTAATTTTTTATCATTCATTAATATTTTCTTATACTGGTATGAGTGTAATTTATAAGTTGCTTGATTTAAATAAGATTCATGAATTTGCTTGTACTTAATGGTACTCATGTTTTTTGTTTGAATACCTTATGGGGAGTTCCACCATATCAGGAATTCACCCAGATGTCTTGTCCTTTGCATCACTTCTTTTGTAGGGTTTAAAGATTGAGATTCTTAAGTGCCTCAGTGAAAAAGCCCTATTTTATTTATTTCCTTCTAGTCATATCTTAAATAGCAATCCCTACAACCCTCATTTGTCTTTTACAATCTCATTTTGAATGCTATGGTTTTGAATTAGATTGATCATTACAGTTTGCATGATATTTCCCACTCCAACTAGTCATTTTTAAAAAAATTTCATCATCTTATTTTGATGTCTTGGGAACTGGTTCCCCTACAGCCACGAACTGTATCCAAGGTAACAACATCAATCAGCGTTTTTTTCGGTGATGAAATTGAAATATCTTCCCTGGGATTTTATTGGAAATTTTATAATTGATTATTGAAGGTGACAAGAACCAATATATCGATGTAAATATTCACATATTTTCTTCACTTTGGGCATTCCTTTGTTGGGTTTTTAAAATGACAGCCCCTATATTCTCGTCTAACAAGCCTTCTTCAGGAAGAGAAGGAATTATTGAGTTGCAAACCACCCCTTGCAGGTCTTATCTTGTATGTGTTGTTGGTTCCCCTATTTTAAATTCTTATATTCAAATGAAAGGTTGGTTTTTTCAGAATATGATCCAATATATGACTCATATGATTCAAAGGAGGATTCAGGTACAGTTCTTGGAACAACCTCACTCACAGGAATATGCCATAAATGAACTGATGAATAATTTTTCTATTGGAAGGAAGAAAATGTTGTTCTTGAAATAAAGGTAAGGAATTTCCATGAATTAGATCATACACATCCTGTTTTGTAGAGTGAGCCCAAATTTGAACCAAGACATGGTTGTGGCTACCTTGGGGAAAAAACATACATTAAAAAATTATTGAAAAAAATTAAGCTTATTTCATAAATGCTACACCAATTTTTGGTCATCTAACCTGTTACTATTAGATGGAATAAAGTACACCATCAAAGACCAATTTTACCATAGTAAAATTGCTTTCACTATGAAAAATAATTTAATAACCCATAGTTTATTAATTTGTTTTGGGTATAAACAAGAAACCCCGTGAGGAATAATTAAATAAATCCTTATTTGTTTGATTTTCCTCTAGGGATAATTAATTAAACCACTTTTTAATTAATATTCTTGGTCATATTTAACACATAACAGGAAAATTAATTAGATAAATCATTATTTATCTTATTATTTTCTAGGAATAATTATTTAAATCGTTATTTAATAATATTCCTTGTTAAATTTGACTAAATCATTTATAAATAATTGAATAAATAATTATTCTTTAACCACATTCTTAAAATAATAAATAAATCATTTATTTATTTATTATTTCTAAATAAAGGGATTTGACCAAAGTCAAATTCATTTTCCCTCCAACAAAAATAATAAAATATTCCATAAAAGTTGGATCTAGATTTGGTTAATAATATTTTAATTATGCACCAATATCTAGACTAACTCAATATTTTATTATAAATAGAAGGGTTTTCCATTCATTCTCCACCTTTTGTTGCCTATAGATCACCCTTGATCTATACTTTTGGTCTAACTTTGATCCTCCCATCATTGCCATATTTTTCTACTTTTTGCTTCTTAACTCCCTTTGAGTTCCATTTTTGTCTGGGTTTTCTTCACCATCAAGAGAGAGAGATCTTAGATCTGAAGCACTGAGGACATACAAGAACCCATCCCATTGAGGGGGACTAGTAACACCTTTCTATGTTCCCTTCCCAGGTATCATAATACAGAAAAATATTTAAAAATTCTTGTCTTGTTCATTGGATGCATGGAGCAACTCTTTCTTATTCTTGTTGTTTAATGTATTTAACTACATAGATATGGATTTTTTTAACATTTGTTCTGATCACTAACTGCAGATCTAAGGAAATTGACAGCCATCTTTGATTTTAGGGCTATTTTTTATGTAGAGCTAAAGTGAGTTTTTTCATACGCTTGTGATTAGAATTCACACTAACAACTAGTGACTCTAAAAGTGTTTTTAATTACGACCGCTGTTGTTTTTCAGATCCCCACTCAGCCCCTGGGGTTTTTCTTCAGCTTCTTATTTTTCATTTCTTGATGTTTTTTTTAATCATGTTAACCCTAAAACAGTAAAAATTCTAAATTATGTGTGTTTATGGGCCTTTTGCGCAGGTGATAGGTATTTGCCGCAACAAAGATGACACTTTTTCTTGAAACCTGCTCCCGAGATAGCTGGAAGTGCAAGTCACACTTTTTGGCCCAAAACCTGCGATCTCAGCTCTAAGGTAGTGGATATCTGCTCAAAAGCTGCGACCTCAGTGGAAAATGGGTCTGAACCCGCAAATTGTACTTTTTTCGAGGTTTTTTCCTGTGATTTTTCTGGGTTTGTCTGGGGCATTGTTCAGGGTTGTCTGATCTCCCTCTTCACCCATCTTGGACCTATACTTGCTTAGTTTTACTCTTCAAAGTAGGAACCAAGCCCCTTAGGGCTTCAACATGCTTCCACCTATTTTCGAGGAGTTTAGCTGAAGCAGGTCTTCTGAGATTTCATTGTTTTTCATCCATTTTTCAGATCTGAACCTGCACTTTCAAATCCATTATAGATCAGTTATTAATCCATCCAAAACACCTCTTTTCAGTTTTTCTTGGTCCTCCTTTAGGTTCTACTCCATTTTCCTTCAGGTTTTTTCCTTTCTCCGCCTTTTTTGCAGCATTTTTCCCTCTGGTTTTTGTTGTTTTCTACGCCCCTTTCCAGCAGATCTAACCTTTAGATCCCTATCCCTCTTGAACTTAGATCCATTGACCATTTTGTGTTTTTTTAGTATATTTCACCCACCCATGGATTAGTTGTTGAGAACCCCTCCTCCTTGGGTTTAAATTTATGCATCTTTAACTATTTATTTTATTGTCGCTTTCAATTTCCTTTACTCTCGCTTCCAGTTTTATTTACAGGTATACAACATACTTTTTATTTTATTTTTTCTCTACACATATCTAGGCTTGATTAAAATTAACACACTTATCACATACACGCACACCTAAAGTGAAGAGTGCCTGGTTAACACCGCCAGGCCAAGACTTAAACCATTGTAATTAATTTATCTGCACCTCCCTTCCCTTGTTTACCTCTCTTCATTATTAGGTTTCATGTCTCTTTCCCATCATTACGCCCCCAAGGAATTTATCCCAGAGAATCCAAGGCCTTCATCCTCAGTTTCATTTTGGAAGACTTACCCCACCGCGTAGTGTTCAAGTTCGTCCTCCACCGAGTCCCCATTCTGACTCTGATTTTGGTTCATCGTGTTCCCCTTCTAGTTCTATCCCTGGCCCTCCTCCACCTTTAACCTTCATCATGTCTGGTCAAGGACCTAACACTGGTGGTGGCCCTGACGCTAATGGTGGAAACGCGACTAGTGGTTCCGCAACATGAACTATTCCAGCTGCTCCCTTGCTTCCTTATATGGCGGGCCTAAGCCTTCCTGATTTTAGCCAGATGATTAATGACCCCATACACGATGATCCAGGTTGGCCTGTTATGCCAACCAAGATTCCTTTAGACATCCCCAAGTTTGAAGGAAATGTTGGAGAGGATCCTACCAACCATGTTCGTTCTTTCCACATGTGGTGTTTTTCTAACTCCATCACCGATGACTATGTCCGTCTTCGGTTATTCCAGCGTACACTTACTGGAGAAGATTCCATGTGGTATGTCGACCATACCTCCTCCTCTCATAATACTTTAGTGACCCTTTCCAAGGCTTTTCTATCTTACTTCCATCTTCCCCTTCGTTATGACACCAGTACCGAACTCTTTACCTCTTTCTCCAAACTTCTTCTACCTGCTTATCTGACCATATTAAAGAATGGCGTAGAAGGAAGAGCCTATGTCGAGCCCTTTTTTTCGAAGAGCATGTCTACATGGATTGGTTTCTCAAAAACCTTTTGCCTTCTATTGGTAAATATTTCACATCTCACTTCCCTCAGACAGAGGAAGTTTCCGTCCAAATTTCGTTGAAATATGACTTGATCTACGCATAATCCGGTTATGTTTATACCGTCTTACCTGATCTCCCTACACCTGGTGGTGCCAACGCACCGGGGGCATCTCATGCCACTGATGGTATTGTTTGATCCCTTTCACATCTGTACACTCATCCTCCTATGGGTTATGGTTTCCCTCAGGGAGGGACTAGTTCCTCTAGCACCTTTCCCCCTCCCGTCAGCATGTATTCAGGACATGAAATGCCTCACGCTTTTTCCCAACCACATCCTATGATGTCAGGCCTGCTTTTTCCCAATATTTTCACCCCAATGTTTCCCAACCTCCTTATTATCTGTATCAGCAACCCAGCGCTCCAACTCCTCCAACAAAAGCACCTCAGCCTCCCTTGCCTTCTCAATCTCCTCAACAGCAACAACACCCCCCCCCTCAAGGTTAGGTGTATGCACAGTAGAGTGCAACTAATCCTCCCACTTCCAAAAATAAGAGGAAAGGAAACCAGAACCAACCTGTTCCTGGTAATCCAGGAAACAATCCCCAACGGAATACATCTAACACTGCAACCCAGCAACACAACACTCAACCCAAGCAGGACAGGCCTGTTTGCACAAGTAAATATTGTTCTTGTTACGGTTTCTATGGTCACTATACCCATGATTGTCCCCTTTTACCTCAGATGCGTCCAATGTGGGAAGATCAAGCAACGTCTTGAGGACAGCAAGCCTATTATTCATTTCCTCCTAATGCTGCGCCTATCCAACTGGATGTGTTTACCAATCCTTTCCCTCGACAAGGATATGTGGGTGCCCAACCCCCTGAAAGTGAGGCAGCCACTCAACCTCCTCCATCTAGTACCTCTAATTACCATATCCTCATGATGAAATGTGACCAGATCAATACCGCTCAACTTAACCTTCAAACTTGGTCCATCCAATACAACAAGCCCCCTACTACGTCTGCCACCGAGCCCCCATCTTCAGGTCCCACAGAGCCCCTTTCGACACCCAATGGTCCTTTACAAATCTCTTAGCTTAAGGCAAAGGTTCATACCAAGATCCCCAAGGGACCATTACATCGAAACGTCACTTCCGGTAAAGCCGCCCACTCCTACAATATAGTAGATGACTTGGGGCAATCCCCTGCCACCATGTCAATGCTATAGGTCCTCCAATTGTGCGCTTCACAATGAAAAGATATACTAACTGTTATGGGAGTTATGGATCCTTGAAATGATCGTTTGATTTTCTTCGATGTTGACAAGTCAGAGCACCCACCCCTACCTGCATCCATCGCCTTCCAAATACCTATTAAGATTCAGAATGCCAACGTCTCCCATTGTATCATTGACAAGGGGGCATCCACCTGCATGATTTCTTCTTCTATTTGGAAAAATCTTGGATTTCCCAAGTTATCCCCTTCCACTATCACCCTCCATGCATGGGATGGCCACTCTTCCTAGCCCCTTGACATGTCCCGCAATTGTCCTATTACTCTTGCAGGCAAGACTATTTTTGTTGACGTTGAAGTCATTGATGCCCCCTTAGACTACAACATTCTATTGGGTCATAGCTACACTTATGCAATGTCCGTTGTCCCATCTTCGGTTCACCGTAATATGTGCTTTCCTCACAACGTAAATATCGTCACCATAGATCAGTTGATAAATTATCAGACCTCTATAGAGTCCATTATTTCTTCGGTGGCCAATAAACAAGTATTTGAACCTCCGACCAGTGTCTCACCTATAGTCTGTAAATATTCCTCTTTACTTGGTTCATTCCCTAGTCTCCCCCCTCCTATCTCTGACCCTAACTCGTCGAATGTTTTTCATGACGTAATCGTCTTAGTCCAACCTTAAACAGTCCAGTTTGACTAGCCAGCAACCCCGCCCTTTGCAACCTACTCCTAGTACTTCGACTCAGCCTTCAGGACCTCCTCCTCAAGGCCCCTCATATATAGTTGGTGTCCATGATTCTATCTATCCTTTTGTAACGGTTCCCCCTAGCCTTAAGCATCTCGAAGTTGTCCTGCCCATACATTACCCCTCCAGTCAGATATCGTTTCTTGCTCCCCCTGCTAGAGTATTTTTGGTACCTGTTATGGCTACATTGTCTCTTCCCAACATGACCCTGCGGATGCCATTCTGGTACATTGATCCCCCAGCCAATACCCCGCCTGGTTAGCCCAAACCTTACACTGCCTTGACCCCGGTCCAACCGGTCTCCATGACCCCTCCCTTTGCTTTTGTGCCTCAGCCACCTCAACAGGAACCTACTCCTATTGTGAAAGCCTTAGGTGAGGGGTGAAAAGCTCGAAAAAAGGAACCTAAGGACAAGGCTTCCCAGAAAACACCTGCTCCTTCTAAGCCTCCAAAGCGTACACCTTCATGTGCTTTGTGTGATGTTGTCGGTCATTCCACCCATCATTGCCCTGAATTTCCTCATATCAAACCCATGGTCAACGTCGTGTTTCCCAAGTCTGATGTCCCAGAAGCCCATGTTACTTTACTGACTTCAGCCAAGAAACTCAAGACTGTGCACACAAACCACCCTTGAGCTTTGTGTGATCTCCAAGGCCACTATACTCACCTCTATCCCCGCCTCGCAGACTACCGCACCTCCTTGGAAGTGGTTCGCCAATACGAGGTCGAGCGCAATGAGTTTGCCTCTCCCTTACTTGTGCATTATGCTTCAGAAAAACTAGAAGACACATCCACTCCCATTGACATACCCCCTCCCGATGTCGATATGATGGATACTTTGACCACTATCCTCTACCTGTCATCATCTATGATATCCATGGTGGAAGACCCTTCTGGGGCATCCCCTTTGGTTTCGCCTGACCTCCCTTCATCGATCACCTCGAGCTCAACATTGGTATATTATTCATCTACTTATTCTTTTGTCACCCTCCATGACGATGCACATGTGAACCTCTCTTCTCATAATGATGAGTTAGTTAGCATCATTGCACCATGTGGTCTTTCTTCCACCAGTCACCCCATATTCTATTGCGATGACGACATTATGGAAGCATTTACCACCCCTGAATTTATCTATCCCCCCTTACACCAAAACCATGCATTTGAACCACATACACCTTTTGGTCATTACATTTACACCCAATGCTTTGGTAAGGGGACACCCATATTTGAGAGTCCAGGAGAAGAAATTCTCCACAACCCTCCTAGTGCATCTGGTAGTGTCAACTCTAGTACCACTATTATTCCCCATTATGAAGAACCTCCAGAGTTCCATATCACTTTATATCACTCTAGGGATGATCCAATTCATCATTCCTTCATCTGACATCAATAACCTAGTCCCCTCGACATTTTTGCTGACCAACCTGTGTGTTTTCTAGGTGAGCACAAGTTCATTATATCCAAATCCACTCTTTGGGATCGTGAGACCATGTACGAGAATCCAAAATTTTAGTCCATTTGCTTCATATATGCAGTACCAAAAGAGATTGGTAATCCTCCATTCCCTTTCTCAAACAGCATCATTCTTACCACAAAAGATAACCATAACGTAAAAAAATGGTGAACGACATCATAAAAATGTGTTTAGATTCCACTTTTCTAAATACATTTGGCATTACCATAACATGCTTGGGGGAACCTATGCCCCTATACCTTCTCATCATCCTCTTGATGATTTAGTGCCTATGATACTAAAGGCTTGAATCCATTATTTGAGCACTTGGAACACCATGGTGCTCCACAAAATCCTCTAGTTAGGGAAATCATTCCCACCTTTTCATACCAGATCACTCCCCTCCATCACATATTCTTGGGGGCAGTATCTCATTCTTGGGGGCATGATGGCACCCCTGACCACCTTCTCACTTGATTTTCATAAAGTCTCGTCCTAGATCCCACTGATCTAGGTATGATCGATTATGCTCCCATTCCTTGGATAGTTGGACCTACTGGCCTCTCCGACGAGCCATTAGGGGAATTTTGAGGTCTAAAATGGGCCTCCTAAGAAAAATGTACAACTAAAATAAGTTTTATAAGAACCAATAGGATTCAATATGATGATGTCAACCATGGGGGATGATTCACCATTTTTGGAATAAAAATTAAAAATATTAAAAAATAATAAAATAATAAAACTACTTTTTCATCTTGTATTTTGAACTTATCTCCCTAAGGGCTCACTCAAATTTCGATCAGGAATACTCGTTGGATGAAAAATTTAATTCCTCATCGAAGGAGTACCCATGTTGCATACTTTTGATGGACCCTGCTACATGAAAAATGAGAAATACATAAAAAAACGTGATTGTGATCACGTTTAATCACGTTTTTTATGTATTTCTCATTTTTCATGTAGCAAAGTCCATAAAAAGTATGCAACATGGGTACTCCTTGGATGAGGAATTAAATTTTGCATCCAATGAGTATTCCTGCTCGAAATTTGAGTAAACCCTTAGGTTGATAAGTTCAAAATATGAGTTGAAAAAATAGTTTTTTCTTTTTTCCCCTCTAAAATTTGATGATGTAATCAAATATTATTTTATTATTTCCACTATTATTTTATAATTTCCCTAGGAGGCCCATTTTAGACCTCAAAACTCCCCTAATGCATATATATATCGTAGATGTTTTATACCCTATCTTCAAATATTCTACTTTGTGTGATACCATGTTTACTACTTGGTCCCTCTGTTTGACTTTGTGGGAGGGGATGATTCTAGACCTTCTCTATAATTTCATTCTTGTATTCTTCTCTTACCTTGATTCTTCACCAGGACCATCCTTCCAAGAATCATTAAGGCCACCTTTAGACAAATAAGGTCACAGATCTCAATTCCAACGGTCGGTTTGTCCACTACGATTGCTGCAAGATTTAGGGTCTTTTATGCTCTCTAAATTCACCACAGCTAAATTTTCAAATGAATCAAATTAGAGGGAAAATGCCTTATTAAGAGAGAAACCCCAGATTTTTCTTTCACCAATTATGATCGAACCGTAGCTCAGTTTGAAAAACCGTCAGCACCGTTTGAAAGCTCTCACCGAGCACTCAAATGGTTATCCTTTCATTTTGGTGATTTGATACTTCACCCGGAAGCCTTTTTTCCAAGAAGGATCACTTTGCCACTTCTCAAAATTGAATTTCTTCACTTGAAACAGTTGTACTTGGGGTACCACTTTTCCTTCATGCTTGTCGATTCTCGTGTCAATTTTCGTCGTGAGTAACCATTTTTTACTCATGTTTTTATGGTCCCCACCGGGCATGTTCTGTGTGGAAGAATCATCGAGTCACCCTTGTTTAGAGCATCCAATTTGAGTCATCATTACATCCATCGAGTCTATACTTAGTCCCTTTTGTCTCCTGCCACAACCTTCCATCCTTCATTTCTTTGTACCTCTCTCATGTCGCACATTTTTTCCCCTAGTCATACTTTCCCCTATCCCCTCTGGAGTCAAGTCAGTAGCTACCAGGTCATTCATGCCCTTTATACTCTAACAAGGGAAGTCATCAACCTGCTACTCAGTACCCCCCATTCCACCATCATCCCTGGTGTCAGTCTATCTGTCGCTCTACTATTATTTCTCGTGCCTTAGTTGAGGATCCCTTATTGCCTCACCTATGGCATACCTCCTTCTGTCGACATCAGCTTATTAATTCCAGAATACAGGTCTAGAGGGAGGTGTACCTTGGTTCTAGCTTCCACTCTTGTTCAGTGCCTTAGATCAGGAAAAGGGACCCTTTATTTCCCTTTGACTTGATTGTTTCTCAGTTCCATCTCCTTATAGCATGATCGAGATCCGTATACTTGATGGTTCAACGATGCATCAGATTGTACCAGCGATTCCCGGGTGTGTGTGAGATTTTTTCAAACCTCATGAGGGGATGGCCCTTTAGGTAGCCCAATGCATGCCCGGAATACCTCTCTACTACATCCTTAGATGTAGATCCATAGATTTTATGGTTCTGGCCCCACCCGCTTGCATCACCCTTTTAGTTTGCATATATCATTCAAATTTTTAGAGCCCTCTCTTGTTTTACAGGGCCTCTTTGGCTGTACTTATATCTCATGTACTAATATATTATTGTATAATTCATGGATGTTGTCCCAGGCATAGTATGTATGTGGGATCCATTATCATGTTTTTTATCTAGCCCGTGTTTATACCAGCATGTACTATATAGTTCAGTCTCATGTTCGTTGGATGCACCATTATTATTTGTATTTTGTTATCTCAGCGAGCATGGGTATGCATCCCCCACCTCATGTAGAATAGGTACTCACTCAAAAAAGAGAATTTTCACACCTGTAAGTCTTGCCTCCTCAGGGTCTTGTCCTCTCTCGCTTCAGTCCACCTTACATTTCTCTCTCTCTGACTCCCCTTTGGCGTCAAGTGATTATGTTCTTACAACGTACTTTGGTCATAGGATTAGCTCCTAATGCTCGCACGTTGGGGGGAAATCTGTTACACCAATTTTTGGTCATCTAACCGGTTACTATTAGATGGACTAAAGTACACCATGTAAGACCAATTTTACCATAGTAAAATTGCTTTCACTATGAGAAATAATTTAATAACCGATAGTTTATTAAGTTGTTTCTATTCTAAACAGGAAACCCCATGAGGAATAATTAAATAAATCCTTATTTGTTTGATTTTCCACTAGGGATAGTTAATTAAAAACTGTTTAGTTAATATTCCTAGTCATATTTAACCCAAAATAGGGAAATTAATTAGATAAATCTTTATTTATATTATTATTTTCTAGGAATAATTATTTAAATCATTATTTATTTAATTATTCCTTAGGCACATTCTTAAAATAATAAATAAATCTTTTATTTATTTATTATTTCTAAATAAAGGGATTTGAAAAATTTTAATTTCCTTTTCCCTCCAACAAAAATAATAAAATATTCCATAAAATTTGGAACTATATTTGGTTAGTAATATTTTAATTATGCACCAATATCTAGGCTAAATCAATATTTTGTTATAAATAGAAGGGTTTTCCATTCTTTCTCCACCTTTTGTTTCCTAGAGATCACTCTTGATCTATACATTTGGTCTGACTTTGATCCTCCCATCATTGTCATATTTTTCTACTTTTTGCTCGTGAGCTCCCTTTGAGTTCCATTTTTGTCTGGGTTTTCTGCACCATCAAGAGAGAGAGATCTTATATCTGAAGCGCTGAGGACATACACGAACCCATCCTAATTAGGGGGTCTGATAACATCTTTCTATGTTCCCTTCCCAGGTGTCATAATACAAACAATTATTTAAGAAACCTCGTCTTGTTCATTGGATGCATGGAGAAACTCTTGCTTATTATTGTTGTTTAATGTCTTTAACTACATAGATATGGATTTTTATAGCATTTATTTTGATCACTAACTGCAGATCTAAGGAAATTGACAACCATCTTTGATGTTAGGGTTGTTTGTTATGCAAAGCTAAAGTGAGTTTTTTTGTATGCTTGCGATTAGAATTCACACTGACAATAAATATTATGACCCAGTAGTAGACTACATGGAAAAATTATTTTCTTGGAAACCAATCTCCTTTGTTGGGTATGTACCTGCTACTGTTGACTATTGGGTGTGTGTTATATTCTTTCCACGAATAGTGACATGTGTTGTAGGTTTCATGAAGCAGGGGGGGTCACAGTGGGGCGGTAGCTCCCTATCAAAGAGTTTGCAGGGGGACGGTATACCCATTGCACAGGGTCCGGGGCAACGCCCCTGCAAGAATTAGTTTTTTATGCAGACCCAATAATATTTTGTTACACAGTAATTTTTCACCATGTTCACTTCCATCCCTGATCCTGAAGTGCCCTGAAATGACTATTGTGTAGTATATCCACCATTGAAAATACATCAAAATATCTCTTGAATATTAACAGAAATTTTCCTTAAAGAATTTATGGAGAAGCTCAGATCAAAACCTAAATTTTTGGGTCAACACTCTTTGCTAGTTTTCTGCCTGTGTTGATGGCAGGTTGCAACACTTTGACCTCATGCCACTAGCGCACTTTTCATGGGAAAACCCACGATGATCCATTTCTAGCAGTGTTTCCTCAAATGGAGAATACACTTCATGCACTAGAAGCTTCGAGAACGAGGAGTTGAATATGGTTTGGCAGAGATATGGTCAAGCTCTCTCATTTGGAGCTCTTGACCATATCATTAGGGAATTTTCCCTTGATAACTGAGCCTTCCTCCTTCCTTTATGGATCCATAACTCCTTCTCCCTACCTATAAATTGAATCCCATCATTCCACTATTGGTTAGTCTTACCTGATCATTAATCCTTTTCATCCCTATGTTGTGATTATGCCTAATTTTACACTTCAGAGAAGCATTGCTTGAAGAGCCTCGATTTGGACTTGGACATCACCAAAGGGAGGTCTCCAACATCAATGCTATGGTTGTATGCTTCCTCTTTCTATAGTTAATAATACATCTGATGTTTCAATTTCCATATTTTTCTATATATCTATGCAAATAGCCTAATGCTCTTTGATCTATTAGGTAGTGTGTATTCAATGTATGCTATGTATCTTGTCATGATTCTTATTGTTGTCTCCTGATCTCTTACAAGTATTCTAACACCACAAGTCGCGCACTTGAAGGATCTTGGAATCAAGGTCTTCATCAAAGGACTTGAAGATAGCACTAGGAAGAGGTAGGTTATTCTTCTTCTTCCACTTTGAATACAAACTAGGAAAAGGTTCATTAGATAGTCTCGTGCATTTATAGACCCACTCTAGGGCTAGAGACATCACCTATGTTCGCAGAGGGGATTTTATTCACAAAAAAATTGGTGACTCCACTATGGAGCTATAGCCTATTTGTGCCTCCTTTTCGAATTTGGTTTTTGATCAGTTTGGCTGATCATTAAGATCTGAGTCTCTTTCAGTCTCTATAGGTATGAAAGTAATTGATTTTTCTGTAGAGTGTCAAATATGGTTTGGTTGTTGAATTTTATTTTATTTTCTTTCATTTCTCTCCCAACGCGTTTTCTTTCCTTATAGAAGCACTTAAAATGTTATTTTATACAAAGCAGTCGCGCTAATATACCTTTTAGCATGATTTCACCTTTCACAAGTGCGTTGGTCCAAAGAATGGAAAAATTGGGATTACTCTTTTAGTTTTCCAGTGTATCTTGGCCTCTGAGGTGTCTTTCTGGTTTGATATGATCAGTTGCCTCTATGTTTAGCTTGATTTCCTTGCTTGAGTGTTGAATTTGTCTCTTTGGATCCTTTTGGTTTTTTATTGAGGTGAGATTATCCTTTAGGGTTTTCTAGGTCAGTTGTCCTTCACCTTCCACTTTTTTGTGTCATCAAGAGATTAGTTGGCTCTATCTAAGACCCTACTGCAATCATTCGAAACAATGTTCCATATTAATTTTGGCTTTCCTTTGCAAAGATGTTTTCATTTTCACTTAGTCATTATTTCACTTTGAAATCACCTTTGATTGACTATCAAGCAATAGATTATGATTGTTTGATTTGTGAATTTGAGAGTGTATTTTTTCTTTGATTCTTCAAAATAAAAAGTGAAAGTCATTATCCTTCAATTATTTTTGAAATGATTTATTTTCCATTCGAAAAAGAGGAAGTGAAAGAAATTTTCATTTCAATACTTTGTTCGTTGGGTTATTTTTTTTCTTTCATTTGTTCATCAATTGAATTAGTTTGCATTTGAACATGTAAGGTAAAAAAAAATGTTTGATTCCTCTTAGTGAAGCAAGAAATGTTTTCATTTTTAGTAAGATTACATTTGGCGATAGTGAAAGTGAATTCGTTTTAGAGTTGTATTTAAGTCATTTTGAGCTAGATGGGGGGAATCATTGCTTGTTGCATTGTTTGTTTGTTGCATTATTGTGCACTTTATCCCTCATTACTTTATATTTCATCAAAATGAAATGATTTTTTTTTGCATTTAGCTACATTGTAAGGATTCACATGAAATTGCTTTGTGCCTGAAATTGAAATATAATGAAAGATAATCTCTAAAATTCATTTAATTAACCTTAAGTAGAATTTGGAATTAATGAAAACATTTAGAGTTCTAGGCTAGAGACGTGTTTCGGCATCGTTAAGTGTAGTGGTTGTCACTAATAGCATGATTTTCATCTCGGGGGTGATATCCCATCCCACGTATGGAATATATAGGACTATGCTCTAGGTATGAAAAGTATAAGGGGATGCTATCAGCGAATGGTTACATATTAGACAACACTGCTACAATCTGCACTCCCACGTAACGTCGAGTATTTTTTGGGAGACCCCACTAGGTTGAAAATCGTCCATATGTAACTGAGTCGATTTCCTTGTAGATGTGATACACCGAACACAACATTTGAGGAGATTGATTGTCGTACATTTAGTCCTTAGTAATTTATTTTTACAAGGTGTATATTGCAGTTCACGGATACCTGGTAATCCTTTATGCCTAGATTTACCCTTTTTTTATTAGTTTAATTCTAAAATTTAATGCCCATAATAACATCCTAACTATGCAGTACTCCTTGCCTCATCTTTCCTGATTAATTATAAATCTTAGTTTCTCAAAAAAGTGATTAAAATTTCCCTTTGTTGATCTTGTCGTAAAGGTCATCATGGATGAATCTTTGAATTCACCTCACTCCTCTGTAGAATCTGAAGGACCTCCTCCCGAGATTATGCAATTTCCACCCAGGCCTCTTGAAGCTCAAGGTGTTGAACGTGGAATTTTCATAAGTGTCCAACCAATCTCATCTCGGCCACCACCTGACGAGTGGATTTCATCGTCATATGATGATCCTGAGCTGGAAATTCCTGAACCTTCTGCAGATTTCATGATCTTTGCTCCAAATCTGCTCTACGATCCATTTATGATATATCCCAAGCGTATGTATATTCCTTCTGATGGTCCCAATGCCCCTTTAGGTGCTTCTCCTATAGAATCACGTACTAATTCTCATTAGTTGTTTCCACTAGACATGGCATCAAATGCCAACGATATTCCATTTGTGATTGCTCCTAAGAGTATTCCTCCGGAAAATTTTGCATCGCAAATCCCAGAAGTTGACATCACGTCTATGTTCCCTCCAGAAGGTTTTCCGTATGTCTCTGCTCCTCATGATGAAGGAAGTGGGACGAGTATTCCATCTAGTCAAGTTGTGTCTATGCTTCCACCTGGGTATAGTTCTCTTGGAAAACTTGTTTCAGGAGCTTCTGGGGCTACATCCTTGTTTCATCATCCCATTTGGTCAACGATTGCTTCCCTATATTTTGGCCCATTTGTCTCAAATGGCGATTGCTTCACAACTTGTAGTTTCTGTAGGTAAAATGAACGTTTCGCTAGGATCATCTACTCCATTTTCATTATCCACGATCACTGCGGTTCAACATTTGAGTGGCCAATCTACGGTTTTGTCTGTGATTGGGGGGCAATCACATCCTTTATATGTACCTCCCTCTTTGGGTATGGTAAATATAAACTCTATAAATGTATCGGGGACGAGACAAACTACCACTACTCGTAGTGGAACTTTGCTTTCATAGCCAACAAGTGTTGATGTAGGAACCTCTCTACCAGGTGGTCAACCTACTTCGGCTCATCTTGTTTATCAGCAGCCCCAAGTTCAGTATTCTCAGGTTCAACAACCCCATGTGCAACACCGAACGTACAGTATCAGTATGTTCAACAAATGAACGTACAATATCAGTATGTTCAATGACCGAACGTATCACAGCCATATGTCCAACAACCCCAAAATCAATTGGGTGTTGTTGCGACAAATCCTCAGTTTGGTCCTCAAATCAAATTTGGTCCAAACCCTCCCCTGAGTCAAATTTAAACTTACCCCAACCAGCCTGGTGTCCAATACCAGCAAATACCTCAAGGTCAGCTCAAACATCCCCAACAGGGTACTTATATTCCACAGGGGTCGTATCAACAACCGCAGCAAGGACCATATGTTTAGCAACCGCTGCAACAAGGTATCTATCAGCAACCCTAGCCACAAAAATCTCCCTATCAACCATATATACCTTATCAACAACAATGGGGAAAATTCAGAAAATATGTCAAAATCAGCCCCAATGGGGGCAGAACACATACAAGAAATGTTGGAACCCACAGATGGGTAACTCCCAAAGACCATTTTCTACTCATCATCCTCCGTTTCCATTCTTGGGTACATTGGAAATGTCGAATGTGTCTAAATTGAAAAATTACCGCATCCAACACATGTTGCATTGGCTTTCATTTCCAACCAAAATTCCTGGAGATTGTCCAAAGTTTGAAGGAAAATGTGGGGAAAACCCCAAGCCCATGCCATGATGTATAATTTATGGTGCTCTTCCAACTCTTGGGTTGATGATTCAATTTTTCTACATCTTTTCCAATGCACTTTGATGGGTGTTTTTGCCAAGTGGTACATTGAACTTCCTTGCAGTAACTTCTATGATTTCAATACCTTGGCCACGTCCTTCCTCACCCATTTATAGTTGCATGTCCGGTATGATATCGGAACCCATATCTTTACATATTTGAATCAATCAACTACTACACATATCTCAGACCATATCCATGAATGGAGGCACAGGCGCTGCCTTATTAAATTCAAGATCCCTGATCAATTGTTGACTGAGTGGTTCACAAAATATTGTGTTCCTAAAATCGCCAAAGATCTCTCTATGGGTGGTTATGTGACGAAGGAGGAAGTCATGACCCGTGCTTAGTATCTAGCTTTTGTTTGTTCCCAATTTGGAACTTTGTATGAGATTTTAACTGATGCACCATGACCTTCAACCAATCCAACATCATCCAAATCTCCTGTTACGCTTCCTATTGATGGTGTCATTGGGAAAATGGCCTATACTAATAACATTACAGCAAAGGCTTCTTCAAATTCAAATTATAATTCTTCCACTGCTATCTCCCCTCCTTCAAACAATTTAAATAATCCTCGTAAAACCTTTGAGGTTAATGTTATTCAACCTGTTGCATTAGAAAAGTCCTCAAAAGGTAAAAAGAAGGGGAATGGTAAAGCAAAATCTGACACCCCCAAGCAAGATTCAACTAAGTCATCTATTGACTATGATTCCAAGCGTAAGCCCGAGTATCCTTGCCTGATATGTGAGGAGGATCATTACTCCAAGCATTGCCCTTGACGTGCTAAATTCTCATGTCTTCATAAAGGCGCACCCAGGACCACGACTGTCTTGAAAGATCCATTTCCTTCTCAACAGAAATAAATGATAAATCAACTCCAATATTCTACATCTACAATCTCCCAAGTGTTTATGGATGGTACAAAACCTATTTCTATTTCCACCCGATTGAAAGAGTACCTGAATCCTTCAAGAGATCCTGTGGAAAAGGACATTTCATATATTCCTTCCTCTTCCACTCCTAGTTCTAGTCCTCTCCATATTGAGAGACCTAATAGTGATTCCTCTCCATATTGAGAGACCTAATAGTGATTCCATTTTTTACCACCTCCCAAGTGTGTTCCTTAGAAATCATCTTACAATCCAAAAGCGCGAGCTACCCAACACTATAACATTGTAGAGGATCTAGCTCAAGAGCCTTAGATGGTGTCGGCCTTGGAAGTCCTATAGTTGTGCCCATCACAATGGAAGGCACTATTATCTACTATTGGAGGGATTGATGTGGCGGATTCAAATCGTATTACATTCGATCTTGAGAATCATGTTCCTCAGCTCCCATCACGAGTAACTTTCCTTATCCAATTCATTGTGATGGGTAAAACCATTCATCAGATTATTGTTGATGAATGTGCTTCCACCTACATCATGTATGTTGTGTTTCGGAAAGCCATCGGCTGTCCTACCTTAAGTCAGTCCCCTAACACTTTGGAAGCTTTCGACGGTAGAGGCTCTTAGCCGTATGGTATTCTCAAATCCTTTCCAATTCAGTTAGAGGGTAAAATAGTGATCCTCAAAGTAAAGGTGGTAGTTTCCAACCTCAATTACAACCTTTTTCTCAGATGTAGTTGGACCCATGTGATTATTTACATTGTCTCTACCATTTTCCATGTTCTCCCCTTTCATCATCAGGGGAAGATATTCACTGTCAATCAACTTGTTTTCTTTAGCCCAAATTCTTCAACTGGAAATGTCCCATATGTTAGGAATACCTCTACTTCCTATGAGAGCGTTGGCCTGGATCTTTTCAAAGACTCATCCCTGATGGGAATTTTTCTGCTCCCGCCTCCTAATGTCGCCTATGTTAAAATGATATCATTTGGTCAAGATCCATGGATTGTTCCTAGTCCCGACCAGCTTGATGGTTTTAATGATGCTATTCCCCTCAAATCTACATAATGAATGTATCAAAGAATTATTCTAGCTTCCGGGGCTGCTTCCAAAGCCAATGATAACCTAGTTTCATCTCTAGACACGTATTCACAGTATCCATGGTTTGGTTCCTGGGATTCATATGATCCTTTGAATGAGATATTTTCCACTATGAGAGTATTGTGGAAGTTATTCCCCTCGAAGAACCCCCTTGGGATGATGGTCATCATCATTCCTTATTTATCCCAAGCCTAGGTGAAATCTCTACTTTTTAGCAACCGATGTTTCATATGAATTTACTGGCCTAGTTCAGCATCCCATTTTGGTTCATGAAGTGATGTCCGAAGGAAAAATGGGTAACATTTGTGCCACCATCCTAATCAACATCATTTTTAAACCAGGGGTTGTCGAGAATGTCCATATCGGTGCACCTTGTTCTCTCGATGAGTTCAGGATCTACACCGCTCTTTTCAAATAATTTTTTGATGTCTTCGTATGGTATTATGAAGAAATGCCTGGTATGGACCCTATTATTGTGGTGCATGAAATTCCTACATATCCAGACTTAAAGCATGTTCTTCAACGACTTTGTCCTATACACCCAAGAAAGGCTATTGTCATTAAGGGAGAGGTCGAAAAACTTCTTAAGGTTGGTTTGATCTATCCTCTACCATTGAAAAATTGGGTCTCTAACATTGTTCTTGTTACAAGTGTGCCGAGAGTGCCAAGAGCAAGATTTTCTCTTTCATGGACGGTTATTCTAGCTACAACCAAATCAATATTATTCTTGGTGATCAACATTATACTTCCTTCATCTATCCTTGGAGAATATTTTCCTATAATAAGCTCCCTTTTCGTTTGAAAAATGTCAGGGCTACCTTACAAGGGACTATGTCCTATGATTTTCATGATGTTAAGCACATAATTCAGCCATATCTTGACGACCTCCCAACTCATTCTATGAAATTTCAAGATCACCCCAAACAATTTAGAGTGATCTTCCTTCACTTCCGACACTATAACATATGGTTGAATCCTCATAAATGTGTCTTTTGCATTGAATCAGGTCATATCTTGGGTTTCATGGTTTCTAAATAATGCATCTGGATTGATTCTCTGAAAGTCGAGGCAATCATCAATCTGCCTCCTCCATCCTCCTTACTTCGGATGAAAATCTTGCAGGGGAAAGCCAATTTTCCTCATCGATTTTTCCTGAATTATGTGGAGCTTGCTAAAGGATTTACCCGTCTCTTGAAAAAATGAGTCCCATTCATTTGGGATGATATTGATCAAAATTATTTCGATGCTTTAAAGAAAACCCTTGTCAGTGCTCTTTTATTGCATCCTCCTAATTATCATCGCGATTATTTCCTCTATCTGACCGTCACAGACAATACTATTGGTATGGTGTTGTTTCAGGATGATGATGATGGTCATGAAAATGTTGTTTACTACTTGAACCAACATATCTTCGACGTTGAGACTCACTATGCTCATGTAGAAAAACTTGCCTTATCTTATGTTCATTTTTTTCATCTCTTCTGTCATTATATTCTCCCGCATAAGAATATTGTGATTTCCAAATGTAAACACATGACTTACATTCTTACTCGTCAGTTACTTAGGGGAAAATACTCCAAATGGATTATAATTCTCTATAAGTTTGACATAGAGTTTGCTAGGCTAAGTATAAGAAATCACTCATCTTTGCTGAATTGATCTAAGATATTATAGCTACAGTTGATCCTATCCCCTTTCATGAGTCCATTCCCAATGAATCTCTCTTTCTCATTAGTGCTCTCGACCCGTGGTATGGAGAAGTCAATGTGTATCTCCAAACCCAAAAATTTCCACCAGATCTATCTCACTCTGAGAGACGACGGATTCATTACCAATCTCAACCATATAACATCATTGGAGATACCTTTTATTGTCCTGGTGTCAATTCCATCCTCTTTCGATGATAAAATATTGAGGAAGCTGAGAAATTCCTTAATGACTACCACTCTGGGGCCTGTGGTGGTCATATGTTTAGTTATGGTACTGCTCAAAAAATCCTTCGAGTAGGATATTTTTGGCCATATATTTTCAAATATTGCATTTTTTCCATTCACAAATTCCATGACTGCCAAATTTATTCTCAAAAATAACACTCCCAACCCGCTCCCTTGCACTCAGTTGTGACCTTCGGGTCATTTTCAAAATGGGGCATAGATTTCATGGCCTGTAACCCTCGCTCGGCCCGGGGCATGTTTATATTATCATTGCCATCTATTATTTTACAAAATGGGGAGAGGCGATGTCTACATATGATAATGAAAGTCTAATAGTGGCGCAATTCCTTTTTAATCATGTCATAGCTCGGTTCGGTGTCCGGAAGGCCATTGTCACTGAATATGGATCTCACTTTCAAAATCATATAATGACAGAGCTTACTGCTAAACTAGGGTTGTGTCGCGATAGCTCCACTCCATATTATTCACAAGCTAATGGCCATGTCGAAGCCATAAACAAAGTCTTGGTAATGATGCTTCAACGAACCATTGGGAGACATAAAAGAGATTGGAAACTTTTGTGGCCAACAACAACCCCCCTTCTTATTTAGTATTTTCACTACTACTAAATAAGTGGGGGCCCTTAGTCAAAAAATTTTAAAAATCGATTAGTGCTTGTATTTCCTTTTTCAATAAAACTTTCTATCATAAACTTAGGAGAATACCCCTTGAAAAATCTAAAAAAGCTTAAGTTTTATGATAAGGTAGGATTAGTGCTTGTATTTCCTTTTTCAATAAAACTTTCTATCATAAACTTAGGAGAATACCCCTTGAAAAATCTAAAAAAGCTTAAGTTTTATGATAAGGTAGGATAAAATCATTCCTTAAAGAAATATCGCATCGAAAAAAAGGTAATGGATACCTCCTTACAAGCAGAATTCTAAGATTGCGAGATCGCGATGCGAAACTATGCACTAAAAACATTCATCGCATCGCATGCCTCAAATATCACTTACGCTGAAAAACCTCAAACCACCGATATGCGATGGCACATATCGCAAATTTCATTTCACAGAAAACACACTAAAGGATGATTGTCATATGCTACACTCCATCGATTTTGCGATATTGCGATATAGCGATTTTTCAATTCCATGAGATTGTGATCTGCGATACTACGATCTACGATATTGCGAAGCAAATCACAGATTGCCTTATCGCAGATATTTAGGGCTCATTGTACGAAATTTTTTTTTCCCATAAACCGAGACCTGGTTATGCGCTTTAATGTTAATCAATGAGTTAGTTTCCAATCATTAATGAAATATGGTTTTGTTCTGATTGAAGAGCCATTTCACATAAGGTGGTAAATTTTATATGTCTTCGGCATTTAAAGCTTTCCTGTCACCTTTTTCTTATCATTATTCTCACCTCATTTGTAAACTGCAGGAACGAAGAACAGAAAACTATGCAAAGAAGTATTCAAGATATTATGGGAAAGAAAGGAAAAGCTCCGAGTTCTGAAGACAAAGAAATGAAGCCCTTGTATACAGACACCGCCTGTAATAAAGATGTTGGTATTACTACTTGGGAAGGCATGTACAGTCTACTTGAGGAAGATAATCCCAAAATAATGGAGGTTACAGCTACTGCAGGCTCACATGGGTCTTATGAGGCGTCTATTATAGAGCTAGCTTGCTCTTTCTTGCACCGGATAGCGGCAAGGCCCAAAATTATTCCATACATGGACATGGTTAAATGGGTACTGGACAGTGCTGACATCACAAACAGACAATTTAAGACTCAGAGTCAAGGACTCATTGGCTCATTCACTCCACAAGATTTGAGACTCGTGTATCATTTACCAGAGCCACAGGCGACTTATAACAAACAGTTCATAGAGAAGTTTGCTAAAGAAAATGAACACTTGGCAGAATGCACCAAGGACTAGTCAAGGAGGGACGAACCACTAAAAAAGGATAAACATGGTATGTATAGTACTGGTTCTCTCACCTCCCCGTATTGATTTGCTGCTGCTATGCTCTGTAGACTTTTTGGGAAGCCAGACATTAATAAATTTTCATCTGAATGGCTACCATTATTGAATTCCGCCATTAATGCTACTGTTGTGGATTGGGCTAAGATATTATCTGACAACTTAGCCACAGTAATTTTAAATTATCAGTCTAAAAGAACTATTTCTCAGAGAATTTACCCCCCTTTCTACTTATCTGCATATGTGATGGATGCAATCTGTTATATTTCCAAGTTTCCTTTAATGGGTTGGAAATGGACGACTCAAGACCCCTTACCCATTCATATTTATCATAAAGAATTGTGGGATTCCAAGTTCATTCCGTATGTTTACAAGATTTTTCATGGAATCATGTTGCCCCTGTACAAAATGTTATATGATAAAGACGCTCCAAGATTTTCTCCCGAAGCAGAGGTAGATATACTCCCTGTCGTGAGATGGTTCGGAGAAGAAATGTTTACATATGTCAGGGTATTCAGAAGTCTCGCTTCCCCTCATGTCTTACCTTTATATGTTCCTGATAAAATCATGGCATGATAAATTGCTTATCAAACCTACGGAGAAAGAGGTTTGACTAAAGATTTGAAGGACAAAAAGAAGGCTATTTGGCCACAATTCCATATGGCCTGTGGGGCCTTTTCACTATTTGATGTAGGTCATGCATTCAAAGAAGTAAACAACATAACATGTCTATGATTGTTCAAATTTCCAGGAAGACCATTCGACCCTTATGATATTGCTAAAAATTTCACTATTGCAGTCAAAATAAAGCTGTTTTCTAAAGAAGATGATCTTTTTGATGACATGTTCCAATAGAAAGGTACACTTAAAGAGGTTATACATTCGGCCCAAATGTGATTTCCTCCAGCAAATTTTCAAGAGTTCAAGATATACAGGGAAAGGAGGTTAGCTAATATCCCTTTGGATAAATTACGCTTGGAACCCATAAGGGAACCAACTCCCAGTATTAGTCTCAGTGGAAGTTCAGGCATAGACAGATCTAAATCTAAGTCCAGGAGAGAAACGTCAGAACACTCTGAGAGGTCTGAAAGTGACCATGATAAAAGTGAAGGGACAGTAAGGGATACTCCCCAGTCAAAAGAAGCAGCCACAGCAGCAAACAGTGTTATTGACTGCATAAATGAAAATTTTCACAGGGAAAATCTGATCTTAGAAACCACTCCAGGGTATCTACCGAAAGTACGGCAACTGCAGACAGGCTGGAGACAGAAGGCTCAAGATAAGGCAAAATCAATAAAAAGATTAACTAAGTTGAATTGCAATTCTTACTGGGCGTATTTGGTAAAACCACACAGCCAGTGCATGACTCTCAAATGTATCATCAATTCTGCCGAGAAGATGGCGCCAGATATTTCCAATTCTGTTTTCACAGGACAGTCAAAGTCGGAAGTCGGCCAGTCGACTCTTCTCAAACAAATGCTGAACGCTTGCCATTTCAGGGAACAGATACACAAATAGTTAGTTGTTAGTTTTAATTTTAGATTCAGTGTTATTATTAATTTTTCTTTATTTTTGCCTGAAATGAGGACGGTCATTTAAACCGTATCCTACATTTTTGTAATAAATTATTTTTAGATTTAGTTAGTAATATTTAAACCCTTCTCATTCATTTAGAGAAGGGTCATGGAATTTTTCAAAAACTTGTCCTCAGAACATGCACTTTTGTACCCTCCGAGGAGGTTTTGATGAATGAATGGAACAAGATTTATTGATATCTGCATTTAATATCTACTACTGATGTTGCACTTTTGTACTCTTAGTGGATGTTGGATTAAGAAGAGATAAATCATTATTGCTTGAAGCTCATGAGTAGAACTAGTTATAAATGGTACTTTTATCTCTTAACTATTTCTTCCTTTGTGTTAAAGTGATATTCATGTTCAGTTGTTTATATATTGATGCATGAATGCTTGAGTTATCATTTGGAACTTTTGTACGGTGATAGCTATTTATTTATGCTTAATATATGAGTAGCTTACTGTGCGATATGTTTTTCACAATTGTTTCGTCTAACTTTTTATACGAAGTGGTTTATCTCTATTGAATTCTTTTCTTATAACAGTTGAATGATCTTTATTACCAATTTTTATTTGAAATCATTTTAGATCGTATAATGGAAATATTACATCCCGGGTTAGTGTAGAATTAGATATTTCTGTTTATTAGAATACAATTGCATGTTATTAGATTAGAGTTAGAATAAAATCATTTCACTTAGGAACTTTTAGAAAGGAAATATCAATTCTCAACACACACACACACACATATTGGGAAACTGGTCCCATATCCCCAGTCGGACCCACTATACCAAACGGAAAAGGAGCTGCTAACCAAGGTCCAGACTGGGTGGGTATCCCCCTTGTTGTAGACCTGATTTTTGGGGTTTCAACATATTTTCCGCTAGAAGGGGGGCCTCAAACTGTGAATGGAAAGTAATTCAAAATCTAAATACCATTTTGAGAGTAAATCGCCCTCACCATCTCCCCCGACTTCCCCATCGCACTTAGAATCTTTAAATCTAGAGCCAGAAGTCGAAAGAACAAAGCCGCTGCCACAAACCCTGACATTTCAGAATAATATGCTATTGAACCTCCTGAAGTTGAATCTTTGATCCATAAACTTCAGCAATTTTCAATATCACCTCAAATATCTGATAAATCTCAAGGCATCATGACTTCACAATATAACCCTGCTCATCCTCTCACCTGATTAAAGAGTGAAAATTTTGGTGTTCAACCAACCGAGTTACCTCTACCTACAAGGAAGAGAGCAAGGAAATCACCTAAAGGTTCTGATAGTGAGACTCTTTCATCATCATCATCCATATCAACCTCTTCACCACGAAGTCAACCATCCACCCCTCCACTTCAAACTATTGTCTACCAGTCCACTGGAACTTCCACATCTCCTTCTCAAATGTCTGGAATCATAATATCCTCATCTTCCCAACCGCAGGGATCATCTTCCGCATTTTCCTCTGTTGGTATTTCAGCGATGGCCCAATCTCCATGGAATAACCCAAGGGTAGTCTTAATGTCTGCGCCCTTAAGTCAAATACCGGCCCATCCTGAAAAATGGTTGCCTAAGTTTAATCCTGAAGCAGGCATGCTAGCAGAAGAATATATAAATAACTTTATGTTGTCCATAAATATCAATGGAGTTACCAATGAAGACTCTGTCGTCTGAATTTTTCCCTATACTCTACAAGGAGTAGCCGGATCATGGTATTTCTCATTACTGTCTGGATCTATCACTAGTTGGGATATCTTCCAAGATCAATTTTTGACTAAGTTCGGTGATGACAGGTCTACGGCGACACTGATCAATGACCTGTTTAACCTTAGGGCCGAGTCAAAAGACCCTATAAAAGATTTTAATTCACATTTCAATAAACTGTTAAATAAAATTCCTACTGCTTCCAAGCCTAGCGAAGAAGTGCGAAGTGAATGGTACATCTCTACTTTACCATCAAACACAGCAATCT
Organism: Pinus albicaulis; assembly: GCA_034641835.2. NCBI lineage: Eukaryota > Viridiplantae > Streptophyta > Pinopsida > Pinales > Pinaceae > Pinus > Pinus albicaulis. Next base: position 1,074,565,652 of record CM076578.1, read on the forward strand.
TCATTGATAGGGCTAGCAAAACAACTTTAGCTGATAATATGAAGGAAGCAATAGCGGTAGAGAAACATATCATAGCCCTAGAAAATAAAAACGCAATAGAGGAACGAAAATCCAAGAAGGTTACTTTTAAGGAAGACCCCATGAAAAAAAAATTGAAAGATCCATTCGAATTAGAAGGATTGAAGAAAGTTCTGAAAACCATGTCCAACGAAATGGTTGACATTAAGAAAAAAGTGGCAGAAACATCTTCTAAAAAGCCGTACAAGCCTTATAGAAGAAACCCTTCGACTGATTCAAAGCTGCCAAATGCTATCACAAGTGCTAAATCAGAAGAAGAAGAAGAGGACATTGCTACTGAAGAAACTACCGATGAAGAAGAAGTTGTAGAGGTACAAGGTATGTGGGATTTTATCCTCCCAGATGAAGAAGATCAAGAGGCATCCCCAGTTAACACTCGAAGTATAAATCAACTTGATCCTCCTCAACCTACTCCTAAGCCAAAGAGCGCAAGCTCAATGACTAAGGATAAAGTCGTAGCCAAGAAAAAGACATCTAAAACGACTCAAACAAGCCTAGTCCAGACAGATTCATCAACTCCATCAAAAACGCTGATCGTTTCGGATGAAATGGAGTATAATATCATAGAAGACATGAAGAAGACTAGGGCTAACATCACTTTTTATGAATTGAGAAAGTTAAAACACCAAAAAAAGGTACTTTTGAAAGAATTACATGATGTACCATAAAAACCTCTGCTCGTCGCTGTAATCTCTCAAGATTCCCATGAAATGGGAAGACCTCCAACTAATGTGATTAATAAAGTTGATCAAAACGATATCGCTTTAATTGGAGGAAGGTCGAGATCTCATACTCCCCCATTTCTTCTTACTTATGAAGTTTTCAATAAAAATTTGCATAATTGCTTAGTGGATTCAGGAGCTTCATCTAATATTTTACCAAAATCAATATGTGCAAAGTTGAACATTCAACTGCAAAAATCTGATGTGCGCATAGTTCAGCTAGATCGATCACAAGTTGAAGTGATCGGCGAATTAAATCAGGTTACCATAAGGCTGTCATCTAATCCAAAGGTATGTCAAGTTATCGACATTTTAGTTGCAGATATTCCAGAATTTTATGGCTTAATTCTTAGCAGAGATTGGTCAGAAAAACTTCACGGATACTCTGCAACTGATTGGTCGCACATGTGGCTCCCTTACAATGGTAAACCAAATCAGATAAAGGTTGAGCGAGAAAGACATCAGAAATACATAGTAACAGAACTGGAAGGAGAAAATGAACTGGTAGCATACAGCAATAATATCATTGGAAACTACTCAGTTGATTCTTTCTTAGGAAATTTTAATGCTCATACTTCACCTTACTTAGAACATTCTGTTTTATCTCAAGTAGAAAATTTTTCTCAAACAGAAAGTTCTAAATGAATTAATTTTATAGATGCTCTTGTAAATAAATCTTTATTTTGGAAGTTATTTTTTGACGGTTCTAAGTCTAATGAAGGAGCAGGAGCAGGATGCGTGTTGATTAGTCCAAAGGGAAACAAAACTATGCTAACTTGTAGACTCGAGTTCGATTGCACCAATAATATCGCAGAATACGAAGCTTTAGTCCAAGGATTATACAAAGCAATCAGATTAGACATCAAATATCTACAAGTTTTTGGAGATTCTGAAATTGTAATCAGACAGGTACGCAATAATATACATTTTTTATTAGGTCATTTAAAGCATTATCAATCTTTAGTTCAAGATCTGACTGAACACTTTATAGCATTTAATATTTCATCAATCCCCAGAATCCAAAATGCTAGTGCAGACCTCCTAGATAACATAGCTTCCAAGCTCATTCCTTCATAATACTATAGCCCTTATCGATTTTCAATTGAATTAATATTTAGACCCTCGATTCCTGATAACATTACCAATTGGAGGATTTTCAACGATGATCCTGATATTGTAAGCTTCCTCACATCTGAAGGATCTTTCACCAATCAGGTAATTGATGAGGACCAACATGACAGACAATTGCAAAAATATAGCACTAATAATGCTATGCAAAAGTCAGTAGTCAAGTTAGAAGACCTTTATGATTTGAAAGATCGATTCAAAACATCTACGAATTCAAAACTGCAAAGTTCAACTTTGAACTATGAATTAGTAAATCTAGGAACTGATACCAAACCACAGAATATCAACCTAGGCTATGGCCTAGCTCCTGAAGAAAAATTAGCGTATGTTCGTCTTTTGAAACAATACAAAAGTGTCTTTGCTTGGAACTACGATGAACTCAAAACTTATGACACTTCTATCATCCAACATACTATCCCAATGATAAACGATGAAAAACCTGTCCAGCAAAAGCTGAGAAAGATCCATCCCAATTTAGAAAACCAGATCAAATCTGAACTCAATAAGTTATTGAAATCCAAAATCATTTTTCCCGTTCGACATTCTAAATGGGTTTCCAATATGGTTCCCATTAGAAATAAGAATGGAGACATTAGAATTTGCATTGACTTTCGAAATCTTAACAAAGCCTGCCAAAAAGATAATTTTCCTTTGCCTCCCATTGAGCAAATACTACAGGCAGTTGCAGGATCATAATTAATGTCCTTCTTAGATGGTTTCTCTGGTTACAACCAAGTGTTGGTCCATCCCGATGATCAATTGAAAACCACATTCAGAACCAAATGGGGCACTTACGCATATCAAAATATTCCCTTTGGTCTGATCAACGCTGGTGCCACATTTCAGAGAGCCATGGACATCGCATTCAAGGGATTAGTTAACAAATCAGTGGTAATTTACTTGGATGATATAACTGTATATTCTAAGAAAGGAGGCAATCATGTTAGAGATTTAAAACAGATCTTCCAACGTTTTATTTATTTATGCTTAATATATGAGTAGCTTATTATGCGATATGTTTTTCACAACTGTTTCATCTAACTTTTTAGACGAAGTAGTTTATCTCTATTTAATTCTTTTATTATAACAGTTGAATGATATTTATTACCAATTGTTATTTGAAATCATTTTAGATCGTATAACGGAAATATTACATCCCAGGTTAGTGTAGAATTAGATATTTTTGTTTATTAGAATACAATTGCATGTTATTAGATTAGAGTTATAATAAAAGAATTTCACTTAGGAAGTTTTAGAAAGGAAATATCAATTCTCAACACACACACACACACACACACATATTTGGAAACTGGTCCCATATTCCTAGTTGGACCCACTATACCAAACGGAAAAGGAGCTGCTAACCAAGGTCCAGACCGGGTGGGTATCCCCCTTGTTGTAGACCCGATTTTTGGGGCTTCAATAGAACCTCATGCAATTCTCGGCTCTGTGGGCTTACCGAATCTCCGCTAAGACTACTACCAGATTCATTCTATTTCAAGTGGTGTCACCTTGTTATGAAACCAACTCTAAAAATAGAATAAAAGAGATATCAACGCCTTATAAATCGGCCATTTTGAGGGGGAAACCTCCAATACATTACATAAATGAACCATTCTTGGATGATACAAATGAAAAAAACTCCTTCTATATATAGGAGTCCATGGAATCACAATATAATCCTAGCCAACCTAACAATAATAATGTAAGGGCACAATAATAACAATATTGGGGTTACAAGGGTACTACAATAATAATAAGGTGGTTACACTAATAACAATAAGGGACTATACTAGTAATATAGGGACCTAACATTCCCCTCTCCTTAAAAAAAGTGTTGTCCTCAATGCTTGAGTAGCTACGTATGCTTCTGTATAAAACTATCATCCTCCCATGTAGAATCTTCAGTGGGTAAGTTCTCCCACGTGGTGAGATACTCTGAAATTGATTGATTTCATAGCTGTCGAGTTCTTGTTTCCGTGACTGCATCAAGTTCCAATATAATTTTTCCTTCCTCATCAAGTTCTGGTAATATTTTTTGAACTAGAAGTTTGTCATCTATAACCTTCTTTAAGCATTAAACATGGAAAACTAGATGCACTCACGAAGAAGCAGGAAGGTCCAATTTGTATGCCATAGTACCAATATTTAGCAACACCTTGTAAGGACCATGGTACTTTGGTGATAATTTATTATCTTTCTTAGCTTTCTTGAGTGAAATTTTTTTGTATGGTTGTAGCCATAAAAATACCTAGTCTCCTACATCAAAACTTCTCTCACTGCGATGTTGATCTACCTATTGTTTCATTCGATTTTGTGCCAAATTTAGGTTATCCTTTAAGAGTTGGAGAACTTCTTGTTGATGCTCGATGTGATCTTCCACTGCTTTAACCTTATAATTTTCTCTTAAATATGATGTTATGGATGGTGGATGGTATCCATAAAGTGCCATAGATGGGGTCATTTTTGCTGTAGTATGGAAGGAAGTGTTATACCACCATTCAACGAGAGGTAACCACTTGAACCATTATATTTGCTTATCAAATACAAAACAACGAAGATATCCTTCCAAAAATTTATTCACTATCTCAGTTTTACCATCGAATAGAGGATGATAAGATGAGCTATGAGCTAGTTGAGTACCCAAACAAGAAAATAATTCCGTCCAAAAATTTCCAGTAAAAATGGGATCTCTGTCACTTACAATAATCTTTGGGTTTCCATGTAGCTTTTGAATTGTTTCCATAAATGCAGTAGCAACTGTACTTGCTTTAAATGGATTAGATAATGCACAAAAGTTTGCATACTTGGTAAGTCTATAAACTACCACCATGATGACACTCTTTCCTTCGGACTTAGGTAAACCTGTGATAAAATCCATTTAAATCTCTTCCCAACGTTGACTTGGAATGGATAAAGGTTGTATAAGACTCGGGGTCTTAATTGTCTCAACTTTATCTTTCTGGAAAACCAAACATTCTGCCATAAAATTTTGAATATCAGATTTCAGGCCATCCCAAAAAACTTCTTTCTTCACCCTGTGGTAAGTTTTTAAAAATCCCGAGTGTCCTCCTAAAGGAGAAGTGTGCAATTCCAAAAGAATATTTTGTTTTAGTTGGGAATTATTACAAATATATAAGCGATCTTTGTAACATAGGGAATCATTTTTCCAACTAAATGTATCAAATGTACTAGGATATTGCTGCAACTTTTGAATGAGTGTCCACACTTCTTCATCCTTCTTCCACTCATCCCTTGCTTCGGTTATCCAATCTGGTTGGGTAATAGAAATGGCACAAAGCAATGCTTCCACTTCTTCATCCTTTCTTTAGAGTGCATTTGTGACAACATTTAGCTTCCCTTTTTTGTAGATGATTTCAAAGTCATAACGCAACATCTTTGTGACCCATTTTTGCAGCTTTTCTGAAGATATTCTTTTTTCCAAAAAGTGTTTAAGACTATCATGATCAGTTTTTACCTTGAAGTGTCTTCCCATTAGGTAAGGTCGCCATTTTTTTAGTGCATGTAGTATTGCCAACATTTCCTTCTCATAAATAGATTTTTGTAAATACTTTCCTTTTATTGGATGACTTTCAAAAGCAATGGGTCCTCCTTCTTGCATTAAAACAACACCAATTCCATTTCATGAGGCATCAGATTCCACAATAAAGGTTTTTGTGAATTTTGGCGTAGCTAAGACCAGTGCTAGGCACATTGCCTGTTTAATATGTTCAAAGGCCTTAGTTTCTTCAGGAGTCCATGAAAATGCATCTTTATTCAATAATGTTGTTAGAGGTGTTACTATTCTCCCATAGTTCTTAACAAACTTGCAATAATACCCTGTTAACCCGATAAATCTTCGCAACTGCTTTATTTTTGGGGGAACTTTCCATTCCTTCATGGATTTAATTTTGTTAGGGTCTACCTTTACACCCTCGTGAGATACAATATGACCCAGATATTCCAACTCTTGTACTCCAAAGAAACATTTGGATTTTTTTCCATATAATTTTTTCTCCTCCAATAGTTTGAGCATCATGTCAACATGTTGAATATGATCCTTCCAAGACCTGATGTAGATTAGTATATCATCAAAAAATACTAGCACAAATTTTCTAAGGAATGGTTTTAAAATGGAATTCATCAACCCTTGAAATGTAGAAGGTTCATTGGTAAGGCCAAAATGCATGACCAAAAATTCATAATGGCCCTCATGAGTTCGAAATTCTGTTTTCGAAATATCTTTCGTCTTCATTCTAATTTGATGATATCCTGAATGAAGATCCAACTTGGTAAAATAAATTCATCTATGTAATTCATCCAATAATTCATCAATCACAAGAATGAGAAATTTATCTTTAACAGTGAGCTTATTGAGCTCCCTATAATCCGGACACATGCGCCATGGTCCATCCTTCTTGTGCACCAATACTACTAGAGTAGAGAAAGAACTTTGACTAGGTTGAATTATACCAACCTCTAACATTTCTCCAATCATACGTTCAATTTCGCTCTTTTGGACATAAGGATATCTGTAAGGCATGATGTTTGGAGGAACACTTCCTGGAATCAAATGAATAGCATGATCATGATCACGAATAGGTGGGATTCCTTTGGGAGTTTCAAACACCTTGAAATGATTGTCCAAGACTTTTTGGAGATTCGGAGAAATAGATGATTTTGATGTTGGAACTTATAGTGAGCATAATTGTGAAATTACGCCTTATTTTTCTTTCTTCAGAATATTTCTCATGAAATTAGAGCTTATTATCTTTCCTGGCTTCCCTGCGATACCCCTTAATTCAACTTCCTTTCCTTCCGAAAAAAGTTTCAAGAAAATTTCTTGAAAATTAAAAGATATCGTCCCCAAAAATTGTAACCATTGTACTCCTAGTACAACATCAACACCTCCTATTGGAATGGAAATCATTGAACTATTAAATACATATTCCCCCACGGTTAGCTTGATATTATGAAATTATCCAAATAAATTTATAGTTCCTCCATTTGCAACCATCACTTGACATTCTGGTGTTGGGTATAGGAAACAATTCAATTCTTTGACTACCTTACAATGAATAAAATTATGGGTACTACCCGAATCAATCAACACTATTACCTTTTTCTTCTTGATATGTCCTTCTATATTGAGAGTTTGAGGGGTGGTAATACCTTCCAATGCATTACAAGATATGGTTGGACTCATTTCTACTTCTATCATTGGTTCCTAGTGTATATCCTCTTCTTCTGAAGTTTCTTGTTCATTTTCTTCCTCCTCTTCACAATCTATGTAAAATAATTTCTTCTCGGCACACTTATGAACTTTAGTATATTTTCTCTCACAACTGTAGCAAAGCCCTTTTTCTCTTTTTTGTTCCAATTATTGTGGTGTCAACCTTGTAGGTTTTGGAAGTCTATGAGTAGCAACACTTCCATCTTTATAGATGTGAGTGGTAGTCTTCCTTGTCACCATAATTTTACATTCAATTTTTCTTGCCAGTCTGAATCCCTTCTCCAATGAATCAGGTTCCCAAACACGAACTTCATGTTGGATGTTATCCTTTAAATTCCTTATGAAGACATCAATCTTTTGTTCCTCTAGAATATCAGTTACCCTTATATTCAACTTTTGGAAGTCCATTTTGTGCTCCACCACTGAACCCTTTTGTTTGAGATTTATCAATTTGCTAAAGAAGGTGTTTCTCTTTGTATCCTCATAATGTGCTATCATTTCCTCCATAAAAATTGACCAAGTGAAAATATTTTTATGGGAGAAAATCCATCGATACCATACAAATGTATTTTTTGTAAATGTAAAGTTTCAATGCATACCTTTTGTGTGTTTTGCACATTATTTAGATGAAAATATTGCTCCATTTGTAGTATCTATGTTACAGTATCCTTACCATCAAAATTCATCATATCCATATTTGTAATATGGTGGTTCTTCCATCCAACAATATAGTTTATAAAATCATGATTAACATTTATTTTGTTCTCATCATAATTTTTCTGTACTATATTTTTTCCATTAGGAAACATTTCTTCTATCAAATTTGTCAAACCTTCCATGTCTTCTTTTAGATAATTATTCATTTTTTCCATGTTGTCTTTCATGTCATCCATATTAGCTTCCATGCCATCCATCTTAGCTTCCATGCCTTTCTTCAAACCATCCATCTTAGCTTCCACGCCTTTCTTCAAAACTTCCATTTCATTTTTTGTTTCTCTTTGCGAGAGCGAAATTTGGTGCACTTGTTCTTGTAATTTTGACATGTCATGTTATAGTTCTTCATCTTCATGAGTCATAGTAGAGCCTTATAAACTCTTAATGGGTGTTGAATTATTTTTAGAGGGAATTTAGAGCTCAATACTGATATCTATTCTACAATATGCCCTTGGAATCAATTCAAACTGAATTTTCACACAAGACTTATGTAATTCAAAAAAAAATACACACCTTTTTCTTTCTTTTAAGGAGCTCGACAATGAAACTGAATTATCACTATAATTTAGAATCTTAAATATCTGAAATTTGGCCTTGTAGTATGCCTCTCAAGCTTCTTTCAAATGCCATAGATCTGACCTGATTTGGATTCTTCAAGAAAAAGTTATGCCCAATCTCCCATAATGACCTAATTATGGACTAGTTCAGTAGAGTGAACTTGTACGGTGTGCCACATGTCATTGTTTCCTCCTTCAGCTCTGAAATGTTTATACAGGAAACTACTATTCGTTTACTTGCGACCACTTTTTACAGAATACCAATCTGATTCTCAGAGATAGTTATTATGATTTTCCCATGGTCACCTCTTTGAGATGAAATTTGGGGGCCTGAAAAAACCCTAACTTCCACAGATCATATCTCTGAAAATATTGTGAACCAAGATCTAAAATTTGTACACAACGTTCCTTAGGATTTTGGCTTCGCTCTATAAAAATTTCATTATCTAAACCTTAGTAAGAAAAACGTTATAGCAAAACTTCCACAATGGCCTGTTTTAGGTGTTATTTGTGAGCCTAAAAAAACCCTAACTTCCACAGATCATAGCTCCGAAAATATTGCAAAAAAAGATCTGAAATTTTTACACAACATTCCTCAGGATTTCGGCTTTTCTTTGTAAATATTTCAGCTTCTAAGCCTTCATACAAAAAACCTTATAGAAAAAATTCCACAATGACCTGTTTGGAGCAGTGAAACCTTAGAATCCAAAGCTCTGATACCAAATGTTATGAAGCCAACTCCAAAAATAGAAGAAAGGAGAGATCAACACCTTAGAAATCAGCCACTTCAAGGGGGAAACCTCCAATACATTACATAAATTAACAATTCTTGGATGATACAAATGAAAAAACCTCCTTCTATATATAGGAGTCCATGGGTTCACAATATAATCCTAGCCAACTTAACAATAATAATGTAAGGGGACAATAATAACAATATTGGGGTTACAAGGGTACTAAAATAACAATAATGGGGTTACATTAACAAAAATAAGGGACTATAATAGTAATATAGGGACCTAACACGCCTACATTAACATGATATCATGTGGTAAAGATCCATGGATTGTTCCTAGTCCCAACCATCTTGATGGTTTTGGTGATGTTATGCCCCTCAACTCTACAAAATGAATGTATCAAAGCATTCTTCCAGCTTCTGGGGCTAATTTTGAAGCCAATGATAACCTGGTTTCATCTCTAGACACGTATTCATAGTCTCCCTAGTTTGGTTCATGGAATTCAGATGATCCCTTGAATGATATATTTCCCACTGATTTTGAGTATCGTGGAAGTTATGTTTCTCGAAGAAACCCCTTGGGATTATGGTCATCATTGTTCCTTATTTATCCCAAGCTTGGGTGAAATATCTACTTTTCTAGCAACCCATGTTTCATATGAATTAACTGGCCCACTTCAACATCCCATTTTGTTTCATGAAGTGTTGTCAGAAGGAAACATGGGTAACATTTCTGCCACCAGCCCAATTGACATCTCTATTAAACTAGGGGTTGTCAAGAATGTCCACATCAGTGCATATTTTTCTCCCAATGAGGTCAGGATCTACACCACTCTTTTCAAAAAATTTCACAATGTCTTCGCATGGTATTATGAAGAAATGCCTGACGTAGAACCTAGTATTGTGGTGCACGAAATTCCTACATATCCGGACTCAAAGCATGTTTATCAATGAATTCATCCTGTACACCCAAGAAAGGTTGTTGCCATTAAGGGAGAGGTCGAAAAACTTCTTAAGACTGGTTTCATCTATCCTATACCATTGACAAACTGGGTCTATGATATTGTTCATGTTACCAAAAATCAAGGGACCATTCAAGTTTGCGTTGATTACCGTGATTAATGACAACTACCCCACTCATTTTATAAATCAAATTATTTACGAGTGTGCTCAGAGTAAGATGTTTTCTTTCATGCACAGTTTTTCTAGCTACAACCAGATTCATATTCTTCTTGGTGATCAACATAAAACTGCCTTCATTTGTCCTTAGGGAACCTTTTCCTATAAGAAGCTCCCTTTTGGTTTGAAAAATGTCAGGGCTACCTTAAAAAGGGCCATTTCCTATGCTTTTCATGATATTAATCCCATAGTTCAGCCATATCTTGAAGAACTTCTAGCTCATTCTATGAAACGTCAACATCACCCCAAACATCTGAGACAGATCTTCCTTCAATGTCGAAACTATAACATATGGTTGAATCCTCATAAATGTGTCTTTTGCGTTGAATCAAGTCATCTCTTAGGTTTCATGGTTTCTAAATAAGGCATCTGGATTGATCCTCTCAAAGTCGATGGAATCATCAATTTGCCTCCTCCCTCCTCCTTACTTCAGCTGCAAATCTTACAGGGGAAAGCCAATTTTCATCGTCGATTTGTCCTAAATTATGCAAAGCTTGCTAAAGGATTTACGCATCTGTTGAAAAAGGGAGTGCCATTCAATTGGGATGAGATTTCTCAAAATTATTTTGATGCTTTGAAGAAAACCCTTATCAGTGCTCCTTTATTGCATCCTCCTGATTATCACCGACATTATTTCCTCTATATTACCATCGTAGACAACACTATTGGTATGGTGTTGGTTCACGATAATTATGATGGTCATGAAAATTCTTTTTACTACTTGAGCCGACATATATTTGACATTGAGACTCGCTATGCTCACGTATAAAAACTCTCCTTAGCTTATGTCCATGTTTTTCATTGCTTCTGTCGTTATATTATCCTACGTAATACTATTTTGATTTCCAAATGCAACCCCATGACTGACATTCTTAATCGTTAGTTAATTAGGGGAAAATAATCCAAATGGATTGTCATTCTCTAGGAGTTGAGTTAGATTTTGCTACGACTAAGTCTAAGAAATCACTCGTCTTTGCTAAATTGATCTGTGATCTTCCAGCTGCAGTTGATCCTACCCCCTTTGATGAGTCGATTCCCAATGAATCTCTCTTTGTCATAAGTGCTGTCAACCCGTGGTATGGAGATGTCAATGTTTATATCTAGACCCAAACATTTCGACCAGATCTGTCTCACTCTGAGAGACGACAGATTCATTACCAATCTCAACCATATCGCATCAATGGAGATACTTTTTATTAGACTGGTGTTGATTATGTCCTCTGTCTATGCTTAACTCTTGAGGAAGTTGAGAAATTCTTTAATGAATACCACTTTGGGGCCTATGGTGGTCATATGTTGGGTTATGGTGCCGCTCAGAAAATCCTTCGAGTAGGATATTTTTGGCCATCTATTTTCAAATATTGCATTATTTCCATTCACAAATGCCATGATTTCCAAATTTATTTTCTGAAATAACGTGCCCCACCCACTCCCTTACACCTAGTTGTGACCTTTGGGTCATTTTTAAAACGGGCATAGATTTCATGACCTGTAACCCTCGCTCGGCCCAGGGGCATGGTTATATTATCATTTCCATCGATTATTTTACAAAATGGGTTGAGGAGATGACTACATATGATAATGAAGGTCTAACATCGGCACAATTCCTTTTTAATCATGCCATAGCTTAGTTTTGTGTCCCGATGGCCATTATCACTGACCATGGATCTCACTTTCAAAATCATATAATGACAGAGCTTGCTACTCACCTGGGACTACATCACGATAGATCCACTCCATATTATCCACAATACAATGACCAAGTCGAAGCCATCAAAAAATTCTTGGTAATGATGCTTCAATGAACCATTGGGAGACATAAAAGAGATTGGAACCTCATGCTATTCTCGACTCTATGGGCTTATCAAACTTATGCTAACGCTACTACTGGATTCACACATTTTCAGCTAGTGTATGGTTTGGAAGCTAAACTTCCAATTGAGTGTGAAATCCATTCTTTTAAGCTAGCTATCGAACTGCTTCCCGGTATTTCGCTAGAAGAGGAATGTCTACTTTATCTTGAGTGTCTCGATGAGACTCAACGAATCCTTACTTTAGTCATTGAAGCTCAAAAGAAACGAGTTAAAGTTCAGTACAATAAGTCTGTCAATCCTCGCATTTTCTCTGAAGGTGACTTGGTCTTGCTTTATGATCAAGCCCATGAAATATTAGGGGTCTTAAAGCTCGAGCCAATGTCGCATGGGCCTTACATTGTCCAATGTGTATTAGAAAAAGGTGCCTATGAGCTAGTCGATTATGAGGGTAAATAGTTGGTCTAGCCCTTGAATGGGCTATATCTCAAGAAGTATTATGCTTGATTGCAAGTACAATACTTTGTACATTAGTGTGTGATTCATTAGTCTACTTTTAGATTTTTTGGTGTGACTTTTTGTTTGTAGACATGTTTCTTCTGCTTACCTTGTGTTCTACTTGGTTTGTAGATGTCATCGAGCCATTATGTCAATTATTTTTATGGTGCCTGGTGTACCACACGAAACTCTCCTCCGTAGCATGGGCACTTTTTGCCCCTTACGATGAGTTGGTTAATCTATAAGGTATTTGTCTAGGTCAAACAACTAATAATATTGCCGAATATAGTGTGGTCATCGAGCTATTACCAGATGTTATTGCTCTCAGTATCATAGATTTGGTTTCCAAGTTAGACTCACAACTCGTTGTGTTACAGTTAAATGGTCATTATTCAATAATAAACCCTTAGATTTTTCCCATGTATTTACATGTTCAATTACTAGAAATAAATTTTGATTATATCACATATCAACCTGTTCCACGAAATTTGAATACATTAACAGATACATTGCCAAATTATGTATTATATCTACATATGTAACCAAAAAACAAACACATAATTGTGAAATAAGAACACTTAGTAATAGTATAAAAATGCATATGTATATATATGTCGGGTCTGTAAAAAAAATTTACATCAAAATCTAAAAAAATATGTGCTCCATGACACAATGGCTCCATGAGCCTATATCAATGTAGAAAATAAACTAAAGGCATATATCCTCCCACGTGGTTCTCATGGTAGTAAGTGATGGCCCGGATAACTCTCCATAGTAACCGAAGACGTCTATTGGAGACTCCTATGGTGTGCCTCTGAAGACGCAATGATATGTCATCAAATTCATGTATTCTGCAATGCCTATGGTCAGGTCCTCCAAGTTACACTTAACCTCTACGATTGGGTCTTCTCCCTCATCATAAGGAGCATCCTTGATCTGGTGCACTACCCACCTCGCAATCAGGGACATAATTTCTAGTCTCTCTCGTCCAACATCTACAAAATAATCATAAGTTTAAATCTCAAAACACATGAATAAAAACACTAAAAAGTAAAAATTCCAAAAACAAGTTTTTTTTACCTGCATTAGACCACTATGTACATGGCGAAAGAGGAAGGTCTCGATCTCCTCAGATATTCGTACCATAATACGTGTAGTCAGATAATACAATCAACTGATGGCGTAACCAACTAAAAAACGATGTCAGGAAATGTATTTGATGGCCTCCTCCATGGCGAGGTGTTGGAGCCTAGATCCCCCGTGAAGTAAAGACTCCGACGATCAAGGCGCAAAGCACCTAGCATGAAGTATATTTTTTGTCTTAGGGGCTTTGGGGTGGGTCAAAGCCCCTTAAATATGTAACGGGATGGGATTTTTGATGAACGTGGATTTTTCCCATGGTTTTGGAGCATGTCATTGTAAAAGCTAAATCTATATAAGGAGTATAACTAGGATAGGCATGCTAGGCTTGAATGAAATATCTTTTGTGATGCATTTGGATGTCAAACTAAGTTAGAGTCTTTGTTTTGGTTTATATGGAAAGGATCATGCAGTTGTGTGTGCATCTATGTGTGCAGGCCCTTGCAGCTTTATGCACAGGGTGGAAAGTTGATATATGAGATAGATTTGGATATTAATGAATGAAATGTTGATAAAATATGAGTTATAATGATGTTTTTTTTTCTTGATGTTTATGAATGTTTATTTTGAATAAGGGTTTTGTTCTGTAACTCAATAACATAGTTCATTTGATGGTTATTTACTGTGTTTAATACCTAGTTAAGTAATATCACGCAGTCTATGAGAAAGTTCAACATTTGTGTTCAACATCACTGTTAATATTGATAGATCTAACCTATGGAGTTCTGATAAGAAGGAAAAGCCCTAAATCCATAGTCTAGTTTCCCTCTAGATAAAGAAACATGGTTCTAGGATCCCCCTATATTGCCTCGGGTTAGACTTCGATCTGTGCAAGCATATCGTTGCCGAAAGGGTCGGTAACAGTGGGTTTTGTTGGACTGTGTAGTCACTTTGAACCTAGTTCTAGGCCCCATAAAGCCAACAAATGGTTCTATTTCCGGGACCGAAATCTGATTGAGGGATAGATGGATGTGGCATCCATCTAAGAAAGAGATTGAAGATTGGATAGATCTGAAAGAAAGTGATTTTTCTGTGCAAGAAAGTAGAGGTTTGTGTATCTTACTGAACAATGGTTACAAGTGTATATCTATATAGATCAATACAATATCTTCTTTGAATCATTTTCTAGTGAGCTGCACGAGTGGATCTCAAGCCTAGCTACGCAAATGAGGTATTTTAATAATAGACCTACTATGTGGACCCCATACCTGATTGAGAAACTGAAAAATATTGATAACGAGATTAGGATATTTGTTAATTACTGGATTGATAGCTTCCTTGGGGGATTCATCACTGAGTTCACGATCCAGACTGTTGTCTCCTATAGTGAAGCTGAGCGCAATGTTATCAAAGGCCTATTAGGTAAGTACCTGAATTCACTGAAGTTTTGGATTAAAATGCTATTATGTGAAAAGGGTATACTGCGATTGCGCTCATATTGATGGTTGAATAAAGAGAACCAGGTCCTATGTGAATCGATAAGAAATTAATAATAGTTTGGGGTACGTACATTAAAACGGAAAACAAACCATTGTTTGAATATGAGAAAGAAGAAAGCAACCCGCTACTCTGCAAATTTTTCCATTGAGATATGAAAGTCAAGAAAGTGCTGAGGAAATTCACCAACCTTCCACCCCCATCATCACTCCATCCTATTATGTTCCTCCACCTCCATCTCCCCTAATGGCCCAACCCATGAAGATGCTTGTGTTCAAGGGAATAGATGACCCTGAACTGTTCTGGTTTGTAGTAGAAGCGATATAGAGTTTGCAGAATGTTACAGATCAAGATATGAAGAAATAACATTTGGTTACTGTGCTGCAAGATCGAGAATTGCCCTGTTACATGAATTTTTTTACAACAAATGCAAATGATTCATTGGCTAAAACAAAGACCATGCTAAAATCCGAGTTCAAGAAACTGAAGTCGCAATCCCAGTGTATCACTGAGATCAAAGAGATTAATAAGTTGACTACTGAGACTGTGTGGGAGGTAGATCAAAGATTTAAGACATTGTTGATTCAAATTAGCTTTAATATCCCAGATGAACATTATAAATAGTGGTTTGTTGTTGCGTTGTTGCTTCATCTTAGATTTCCATTGTCACAACAATATATCACAACTCAAGTTGAAGCATTGGAGATCACGATGAAGCTGGAGGCTTCGCCAGTAGCTGATGCAAACATAGGGGAGCAACAAATTTAGAATTAGTTGGAAAGTTTGCACATGGAGCTCTAGGATCTAAAGAAGGGAATGTAGGTTCGCCCATAAATATGGTGTAACAAGGGCAAGGATGATGGCAATTACAAGGACCAGTGTCTTGTTTTTAGAGACTATGTGGGTGTTGGGATGTTGAATCCATTGAAACCTGGATCGATTGAAGGGCCAAGTGCACAACCTAATGTATGGTGTAGTATCTGCGAATTTGCAGGCCAACATTCCACCAATTTTTTTCACTTATTACAAAATTTGGTTAGATCATCGAAGAAACTGTTCTGCAAATTTTTAGTTTGGTTGGGCATGATGAACAATATTGTAGGAGCTATGATCTAATGGTGCAGAACAGTCCAGGTGCATATCAAATTTAAGTAGAAGGTTGCAAAGCCATGGGTTCACCACCTGCGTGAGGAGGTTGTCAAGGCCAAGGGAACAACTAAGGAGGAAGCATTGATCGAGGGTGAGGACAGATCATTTATTACAACTATGGACATCTTGGACACTTTTCACGAGTTTTATAAAATGCTACTATTGTGTATTGTAAGTATTGTCAGGAATGTGTTCATGAAATAGAATATTATCCCATTTTGTTAGCTAAAATGTAGGAGAAGCGAAAACAATAGCCAACGAAGAACATACAGATGATGAAGGTTGAACCAATCCAAGGAGGTCCAGGTGTTAACATAGTCACACGTAGTGGTATGAACAGTGGAGGAAACCGCGCAGATGTGCAGAGATATGTGCTAGAGACATGGGTAAGGAAGTCTAAAGATAATATTGTTGGGTTTGATGTACATCATGAAAAGGAGACACTCATGGTAGTGCAGAAATCATTTATAACTCCTAAGGCTGCGAAATCGACTGTGTAGAGACAATTTTTCCCAGTAGAAAAGAAGCCTGAAGAGAATGTTGAAGTAAAGGGAGCCAATCTGTCGATGTTAGAATATTTCTTACAAAATTGCATGAAGCTTCTAAGGGACCAAAGGGTTGTTGAAGGATTGTAGGAGCTGCTGGAACACCATGCAGTAAACAATGTACAAGAATAAGAAGATAACTGGCTGGGAGATGCTATTAACTATGCAAATTAGAGACTATAATGGATCAAGTCATTCTATATCTAGGATCAGATGCTAATGTTATGCCGAAACAGACATGGGAGCGAATGGGAAAGTCAAAGTTGCAATGGTCACCTATTCAGTTGAGGATGGAAAATCAATAGAAGACCATCCCTATGGGGTGGTTGTAGGGAGTCAACATGTATATTGATGGTGCAATTGTGTTGGTTGAATTTGAGGTCATCAAGATAATTGATGATAGTAATTTGTACCCCACGTTGTTAAGAATTGACTCGGCTTATGACAGGGATGCTATAATAAACCTGAAGAAGAGGTGGATGGTATTTGAAAAGGATGGAACCCGAGTTATTGTGCCACTTGATCCCTCTGAAGGTGTGTGCTATGAAGAACATGTACATCATGGGTATGATGATGGTGTGATTGATAATATTTATCATCTTACTGCGCAGGACGAAGACTGGATTAATCCCACCATAGATGGAATAATATGTTGGGAGCGTGATGGTCGTGTGTGTCCTATTTCGATGAGGAGTTGGAGCACTGGAAGAATAGATTGAAGTGAACACGAATCATTGTAACTGTATTAAAAAATCTTTGTGATGTGTCAAGTCAAAAGTCTATGACTTGCCCTTTTATAATGGAACATGGAATATTTTCTTGTTCTTGGAGGAATTTTAGCGGAAATTGTCGAAGGAACAAAAGTATGAGCCTTTGGACTTCACATTAAGGTCCACTCCAGCCTGATGGTGGGGTGCGCACATAGAAAGTCTAGGAGGTTGGCCAGAATTCCATAAAATGATAAGGATAAGGTTTGGTTAGGTTGACACAAGAATTATGAATAATCATGATAGCTAGAAGGATCCACGTGAGCATTTAGCTCACAGGACCACAACTTGGGGAGCAGAACCTTAGCCAAAATGGGTGCACATGTTCTTTCACTCTTTGGATATGATACCTCAACGATGATATCTTGAAACATAACTGCACCATGGAATGACGGATTAGGATGAGATGGTATAAGGGCTCTTGTTGACATATAGCTTCACATATGGATGGGAATGCATTAATGAGTCTTGTAAAGAAGTGAAGGTAGGTTTATTTCATATTACTAAGGATCCCAGAACTCTGGTACAACTTGATTGGGTTGCATAAATGGAACATACCCAGGAATTTTACAGTTTGACCGCAGAGGATCCACGTGACATTCATATCCCTGAGTCCAAAGGATAACATGTGGTTTCAGGACTTGAGATAGTAATTTTGGATGTAGCACAACCGACCAGAATGCAACAGGTCAACATAGGCTCAGAGGTAGAGCCCAAGTTTTCCAATATAGGGGAGTATTGGGATGATGACACAGTCAACAAGGTCACCGAGTTGTTTCATGAATACCAAGACCTATTCTCTACAAAATTCTCGGCATTAAAAGGCATTGTGGGTGATCTATGGGTAATGCACATCACTTTGAAGCTGGATACTAGATCGGTTAAGAAAAACCCTTATCGGTTGAACCCAAATTACAAGAAGAAAGTAAGGGAAGAACTTGAAAAAATGCTTGACACTAGCATCATTGAACCAGTTGAATATATTAAGTGGTTTAGCCCTATGGTGGTCCAAAAGAAGAAGACTAAAAGAGAGATAAGGATCTGTGTTGATATTCACAATATGAAAGATGCATTTGCCCATGATCCATTTCCCACTCCATTCACCGATGAAGTTTTAGAGAATGTTGGTGGGTAGGAAGCTTACTCATTTATAGATGGATTCTCCGAGTATCATCAGATCAGGATTGTGCCAGAATAAAGGAGAAGGACCACTTTTGCCACTAAGTGGGGGTCATTTCATTACACTGTCATGCCATCTGGGTTGAAGAACACGGAAGCTATATTTTCCAAGGTTGTTGTTGCATCTTTCAGAGAATATATCCACAAATTCCTGGAAGTATATTTCGATGACTTGACAGTCTTTGGCATGTTAAAGAAGCTTGTCTCTAGTCCGTGCTTGATGTTGGATACCTACAGGAAGTATCAGATCTACTTAAACCTAAAGAATTGATTTTTTTTCGTACCATATGGTATTTTTTTGGGACATATTGTGTGCAAACAAGGACTGATGGTTGACCCTGCGAAGATTGCTGTGATGATCAATTTCGAACCCCCAATAAGTGTCAAGCAGCTACACATGACACCTAGACATACATGCTACTACAGGAAGTTCATTAAGGTGTACACGTAGATTACTGCGCCCATGGAGAATTTATTGAAGAAGGATTTCAAGTTCTATTGGGATGATGAATGTCAGTAGAGTCTCAATATCATAAAGGAGAAAATGGTGACTATGCATATTCTTGTCTTCCCCGATTGGAAGAAGGTATTCCATGTGCATGTTGATGCAGCATGCATAGCCCTAGGAGACATGTTAGCACAACCCGGAAAAGGAGATATTAATCACCCTGTAGCCTTTTCTAGCAGAAATTTGTTTAAAGTGGAAAGGACCTACACCACCACAGAGTGCGAAGGGTTGGAAATGGTATATGTGCTACAAAAATATAGGCACTATATATTGGGGGCACACTTCAAAATGTTCATGGAACATTTTTCTTTAAAGTACCTAATAAACAAGCCTATGTTGGTGGGAGATATTTACTGATGGTTACTGTTGTTCCAAGAATATGATTTTGAGGTAATTTTCAAGCCAGGTTGTTTGAATGCCGAACCAGACCATCTCTCTAAGATTGATATAGGGGAGGAACCAACGAATATTGAGAAAGGATTACCTAATGTGCAATTTTTCGCTATCAATATTACATATGAGGATTTCTTGGATATCATTAAGTTTCTCTCAATAGGAATCACACCTCGGGAATACATTACGCAGCATAAGAAGGAGATGGTCGTAAGGACAACAGATTTTACTGTAATTGCAGGATACCTGTATAAAATGGGGGCTAAATGACATAACATACTAGATGAAGCACATGGCGGAGTCACTAGAGGTCACTACACAAGAAAAGCTACTGCGAGAAGATTCCGCACACCGAGTATTATCGCTGGAAAATCAGAAAAGGAGAAATGACATTACCAAATGTCAAGAAGAAGGATTACAAGGCTGAGAAACATTAGAGGATATGAAATTTTTTTAAAATATCTAAGGTTAATAGGAAAAAATCAAATTGCACACCAAATATTGAGGCAAAATATGCCTTTGCATGCATTTTTCTTCGATAAACTCACCTTTGCGTGACTTTCCCTCAGAAATATGCGCAGTCCTGGGAGTGGCAGAAGTCACTACCCGAGACCACTTGGCACACTTCAGGAAATGATCCTCCACTTGAGGCCACCAAAGGATAGCCGCCTAGAGCCACCTTGGACCTCAAGTGAGCACACAAATGAATCAACCCTCTCTCTTGGGTCACCATCCACCAATGTACCAAGAGAGGGAAGAAGGATGTGAACTTGCTTATAAATTTCCACCATGAGAAGAAAAAAATGAGAACACATTGTTATGCTGGCCAAATTTCTCATGATCAAACCAACAGTGTGCAATCCAGAGCAACAGTATAGTTAGGGGATTCAGTTGTTGGCCACCCAAAAACCTCAAACCATTTGGAGAAGAGAGAGGCCTTGAGACATCAGCTCAAGGGTAAAAAACTTCCTTGCACTCGGTCTTAGAACTCCATAGTTATAAGGATCCTTTTGCAAGAGTGTAACGTTCTACCTTTCTTTTACTACTAGCCATCAATAAGAGGGGATTTCATTCCACCGTTTGCATTATTGTCTCATTTGACTCATTGTGAGCTTTTGTTTTTTTTTTTAGTTTAGTTTTGTTTCTTCTCCTTATATGCTACATACTACATTCCATTACTTAGTTTGTTTTACATATATTGGCATGTGTTCACTAACCTGCTAACCATTTTTTCTGCCTCTAACCACATCTTGTAGGATGCAACCATTCCTACCAAGCACTAGTGGAATGGTACACTTGTGCACCAAAACCACCATTACAGGATTGGTGACTCCACTTTCTTTACCCTTTAGTTAAGTTGTTTTGATTGTTGCAGGGTCCTTCTCTCTTCTCTGGAGTTTTTCTAGGACAACTCCCCTTCTCCTCTTCTCTCCTCATTCACCCATAGTGAATATTTGAAGTTCGGGAGTTCTAGAAATTTTCTTGCAGGAAAATTGCACTCATTTCACTCAAACAGATGAACCAAGTTTCACATGTTCAGCCCTGTCCTACGCGCAAGTTTCACGCCTGTGTAAGAAATTTGCATGCGGAAACCATAGAACATATTTCTCTATGATTTTCTTCAATTTCCCAATTGTAAAAGTGACTGGCATCCCAGAGAAAAACTTCCAGCACTGTGTGTGGTGCCCCATGACTATTTAGAGTATGCTTTTGGCCGCATTTGGTTATTGCTAGTTTCATATTTTTAAATTTTAAAGTGTATCTTAAAAAAACTAACATAGTTTAAGTAGGGTGAAATTTAGTGGCGAAAACCCAGATTTGAAATCTGAATTAACTTTTTTGTGAAAATAGGCACCAAAAAACACACATAGAATTAGCAAGAGTAAGTGGCCCTAATCCACATATTCTTAGCTAGTTATCATTTATTTTTTCCTAGTTAGATCATTAATTTTAGTTTAAATTTTTGCACTAGGAATTGGGACCAAGACTTAATTATCTTAAGAGAAGAAAGTAATATTTTTTTCCCTTGCACATTTTGGTGAACCTCGACATGCATATGAACGCTCCCTTATGATAATTTTCCATCTCCATTTAGTCACACATTTAGTTTAATTAGGAAAAATTGTAAGGTGGCCCACTATCTGCATACCATTTTCTTATCACAAGGAGCAATAAAAAAATAGCTTAATAGGGGATGTGTAAAGGATAACCGCCTATCAACATCTTAAAACTCTGTGATTTTTCACTTTTTCTCACACACTACCACACCTTAAGTAGAGTAAGACACCTTAAAACTAACCTCAGTGAACTCATTAAATCTCCCCACATGGGCCACAAGATAAATAATAGTTCAATTTAGGACCAAGGGGGTAGGAATCCAATAAGCTGCCTTGGTCAATTTACATATTGAAACATAGAATTTGTTGGGTGTGGAGCCTGATTTTCATCCTAATTCAGAGATCCTTGTTTTAGTTGGATGTATACCCCAGGAAATTGTACACCCTTGCAGCGGTGGGGTGCAAGGGGGACTTGTCCCCCCCGCGGGGTCCGGGGGGGCTAACCCCCTGGCTGGGGGGTTCGGGGGCCAGCAGTCCCCCGGCGGGGGTTTCAGGGGCAGCGCCCCTGAAGCTAAAAACAGATGTAAACTTTCCTTGTAAAAGTATATTAATTTCTAGTCAATCTGGGCCATTCATTAGGCGGATGATTTGACAGTAGAAGTTATGTTTAGTTTAGGGTTTCTTTTGCCCTAGAAAGCAAGCCCTCACTTTTATGAGGGTATTTTATTGCGGTTGCATATTATTATGTGTATTCTCTGAGCGGGAAATAGATAAGGAGACTGTGAGAGAGAACAGAGGATATTACAGCGGATCTACTGTAGGTTTTGTCTCTTCATTTTGCTGGATAATAGAAAGGAAGGACTGGCTATTCGGGGTGGACGTAGCCCAAACTGGGTGAACCACGTATATCTATGTCTCTCTGATTTTATATGTTTTGTATGCTTGTATTTTCCGCATATTTTATGTGTTGCATTTCTCTGTAATATTTAATTTTCTAACAACTGGTATCAAAGCCGAAGGTATATTTGGCTGATAAACTCGCAGGAAAGAAGGGTTCCTGGTTCGAGTGGGAGCAATCGTGGAAGATGCTAAGTTTAGGGTTGAGAAATTTAACGGCCAAAACTTCCCGCTGTGGAAGATGTAGATGGAAGATTATCTGTATCAGAAATATCTGTACATACCATTGAGTGGAAAATCAAAGAAGCCAACGGCCATGACAGACGCGGAATGGAACATTCTTGATAGAAAGGCACTCGGAACAGTACGGTTGTGCCTTGCGGTGTCAGTCGCCTTCAATATTTCGAAGGAAACAACAACAGAGGGTTTGATGCAGAAGTTGGCGAAACTATATGAAAAACCCTTGGCCTCAAACAAGGTATTTCTTATGAAACGACTATCTAATATGAAGATGTCGAAAGGTGGATCTGTTGCAGACCATTTAAATGATTTTAATACAGTTACCAGTCAGTTAAGTTCTGTAGGGGTAAACTTTGATGATGAAGTTAGAGCTCTGTTATTTCTATGCTCATTGCGAGAAAGCTGGAATGGTTTAGTTATGGCCATTAGTAACTCTGTCTCTATATCTAGTACTTTAAAGTTTGATGACGTTGTCGGTGCTATCCTTAGCGAGGAAATGCGATGGAAAAGCTCCGGTGAGACATCGGGTAATTCTTTGAGTGCAAAGTCTAGGGGAAGGATAATGGAAAGAGGAAAGAGCTCAGGATATCGCAGTAAATCAAGAAAAGGCATATCCAAGTCCAGATCGTGGATAATGTGCTGGAAATGAAAAAAGAAAGGACACCTAAAGAAAGACTGTAGATCTTGGAAGGGAAAAGAAGGAGACGCGCAACAAGAAAACAATCATGAAGAAAATGTGATAGGTGATTTGTTACAAGATGCTTTGATTCTTTCTTTCGAAAATTTTACTGATTCATGGGTATTAGATTCAGGGGCCTCATTCCATGCCACACCTGATAAGAAATATTTTCATGACTATGTTCAAGGAGATTTTGGACAAGTCCGTTTGGGTGATGATAAACCCTGTAAAATTGTTGGAATGGGTAAGGTTCTTGTAAAACAGAAAAATGGAAACCAATGGCTATTAAAGGACGTAAGGCATGTTCCAGATCTAAAGAAAAATCTGATTTCAACAGGACAGTTAGGCGGTGAAGGTTGTGTGACAACTTTCACAGATAAAGCTTGGAAGGTCACCAAAGGAGCCCTAGTAATAGCAAAAGGAAAAAAGGTTGCTACATTGTATTTATGCAATGGTATTTCTAATTCTGTTAATGCTTTAAATTCCAAAGGATCAGATGCAACATTATGGCATCTTAGGCTCGGACACATGAGTGAGAAGGGGATGAAGATTCTTCACTCAAGAAATTTGTTGCCAGGTTTGAAGAATGTTGATTTGGATTTCTATGAAAATTGCATTTATGGAAAACAAAAGAGAGTCAGATTTCTCAGAGTTGGGAAAGAAAAGAAGAGCGAAAAATTGGAGCTTGTGCATACAGAT
The DNA here is from genome assembly GCA_034641835.2 of Pinus albicaulis. Classification (NCBI taxonomy): domain Eukaryota; kingdom Viridiplantae; phylum Streptophyta; class Pinopsida; order Pinales; family Pinaceae; genus Pinus; species Pinus albicaulis. Next base: position 1,074,589,998 of record CM076578.1, read on the forward strand.
GTATGGGGACCTGCTCAGGTATCATCTCTCGGTGGCTCTCACTATTATGTTACATTTATTGATGATGCAACTAGAAAAACTTGGATTTATTGTATTCAAAATAAATATGATGTATTTGATACTTTCAAGAAATGGAAAGCTTTGGTTGAGATTGAGACAGGAAAGAAGTTGAAGTGTCTCAGATCAGACAATGGAGGTGAATATTGCAGCAAAGAGTTTGATAGGTACTGTTCAGAGCATGGAATTCGTAAAGAGAAGACAGTTCCAAGAACACCACAAGAAAATGGTGTGTCTGAAAGGATGAACAGAAAAATCATGGAGCATGCAAGGTGCATGAGATTGCATGCAGGATTGCCTTTACAATTTTGGGCAGATGCTGTAGATACTGCTGTTTATCTAATAAACAGAGGGCCTTCAAGTTCCTTGGATGGTGGTATTCCAGAGGAAGCATGGACAGGTAAATAGGTAAACTACTCTTTTTTAAAGCCTTTTGGTTGTGAGGCCTTTGTCCATATTAATAAAGAAAACAGAACAAAGCTTGAGGAAAAATCAAAGAAATGTACCTTTATTGGATATGGTGCTAATGATTTTGGTTATCACCTATATGATTATGAAAATCACAAAATCATTAGGAGCAGAGATGTAATATTCAATGAAAAGGTCTTGTATAAGAATCAGTTGCAGGAAAAGAAACAGAAAAAAGAAAGCAAAGAATACATGGTTCTTGATGAGATAACTGAAAATTAAAGGTGCCTGAAAATGATAATAATCAACAACCATAGCAGCAGCAACCACCAAAACAGCAACAGGCACCTCAAACACCTGAAAGTGGTGTTAGAATATCTACAAGGATAAGTAGACCCCCTGAACGATACTCTCCTTCATTATATTATTTATTGCTGACTGATTCTGGTGAACCTGAATGTTATGAAGAAGCAATATAGGTTGAAAGAAGGAAGAAGTGGGAGCTAGCCATGGAAGAAGAGATGGACTCCTTAATGCATAACAAGACTTGGTACTTAGTCAGGTTGCCTGTAGGTAAAACTACATTGCAGAATAAATGGGTTTACAGGCTGACAGAAGAAGATGGAGGAAAACAGAGGTACAAAGCTAGACTTGTGGTGAAGGGGTTTGCACAGAAGAAAGGTATTGATTTTGATGAAATATTTTCTCCTGTTGTTAAGAGGAATTCAATCAGAACTATCTTAAGTCTTGTAGTAGCAGAAAATTTACATCTTGAATAGTTAGATGTAAAGACAGCATTTCTCCATGGAGTTTTGGAGGAAGAGATATACATGCAACAACCAGAAGGATATGAGGTAAAAGGGAAAGAAAAATTGGTGTGCAGGTTAAAGAAGAGCTTGTATGGCTTAAAACAATCTCCAGGGCAGTGGTATCTAAAATTTGACAAGTTTATGTCTGAACAAGGTTATACTAGATGTCATTCTGATCATTGTGTTTATCTAAAAAGGAAAAATGATGGCAGCTATATTATATTATTATTGTATGTAGATGACATGCTTGTTGCGGGATCTAACATGCAGCAAATAAATGTGCTCAAAAGAAAATTGCAAATTAACATTGTCTCAGAATGAGTACATACAAAAGGTGTTGAAAAGATTTAATATGCACAATGCAAAACTAGTTAGTACACCTTTTGCTAGCCATTTCAAACTTAGTAAGGAGATGTGCCCAAAGACCCAAGAAGACATGGATTATATGTCTAAAGTTCCATATGCATCAAGAAGTTGGAAGCTTAATGTATGCAATGGTCTGCACAAGGCCTGATATTTCACATGCAGTGGGAGTTGTAAGCAGGTACATGAATAATCCAGGAAAAGAACATTGGATGGCAGTAAAATGGATTCTTAGATATTTGAGAGGTACCAAAAATCAAGCATTGTGCTTCGGTGGTTCAAAAATTTCTCTGTAATATATAATTTTCTAACAACTAGTCAGATTGACTAGAAATTTCTATACTTTTACAAGGCAATTTTACATCTGTTTTTAGCTTCGAGAGCGCTGCCCCTGAAACCCCTGCCGGCGGACCGCTAGCCCCCGGACCCCCCAGCTGGGGGGTCAGCCCCCCACTGCAAGGGTGTACAGTTTTCCTGGGGTATACATCCAGCTAAAACAAGGATATCTGAATCAGGATGAAAATCAGGCTCCACACCCAATAGAATTTGACCTTTTAGGGAGATTTAAACCCATCTATCTACCCACGGAAAAGAAAACCTGAGCGCCACATAGACCCGATTTAGAGGGGGTTAAGCTTAGGCCCAGTGCGTGAAATATTATTTGGGGCTACCTGACCCATATAATACTCAGTACTGGTAGTTGATTTACCAATAATCTCAAGACTCGAATGCTCACGTGGGATGACAGTACTTAGTGGCCAAATCTAGGGTATCCTTCTCTATAGGTCACTGTGCATGCAACACTAGATCCTCTACCCATTACCTTGGTCGATTCTTCAGCTGTTGGAAGGTGTCGCCAGTTCCTTCGGGAAGTTAGCCCCAGTACCCACCAGAATATATCTTCACAAGGCCCAGTTAGGATTGATACTGAGGACATTTAGGTCTTAAGGATTTTTAGTATCACGCGCAGAAACAACCAAAACCATTTTTTATTGATTGATCACATAGGACTAATTTTCTCTTTGTTTTATGTATGTCATCATATTTTTTCTTTTATCTCTCTCCTCTCATAGAACTGAAGAATATTTCCAAATCCATACCTAGTCAACACCATAACGGACCCAACAGGGCCTCATCGATCTAGACATATTTTGGACCTCCCCCCATTAGAGGGAGGGGTTCCAAGTCTTTCGCCATTTATGCGTCAAAGAAGGAACACCGCCACCCTTACTAGTTCATCCTTTATCTGGGCATCTTTAGTTGGGAATCCCTGAGGGTCACCAAATGCCACACCAGTGGAAACCCCACCAGGGTCACCACACACCACTCCTACCACAACCCCTCAGGGTCCGAGGAGCGATACCTATTCGTGGAGCCAATTGAACACACAACCGGGTATGTCATAAAAAAACCCCATATTTAGCCATAGCCCTATGTTTTCACAGCCCACAATGGCACTCAACACAGATTTACCTTTCTTAGCATCATTGAATTTACCCAATCTAACCAAGTTAACGAACAACCCCATTGTGCACAACCCCACATGGCCCCCCATGCCCATGAAGCTCCCTTTGGAAATTTCAAAATTCGAAGGGAATAAATTGGAAGACCCCGCAAATAATCTAATGACTTTCCACTTGTGTTGTTCATCGAACAGTATCATTGATGATACTATTCGACTAAGACTCTTCCAGTGCACCTTAACTGGACCAGCTACAAAATGGTATGTGGAGCAACCTTCTACTACACATGGAACCTTTAGTGCCCTCGTTACTATGTTCCTCACCTATTTTCAGTTACCCATCCACCATGATTCAGGGATGGAATTAATGACTCATTTTAAGCAGACACCAGCCGTCCATATCTCGGACCATATCCAAACTCAACGATCAAGTTCTATTGGACCTATTCCTAGAAATTCTCACGGAATATATTTCAAAGAATGTGGCAACCCAAAATCCCACATCCGAAGAGGATGCCATCAGAAAATCCCAAAAACTCGAGCTGATATACACATAGTCAAGATATATTTACAATATCTAGCCTAACGCCCCACACCTGCAAACTTATAAAGAATTTCCAGGTGCGTCGAACATCGCAGACAGATTAATAGGGTCATTAACCCAAAATCACCTAAGTAGCAGTGTCCAGTACCCTGGTTACGCATATGATTCTAACCATAACATTCTGCAACCAACCTATCATCAAAGTCATCATGCACCTTTGTAGAACATGACCAATAGGGTGCATTCGTACCATCATCAGAAAGGAGGACTATACCCTCCTATGCAGGGGACCCAGTATACAGCTAGAAATACTGACAGAGGAGCTCCCCCCTAGCTATCATTCCCAAACCAGGGATAGGGACCACAATATTCCCAATCCCCAACACAAAACTCACCAATGCGGAATAATGCACTGGTGAAATTTGCGCAACCTTCCCAAGCACAACCGCGCCAGTCATACGACCAGGAGAATCCTAGTTATCCTCCAAACAAGGCAAGAAAAAAATAAAAAAACAAACAAAAGGGAAATCTTGGACAGGGGGCCAACAACCAACAATGCCCTCCGCGATCTCAGACTGGGGGAAACTCCAGCCGAAATCCAAACCAGGAGACAAATAACCCCCAAGGGCATAAAAAGAGGGAAAATCTTCGGACCAACCACTCTTGTGAAATTTGTGGCGAGTACGACCACGACACTCACCAATGTCATGATCTCCCCGAGCTAAAGAATCTTCGGGGTAATGGAGGACAAGGGGGACCCTCATAGTAGACAGTTGTAATCGAGGAGCCCTTCCCCCACCAAGGGGCGGTTAGCACCCAACAAAAACAAACACCCCCTGACGATTCTGGAAAAAATAGCCACGAAATATATATGATTTGTGAAGAAATGTTTTTTCAAACACGAAATTGTAGTTACGATACCCCTCCAGACACCAATTCATTAGGGGCTAGTACCAGTGTGCCAACAACACCATTGACAACATAAAAAATTCCTATTGAACCTTTGCCAAAAATGGCCAAGGGACCAACTAGGTGACCAGGAAACCACTCTAAGGTAGCCCATAATTATAGTATTATGGACGATTTAGCTCAATCTCCCACGACCATGTCAGCCTTGGAAGTTTTGCAATTATTCCCAAAGTAACGGAAAGCCTTACTTTCCGCATTAGGCGCCATCGACCTTGCCGATTCACGCTTAATGGATTTTTATTTAGATAAAGCCACCCCTAGGCTTCCTTCGCTGGTCGCCTTTCAAATACTGGTGTCAATCCAAAATATCACTATCCACCGATGTATCATTGACAAGTGTGCATCCACATGCATCATGTCAAAGAATGTTTGGAAAAATTTAGGGTCTCCCAAACTAAATCCATCAGACATCACACTTAGAGCATATGATGGACCCCCATGTGCTCCTTTTAGTCTCTACCAAAATGTCTCAGTTTTCTTGGCCGGAAATACGATCCTTATAGACATAGAGGTCTTGGATGCCTAGTTGGATTACAACATAATCCTTGGGAGGAGTTATATGTACGCCATGATAGCCATAGCATCCTTCGTCTTCCGAACCATGATGTTCCCCCATGAGGACCACATCATTATTGTCGACCAATTGATGTATCATGATAAGCAATACTTGACAAGCGCCGATGTTGCTCTACCTTATGTAGACACATCCACTTAGACGCTCACACGGTACAAAGAATATGGCCCTGGCCAATTAAAACTGTCATCCATCCTAGGGTCATTCCTAAGAGATCCCCTTGTCATACTAGAATCACTCGCTAATATCACAAAGGCCCCAGTGTGCATGATGTCTACATCAAGCACTGACGCTAGCTAGGAGACAGAGACAAGCAGTAATGACACCGAGATGTCTGCCACAATGACCTCTATTTCTTATGCAGTCTCCCAAACTCCATTCCTATACCCCCACCTAGTTTTGTTTCAAAACTGGTCTTGGCAACAATAGTGTTTCCAAATGTATCTTTTGCAATACCAGTTTGGTACTTGGTCCCACCTACCTGAACCAGAGTCACATGCATCACCTCTACAGGGCTAATCCCCCTTACTCTTGAGGAGACCCCACCTGTTAAGGAGGTTGTCGCCATCAGACCACCTAAGGACACTCACATCACAAAATTGGTTGTCACGACCAATAAAATCCATCAAAAGGGGAAGAAGGTAGAAAATCCCATCATATAATGGGAATTACAACCTTGCACCATATGTGACATAGTAGGCCACCCTACCCATATCTTCCTGGAGCTGGATGAATTAAAAATTCTCCTCGACTCTATAGAAAATATCGTGGCAACAAAGTCTCATAAAAAGGACCCAGCCACCAAAAATCAAGGCAATGCATTGCGTACCAATCACGCATGTGATATATGTGGCAATTATGGGCATTAAACCCATCACTGGCTAGAAATACCGTGGTATAGGGATGCCCTACATGCCATCTAGCAATCATATCAAGAGGATCCCTTCATGTAGTCACATGGAGAAGAACCTCGCATCATATTATATATGCAGGAAGAACGACAGTCACCAGAACGCCTTCCGTTCATCTCCCCTCTTCCTATCGAACGTTGTGCGCTTTGTGATGACTAAGATCACTTCATCGTTGAATGTGCAACCCTAGAATTTTTTTAGTGGTGATATCTAGTTAATGTAGTATACCGCATTGACCCTCTAGCCATCCAACATTCTTGTCAGGTGTGTGGTGGTGATCACCCATTACACCATTTCCACTACATCCCTTGATTCCTCTTAGTGCTAACCATTCTATGCACTGCCATAGTTCGCCTCTCCCTTGAATATGGCTTTGACACAGAATCCATGGATAGCTCGACAATGCAGGAGGATGTGAAAAGTAGGTCCATTCTCTTCATGTCAACTGAAAATTGACCAGTCAGGGAATCCTTAGTTAAAATACCCCACCCTCCACAGAGAAGACCAACATGTGCATTGTGTAATAAGCGCAACCATGTGGTCGCCACTTTCCCTGACCTAGAAACACTACGTCGCTGGTACCCGATCACGTCACCAAACAAACAGGACAGGAACACCCATGTAAGGCTTTTTTTCTTAGTATGTCACGACAATCACCATGATAAGCATTGTACATATATCTCGCGAGTGCACCCATACCCATTCCAACACATTGCGTGAGTCAAAAAGACACATCGACCTAGTACGACCCATGTCTAGCCTAGGCCAACATGCGGGCTATGTGACAGAGTTGGCATGCACATCAATCAGTGCACAGGACTGAAGCTGCCACGTGGCGTAGAGTTGGTCGATAGCCCTCTCACGGGCCATCAACATCTCCAGCCAGACATCGTCTAGATCATCAACAAGCCCATGGGTAGGTATCCCCTGGGTCAGTCGGTCCACTCGGCCCCACACATCGTCCAGATCATGGGCCCGGACCTCTAAAGCAGCCATCTGCTCCATCACCTCTGCAACACAGTGATCAACACGTCATAATGCCTGATGAAGGCTCCACACATTCACGCCTCCGAAAAAATAATTTTTTCAATCTCGACAGGTATTCCCTCTCTCATCCTCTTTTTAGTCAGTGCATTTTTTCAATAATATTTTACTGAGGAAGATGCTTTCACTTGGGGTATTTTTGTTGTAGGTATTGTACAGCACAACAAATCATCCATTGCCCCATCCACCAAAAGTTCCAAAGCAGTACCATTCTACCCTTAGCATGATAGAGTCCCAAAGAAACTTTGCATATCTTGAAATCATTTCTCCATAAGAAATTAACCATATGTTCCAAAAAACCCAACCATGTTTTATCATCTCCCCACCTTACACATGATAAACATCCTTTTCAAGTCGATAGAAACTCCCCTCAATGGCGTTCATCACTCATCATAGACCACACATCAGAAAAACACGACGCCATGGCCATAACACTTCAGTCTCGAAAGCACTTCATGCCTATCCACTAATCATGCATCAAGTCAAGTTTTACCATTTCGAAATAAAACCCCCTTCCCAGACAACCATTTTTTGCAAGCAGATCGAATGACAAACCACTTTTTCTTGCATTTGGCCTACCATCCCTCCATCATCATAGCACATTTGTGATATTTTTCATCTGCTTCATCTCCCCCGCACAAAGACCAATCGATGGGGCCCCCACCATAAAAAAAAATGCCTTCATCACATCATCAGTGAGTCAAAAAATTTCATGTTTTTGGGGCACCCGTCTATATGTTTTGTACAACCCAATCCCATTTTTTATTTTGTTGGAAATTGTACAAAGATCTCAAATGGTGAATAGTCCCCCAATCATCCATTCATTTTTCTCCCATGATAGCATTCCCTAGTCACCGTTGGTCGGAGCATCACACCTTTCATGTAAATCCACCACGACATTCATAACCAACATATCCCCACCCTAGACTTTCTACTGACCTGAGGGATTTCCTCATTAGAAATAGTTATGACCGCCACCAAGATAAATTTTATACTCCGAAATTGGGCCATCGAACTCCCATCATCATTCGATCAACCCTTTCCATTATGCCTATGTTAAACCTATCAAATCAAAGACCCTAGTCCCTTGCATCAGTAGCTCTCTCGTTCAGTCGAGGATTCCTTTTTGTCGATTTCAACACCCATTCTCCAAAAAGGAAGCAGTACCTTGGACATCCCCTCACCACAATAGGGGAATCCTCGGGTCGCACTATGGGAGTCATCATTTCCCATAGATGTCATCGATCCTCCTGACATTCGACTACAACACAAGCCTTCATGTCAATATGGTATCGTACTTTACAACCATTGCACTTTTCCCAGATTTGTCGAAGACCTGTGCCATGATAAGCATCTCTTTCGGAAATGCTTACACGGGAAGGTCCTAATCATACACCCATGCGCACAATGAGCATTTATATGCCATACCGAGATTACGCATTTGGGCACCACATTCAACCTACTATCAAAGAAAAAATTCCCCTAAGGGCACCAACAATCGTTGTCATCAACCAAATCAACCAATCACTACTATATACGTGACACAGACAAAACTTTTGTCTAGTAGATAGATTTTTTTAGCTAGCCAAAGCATTACGAGCATGGGACATGATCTCCTAGTAGAAACATTGTATTTATTGTATCATACTATTTCTTGTAGGTTTTTGACAGGACATGGTCAGTCTTTTACCCATTGTAAGGGGTTTCCAACCTTGGGCTGTACGCAGGTCTCTCTCTCTCAACACAAAAAATACACATAAAAGAAACTATAATGTATTTCGGCTATACAGTTCTTCCTAGACCTCACACATTAGGGGGAAACTATTATCACTGGAAAATTGGACAAGCAGAAACAACATTACCAAATGTCAAGCAGAAGGATTACAGGGTTGAGAAACATTAGAGGATCTGAAATTTTTTTAAAAATATCTAAGGTCAAGAGGCCAAAATCAAATTGCGCACCAAATAGTCAGGCATAATGTGCCTTTGCACTGATTTTTCTTCGATAAGTGCGCCTTTGCACGGCTTTCCCTCAAAAATCTGCGCGGTCCTGAGAGTGGCAGAAGTCAATATCCGAGACCACTTGGCACACTTCAGGAAATGATCCTCCACTTGAGGCCGCCCAAGAAGAGCTGCCTAGAGCCACCTTGGACCTCAAGTGAGCACACAAAAGAATCAAGTGAGCACACAAAGGAATCAACCCTCTCTCTTGGGTCACCATCCACCAATGTACCAAGAGAGGGAAGAAGGATTTGAATTTGCCTATAAATTGCCACCATGAGAAGAGAAAAATGAGAACACATTGTTATGTTGGCCAAATTTCCCATAAGAAAACCAAAAATGTGTAATCCAGAGTAGTAGTAGAGTTAGGGGATTCGGTTGTTGGCCACCCAAAAACTTCAATCCCTTTGGAGAAGAGAGAGGCCTTGTGACATCAGCTTAAGGGTAAAAATATTCCTTGCACTAGGTATTAGAACTCCATAGTTCTAAGGATCCTTTGAAAAGAGTGTAAAATTCCACCTTTCTTTTACTGTTAGCGGTCAATAAGTGGGGATTTTATTCCACCATTTTCATTATTGTCTCGTTTGACTCATTGTGATATTTTGTTTTTGTTTTTGTTTAGTTGTGTTTCTTCTCCTTATATGCTACATACTACATTCCATTATTTATTATGTTTTATATATATTAGCATGTGTTCACTCACCTTCTAACTATTTTTTCTCCCTGTGACCATAGCTTGTAGGCTGCAACCATTCCTACCAAGCACCGTTGGATTGGTACACATGTGCACCAAAACCACCATTACATCGTGTTATGGTGGCCCATGGTACATAACGATTGAAAGGCATATTGTAGTACATGTGATGTTTGTCAAATACTGGAATACCGTCATGAAGAGATGAAATGGCGTTGAAACCATCAGTAACATTGCAATCTTTCAATAAATGGGTGATTCAATTTGTACGTTCAATCGATCTGTCAGGAAATAAGACAGGTGCGCAGTACATTATTACTGCAACTGAGTACCTCACTCAGTCAGCTAAGGCGCAACCAATAAATAATTTCACTATAGATATGGTATAAAAATTCATTTTCGAGCATATTGTGTCACGATTTGTTTGTCCAAAAATTTTGATTAGCGACTGAGGAACACATTTTCTTAATATCACCATCGAAGCCTTCAATGAATAATTCCAAGTCAGTCACCACAAGAGTACGCCATACCACTCCAAGGTGAATGGAAAAATAGAAGCTTTCAATAAAATATTAGAGAACACGCTCAAAAATTTATGAAATGTTAACATAAATGATTGGGACCTGCGGATTCAAGTTTTTTTATGGGCCTACAGAATTACCTACAAGAAGTTGATTAGAGAGACCCCGTTTCGATTAGTATATGGACAAGTAGTAATTCCCATGGAATTTATTGTGCCTAGTATACGCATTGTTGTATTAACTAATATGGCCCATAAAGAAATCATGGATAAAATATTGGCGCAGTTGCTCGAGCTGGAAGAGGACTGCTTCATCACCAAATTTCATCAGCAAGTTCAAAAGGAAAGAGAGAAGGCATGGCATGATCGAAATATTAAGAAAAATATGTTAAAAATGGGGACTTGGTTCTACTGTATGACAAAAATTTTGTGAATTTCCTAGGGAAACTTCAAATGCACTGGTTAGGCCCGTATATTGTCCCAGAAGTGACAGACAAAGGCACGGTCCAGCTCACCAAGCTCAATGGGGAATTTTTCCCTAGTCGAATCAAAGGTAGTAGATTAAAACTGTATAGGGCCGACTCTGTCCCTAGAAGTTCACAATGACTATATGACTGACGTAGAGTCTTGATGCTCCATGCAGTTGGTTAGGGGCATAATACTATAAATGGGTTGTGGAAGCAAGCTAGTGTGAATCAAGCGAGCATGCATCAAGCGAGCGAGTTTCAGGAGACCATGGCTCTAGTTAGCAAAAATAAAAATTTTATAAAGCAGTGTGCCAATACAGTTCCTCCATTGAAGGATGACTTGAGTGGCATCAGGGTGAAGATAGATGATGCACCACCATTTTGACTCGGCACGAATCACAATTCTGTGTTAGGGTCCTGTTGGAGCCTCGATCCCCTGCAAAGTAAAGACTCTGCAGATCAAGGTGCATAATGCATAACACGAAGTATAATTTTGGTCTTAGGGGCTTTGTGATGGGTTAAAATCCCTTAATTATGTAATGAGATGGGATTTTTGATGAACTTGAGACTTCGCCCATGGTTTTGGATGATGGTATTGTAAAAGATAAATCTATATAAGGATTCTAGCTAGGATAGGCATGATATGCTTGAATGAAATATATTTTGTGATGCATTTGGATGTCAGACTAAGTTAGAGTCTATGTTTTGGGTTAGAGGGAAAGGCTCCCACAACTGTGTGCGTAGAGACCCCAAGAAAGACTGCAGTTGTGCGTGCAGGCCCTTGCAATTGTGTGCGCATGGTGGAAAGTGGATGTATGAGATAGATCTAGATGTTAATGAATGAAGTGTTGAAAAAATAGGAGTTATAATGAAGTGTTTGATTTTTTCTTATTGTTTATGAATGTCTATGTTGAATAAGGGTTTTATCCTATAATTGAATAATGCAACTCATTTTATGGTTATTTACTGTGTTTAATACCTAATTAAGTAAGATCATGTAGTATGTGAGCAAGTTCAAAAGTTGTGTTGAACAACGCTGGTAATATTGATATATCTGACCTGTGGAAATATGATAAGAAGGAAAAGCCATAAATCCATATTCCATTGTCCCTCTCGATGCATAAACCTAGCTCTAGCATCCCCCTATATTGCCTCGGGTGAGACTTCGGTATGCGCAAGTAGATCATTTCCGAAAGGGCCTATAATAGTAGGTTTTGTTGGACTGTGCAGTCACTTTGAACCTAGGTCTAGGCCCCATAAAGCCACCACGAGGCATGATCTCACACCATTTAAGCAGCCTCGGATCTATCATGGTCATATCATACACCTCGAGCTACTGGTACTGAAACAATGGAAGTCGCTCTAGGAAGAAAGTGACCAATATGGACCCATACCAAAATTGTTTTAGCTGCCCTATTTTGCACTTTTTAAGTTGGATTTTCATGTTAGCCAACAATCCCTCACACTAGTTGAACATAGTGGGAGAAATACAATCCACAACATACTTAAATTCAAACTTTGTTGCTTAATGCAATGCCTGGGCCCCAGCTACACAGGCCATAGAGTGCAAAATCACCTTCAAAGGAAGATTGGTGATAGTTTTGATATCCACCTTTCCACTTGAAGTCTTTCTAGCACCAGGACAATGTATCCCAATGAGAATACTCGTGCTCTCATCCCCAGTGGGAGCTCCAAAGAGTAGGATCCTCTCTCCTCTCTTGGATAATCCAGTAATGAAATAAATGTCTGAAATATCGATTTCACGCTCTTGGTCCCCGATGATGAAAATTTGGCAATCTACATCCCATAATCCAATGAGAGGTTCCAGTAATTCCAATTGAGCTCTGAGTCCTAACTTTTGAAATAACTTGAGAAATCCATAGCTTCTCAAGGAATTGATGTAATGTGGACCTTGGAAAGCTTCATGATATTCTACCTCATGGCTTCTTTCCTTCCACTCAATAACCATTTTTGTTGAAAACACTTGCAAAACATCCAAAATTGATATTTTATGAGTTTTCAACTGATCAAAATTGGAAATAAATCATTAAAAATGGAGATCTATTTGTTTTAAAATATTTTCGGAGATCACTACATCTGTCAGAATTAAACTTGCACCAATGGTGCGCTGGCCTAACCGGGTATGGACAATCAGCATGACTTTGATAGGTCAATCCCGCATTGATCGCCCGCGACATAAAGCTTAAAAAACTCCTCTTAAACCCTTAAATTTCCAAATTAAAGGGCTTTAAAATGGAATAAAAATGATGAGAAGATACATAGCTCTTTCCTGCAACTAACGGACTGTCGAATGATGTCCTGGATCGGCCACACTACCTGTCTACAGATCGGAGGAAAATGGGGTAAAATGTGCTTCTCCAATTTACCCAAAATTAAATGGTAAAAATGTTTTTATTTTCATCTATTTATAAGTTTTAAACCAATTTTTTTCCAATATTTTATTATTTTTCTCAATATACATGATGTGTGGTTCTCTTTGTGCAACAACATGATCTTTTTTAATGGTGACAATGTTCATTTTTTACTGATGTAACGAGTTTTATTTTATCTCTTTTTCGGACTCATTAAAAATAAATGAAAAAGGAAACCCTTGGAGTCGTATTTAAGCTCTTTTATAACTCTCAAAAACTAAAAATATCACCAAGTACTTATCATTTCAAGCTCGTTATATTAAATGAATTGACGTGGTCTCAATATACATTTGCCCCTTTTTCGCGCTGAGATTTGTTATTTACGAAAAAGGAATACCTTGATCGAACATGGTCAAGAGATTCTCTCGAATATTGTTTTCTACCTTTTCGGATTCGAGGGACGATTTATGAAAAGGGACCTGATGGAGTTTTTTTTGTCTCCTTTTCATACTCTCTAAACATGAAAAAGACACTGAGTTACTCTTCCATCGGAGTCATAAAATTTAAACAGTGAAAGACTTGTCACCATGAAAAGATCGAGTTACTCCTTCCTAAGGCTGTTACATTTACCAAGATGGATTCATTCAAAGAATGAACTTATATGCTAATAATATGTTATCCTCTTCATGCTTGCTATAAAAAATAAAGAGGTACTCGTTGTTGGGTATGGAGCCTGATTTTCATCATGATTCAGAGATCCTTGTGTTTAGCTAGATGTATACCCCAGGAAAACTGTACACCCTTGCAGCGATGGGGTGCGGGGGGACTTGTCCCCCCATGGGGTCTGGGGGGGCTGACCCCCCGGCTAGGGAGTCTGAGGACCAGCGGTCCCCCGGCGGGGGTTTCGGGGGCAGCGCCCCAGAAGCCAAAAATAGATGTAAAATTGCCTTATAAAAGTATAGTAATTTCTAGTCAATATGGGCCATTCATTAGGCGGATGATCTAACGGTAGAAGTTATGTTTAGTTTAGGGTTTTTTGCCCTAGAAGGCAACCCCTCACTTTTATGAGGGTATTGTATTGCGGCTGCGTATTATTATGTGTATTCTCTGAGCAGGAAACAGATAGGGAGACTGCGAGAGAGAACAAATGATATTACAGCGGATCTGCTATAGGTTTTGTCTCTTCATTTTGCTGGATAATAGAAAGGAAGGACTGGCTGTTCAGGGTGGACGTAGCCCAAACTGGGTGAACCATGTATATCTGTGTCTCTCTGATTTTATATGTTTTGTGTGCTTGTATTTTCTGCATATTTTATGTTTTGCATTGCTCTGTAATATTTAATTTTCTAACAACTGGTATCAAAGCCGAAGGTATATTTGGCTGATAAACTCGCAAGAAAGAAGGGTTCCTGGTTCGAGTGGGAGCAATGGTGGAAGATGCTAAGTTTAGTGTCGAGAAATTTAACGGCCAAAACTTCCTGCTGTGGAAGATGCAGATGGAAGATTATCTGTATCAGAAAGATCTGTACCTACCATTGAGCGGAAAAGAAAAGAAAACAAAGAAGCCGCCGGCTATGATGACAAGCGAATGGAACATTCTGATGTAAAGGCACTCCTGAACAAGACGGCCGTGCTCATACAATAGCCGCCCACCTTCAATATTTCAAAGGAAACAACAACAGAGGGTTTGATTAAGGTGTTGGCGAAACTATATGAAAAACCCTTAGCCTCAAACAAGGTATTTCTTATGAAACATTTATTTAATATGAAGATGTTGGAAGTTGGATCTGTTTCAGACCATTTAAATGATTTTAATACAGTTACCAGTTAGTTAAGTTCTGTAGGGTTAAAATTTGATGATGAAGTTAGAGCTCTATTATTTTTGTGCTCATTTCCAGAAAGCTGGAATGGTTTAGTTATGGCCATTAGTAACTATGTCTCTAGATCTAGTACTTTAAAGTTTGATGATGTTGTCGGTGCTATCCTTAGTGAGGAAATGAAACGGAAAAGCTCTGGTGAGACATTAAATAATGCTTTGAGTGCAGAGTCTAGGGGAAGAAGAATGGAAAGAGGAAAGAGCTTGGGATATCGCAATAAATCAAGGAAAGGAAGATCCAAGTCTAGATCGGGGATAATGTGCTGGAAATGCGAAAAGAAAGGACACCTAAAGAAAGATTGTAGATCTCGTAAGGGAAAAGAAGGAGATGCACTACAAGAAAATAATCATGAAGAAAATGTGACAGGTGATGTGTTACAATATGCTTTGATTCTTTCTTTCGAAAATGTTACCGATTCTTGGGTTGTAGATTCAAAATACTCCATGCCACAACTGATAAGAAATATTTTCATGACTATGTTCAAGGAGATTTTGGACAAGTTTGTTTGGGTGATGATAAACCCTGTAAAATTGTTGGAATGGGTAAGGTTCTTGTAAAACAACAGAATGGAAACGAATGGCTACTAAAGGAGGTAAGGCATGTTCCAAATCTAAAGAAAAATCTGATTTCAACAGGGCAGTTAGGCGGTGAAGGTTGTGTGACAACTTGCACAGATAAAGCTTGGAAGGTCACCAAAGGAGCCCTGGTAATAGCAAAAGGAGAAAAGATTGGTACATTGTATTTATGCAATGGTATTTCTAACTCTATTAATGCTTTAACATCAAAAGGAGAAGATGCATCAATATGGCATCATAGGCTCAGACATATGAGTGAGAAGGGGATGAAGATTCTTCACTCAAAAAATTTGTTGCCAGGTTTGAATAATGTTGATTTGGATTTCTATGAGAATTGAATTTATGGAAAACAAAAGAGAGTTAGATTTCTCAGAGTTGGGAAAGAAAAGAAGAGTGAAAAATTGGAGCTTGTGCATACATATGTATGGGGACCTGCTCAGGTATCATCTCTCGGTGGCTCTCGCTATTATGTTACGTTTATTGATGATGCAACTAGAAAAACTTGGATTTATTGTATTCAAAATAAATCTGATGTATTTTATACTTTCGAGAAATGGAACGCTTTGGTTGAGATTGAGACAAGAAAGAAGTTAAAGTGTCTCAGATCAGACAATGGAGGTAAATATTGCAACAAAGAGTTTGATAGGTACTTTTCAGAGCATGGAATTTGTACAGAGAAGACAGTTCCAAGAACACCACAAGAAAATGGTGTGTCAGAAAGGATGAACAGAACAATCATGGAGCGTGCAAGGTGCATGAGATTGCATGCAGGATTGCCTTTACAATTTTGGGCAAATGTTGTAGATACTGCTGTTTATCTAATAAACAGAGGGCCTTCAAGTTCCTTGGATGGTGGTATTCCAGAGGAAGCATGGACAGGTAAAAAGGTAAACTACTCTTTTTTAAAGCCATTTGGTTGTGAGGCCTTTGTCCATATTAATAAAGAAAATAGAACAAAGTTTGAGGCAAAATCAAAGAAATGTACCTTTATTGGATATGGTGCTAATGATTTTGGTTATCGCTTATATGATTATGAAAATCACAAAATCATTAGGAGCAGAGATGTAATATTCAATGAAAAGGTCTTGTATAAGAATCAGTTGCAGGAAAATAAATAGGAAAAAGAAAGCAAGGAATACGCAGTTCTTGATGAGATAACTGAAAAAGTAAAGGTGCTTGAAAATGATAATAATCAACAACCACAGCAGCAAAAACCACCACAATAGAAACAGGCACCTCAAACACCTGAAAGTGGTGTTAGAAGATCTACCAGGATAAGTAGACCCCCTGAACGATACTCTCCTTCATTATATTATTTATTATTGACTGATTCTGGTGAACTCGAATGTTATGAAGAAGCAATGCAGGTTGAAAGCAGGAAGAAGTGGGAGCTAGCCATGGAAGAAGAGATGGACTCCTTAATGCATAACCAGACTTGGGACTTAGTCAGGTTGCCTTCAGGTAAAACTACATTGCAAAATAAATGGGTTTACAGGCTGAAGGAAGAAGATGGAGGAAAACAGAGGTACAAAGCTAGACTTGTGGTGAAGGGGTTTGCACAGAAGAAAGGTATTGATTTTGATGAAATATTTTCTCCTGTTGTTAAAATGAATTCAATCAGAACTATTTTAAGTCTTGTAGCAACAGAAGATTTACATCTTGAACAGTTAGATGTAAAGACAACATTTCTCCATGGAGATTTGGAGGAAGAGATATACATGCAGCAACCAGAAGGATATGAGGTCAAAGGGAAAGAAAAATTGGTGTGCAGGTTAAAGAAGAGCTTGTATGGCTTAAAACATGCTCCAAGGCAGTGGTATCTAAAATTTGACAAGTTTACGTTTGAACAAGGTTATACTAGATGTCATTCTGATCATTGTGTTTATCTAAAAAGGAAAAATGATGGCAGCTATATTATATCGTTATTGTATGTAGATGACGTGCTTTTTGCAGGATCTAACATGCAGGAAATAAATGTGCTCAAAAGAAAATTGGCAAATTCATTTGCAATGAAGGATTTGGGAGCTGCAAAACAAATCCTTGGTATGAGGATAACTAGAGACAGGAAAAATCGCAAATTAACACTGTCTCGGAATGAGTACATAGAAAAGGTGTTGAAAATATTTAATATGCACAATGCAAAACCTGTTAGTACACCTTTTGCTAGCCATTTCAAACTTAGTAAGGAGATGTGCCCAAAGACCCAAGAATACATGGATTATATGTCTAAAGTTCCATATGCATCAGCAGTTGGAAGCTTAATGTATGCAATGGTCTGCACAAGGCCTGATATTGCACATGCAGTGGGAGTTGTAAGCAGGTTCATGAATAATCCAGGAAAAGAACATTGGATGGCAGTAAAATGGATTCTCAGATATTTGAGATGTACCACAAATCAAGAATTATGCTTTGGTGGTTCAAACATTTCTCTACAGGGATATGTTGATGCAGATATGGCAGGTGACATAGATAACAAAAGGAGCACTAAAGGATATGTATTTACTGTAGGTGGAACAGCTGTCAGTTGGGTTTCAAAAATCCAAAGTGTTGTTGCACTTTGAACAACAGAAGTAGAGTATGTTGCTGCTATAGAGGCTAGTAAAGAAATGATTTGGTTACAAAGGCTTATGGGTGAATTGGGTAAGAAGCATGATATGGGCACGTTATACAGTGATAGCCAAAGTGCCATTCATCTTGCAAAGAACTCATCATTTCATGCCAGGACTAAACACATACATCTCAAGTACCATTTCATACAGTCAGTATTGGAAGATGGAGAGTTGAAGATGGAAAAGATACACACTACCCAGAATCCTGTAGATATGTTAACAAAATTTGTAACCAGGGAGAAACTGAAAATGTGCTCAGTTTCAATTGGTCTTCAAGGATGATGATGAAGATGAGGAACAGCCAGGTCCAAAGAGGAGTCATTGTCCAGCAAATGAAGTAGCAGTGGAGTTGCTACAATCAGTCTCCAAGTGGGAGATTGTTGGGTGTGGAGCCTGATTTTCTTCCTGATTCAGATATCCTTGTTTTAGCTGGATGTATACCCTAGGAAAATTGTACACCCTTGCACGCGGGGGGGTGCAAGAGGGACTTGTCCCCCCCACGGGGTCTGGGGGGGCCAACCCCCCCGGCTGTGGGATCCGGGGGCCAGTGGTCCCCCAGCGGGGGTTTCGGGGGTAGCGCCCTCGAAGCCAAAAATAGATGTAAAATTGCCTTGTAAAAGTATAGTAATTTCTAGTCAATCTGGGCCATTCATTAGGCGGATGATCTGACGGTATATGTTATGTTTAGTTTAGGGTTTTTTTCCCTAGAAGGCAACCCCTCTCTTTTATGAGGGTATTGTATTGTGGCTGCGTATTATTATGTGTATTATCTGAGCAGGAAACAGATAGGGAGACTATGAGAAAGAATAGAGGATATTACAGCAGATCTACTGTAGGTTTTGTCTCTTCATTTTGCTGGATAATAGAAATGAAGGACTGGTTGTTCGGGGTGGACGTAGCCCAAACTAGGTTAACCATGTATATCTGTGTCTCTCTGACTTTATATGTTTTGTGTGCTTGTATTTTCTGCATATTTTATGTGTTGCAATGCTCTGCAATATTTAATTTTCTAACACTCGTTAACAATAACAAGGGAAAATTAAAAGTGGAACTTGCTATGTGTTTTTTAGGAAGCATGTCACTCTTGAACATGACACTCATTTGCATTTTGTGTCAAGTTGGGGATATCCTTCATTCGTCACTTGCCTTCTTGGGTTTGGAATATCCATTTTCCTCTTATATGATCACCATTTTTTTTATTATGCCCTCTGATCCTATTTTGAGTCAAATGTTGCCACACTCTGAAGTTGTGTCGTCGATATGTTCGAGAGAAGTCCTATGTACAAGTCAAACATCCTCTACTTATTTGACCCTCTCTGCAATAGTCCTAAATCACTCCTATCATCTTGATAAATCCTTTGTTTCATGTCGATGATGCGGGAATCATTATGGCCCTCCTTCGACGAATCACTTCCTGTCGACTTCAGCCCATTATCTAGGACGATGATTTCGAAACTCCTTTTCAATACCTTGGAGCTTGCATGCCTCATTTTATTGCCAAATTGATCTTGATAGGTTTCTCATCAATAAACTTAATGTAACTCTTTCAAACCACTTTTAACTGAAGATTAGCCTCTTCAGTTTGAGAGGGATCTCTCAAAGGGAATTTATGATTTTCAATAAAAACACTATTATATGGATAACACTATGAAATATGACTTGGGTTTGATTGATTGCAAGTTAAAAAATGAAAGGATTTCTACCATTGGGCTATGGGGTCAACATCAATAAAATTAATGACAATAATTATTCTCATGGAAGCTAAGGCAAATAGAGGTTTAAATAAATATGGTACATACACAAAACATAGGAAAAACACAGCAATTTAACCTCTAAAGGAAGTCAGAGCATGATAACAAGAGTTCTAAGTAATTAGAGATAAAGCACACTGCAGATGATTAAACATGAAAGATATAGAGCAAACAAAACATTAAACACCTCATTCAAATCTTGGGTCTGGAATTAAAATGTCACTGTATATTACTGAAACTGAAAAAACATTACAGAGTAGAAATTTGGTGCAATATTCTCCAACCCTTTGATATTCGATATTATTTCTATAAATATACTTTATTTACATCGCAAATGATCTTCCCAGATGGCTAGACTCTAACTTTGACACCTATCATAACTGAAATTACTTTCTTGGAACAGAAAAAAGACAACTATCCTTTAAAAAGTCACATTCCTATTAGGACTCTACTTCCTATTTATTACATTCAATTTTCTCAACAGTAAAACAATTACATAATAGATATCACATGTTCAAGAGACATTCACCATCACTAACATATTCAAAGCACCCCCTAGATTTAGGAAACATGGTCCTACTTTTCAGGAACAGATAATCTCCACTTTAGTCTTGGTCTTCATGTTGAGCTCAATGAGTGACACTCATATCAAGTAATGAGTCTATGTTGGGAAGGCCCACTGACAATCTGGATGTCTCTAGATGGTTGATGTGCTATTTGAACTTCCAAAAATCTTCCAAAAACCCTTCGCTACAAAACATAGCAGTTTAGGCGGTTTCGTAGCGAATGAATTTCCTCCTTCTCATCCATCTCCCTGCCACCTTTGTTGGAAAAAAAAAATTGTTATGCCAAAATATCTTAAAAAAAGCCAACCTCCCACCTTAATCCTTCACAAAGTTGATTTTTAGAGAAAAATAGCATCTTCAAAAATTTCGTAGAATTTTTTTGGCTTCAAGCCTAGAGCACACTGTGAAACTGCCTAATAAACCAGAATTTACAAATTTTGTGACTTTCTTAAAAGTTTGATATTCTTAGCCAAAATTTAGGTCCTTTTCAATCCATGAACCTCATCAAACATGTTTCAGCTCAATTCTTCAATCTTTACGAGTTTCATCTTCATTTACAATAGGTTTTCCTATAGGTTCTTTAACCACTTTCATCTTCATCCCTTTCTTCTCCAGCTCAACTTGAATCATGTCCAGTTTCTCCTGAAGGTCTTCTACTTGATCCTTTAATGCTCTGTTTTTAGCTTGCAAGTGTAATTTCATTTTCCTGGTATGTTTGACCACCCCTCTTAATGGTTGAGCCCTTTTCAATAATATTTTAGCATTGTCCATAGATTTTGAAACACTTGAGATTTGATTGTCCCATATTTTCATCATCTGTTCAAATTGAACCTTCTCAGCACTGTGCTTCTCTGCCTCTAACTTCAACTCCAATATTTCTTTACCTGCTTCCTTCAGTTGTTCTTTGAGGGATTCTATTTCTAATTTTTCAATTATCTTCTCTTTTCCCTTTCTCTGACTGATGACAACATCTTCTTCTGCGGCTGGAGATAAATCTTTGATGCTCACTGGCTATACAACTTCACTGATTTTCTTTGTCTTTTTTCTCTCCATGGCCTTCTTTGCAAACCTAGTGACTGGTTTCCCTAGCTGAAAAATAAATCCAACATCTTCACCTGCAAAATCTAATTTCTTGGTAGTCTTACCTTTCTTTAGTTTTCTTCCACCACCTTGAATATCTTCTACTTGCACTATTGATGATACTTCAATATCAATTGCATGAAGGATATCTTCCAGATTCCCTTTGGACAATGTCTGGCTTCTAGTTTTCCTCTTACATCCTTGTTTGCTAATCTTATTTTTTTGTTTTGTAGGTGTTGGCTGAGGGGTGTTAGTTTCTTGCAAAGGTTTTTCTCCTATGTCCATTGTTTCTGTAGGGGACTATCTTCTTTCTTTTTCAACTTCTTCTTTTACAGCTGGTGATGTAGTAGTTCTAGGTCTTAAGATTTTCTTTGTAGTGACTACATCTATTTCATAACCACTAATAAATAAAAAATAATTCTAATCTCTGTTTAACCTTCTCAATTCTTCCAACACTAACAACTTTATCAAACCATGGTAAAACAAATATCTCTCATTGCCTTATGATTTAACTTTAACTCTATTTGAAATCTTTCCCAAACTCATGTATAAATAGAAAGGTAAGTCAAGTCATCTCTTACCTACAAAGTGTAGAAGGAGTCTGGTATGATAAGATTAAACCATGTGGAATGTTCCCTCACAAGTGAAATACTTTTGAATGACCAACAACAACTTTGCATAATTTTCCTCCATATAACTCCTAGGAATTCCATTAGTCAAATCAATTCCTCTGTGCTCTTGCTTGAAAAACTCCTCAAAACTCTGCATTGTAAATGTTGTGCCTTTAAACCATTCTTCACCACCTCTCGGGATTCCTGTAGCCTGCGATATGATTTTTGTAGTTACTATGAGATTCAAAATCCCAACCTTTGATGTTGTTCCTGTAAAATTAGTGACAAAATCCGTTGAAACCTGCGCATGGAAACCCTACAACTTCTGGCAGAATTTTAGGCAGCCTCTCGTCCTAAAAAATTCCATAGCAGTAGGATATTCATTAAGTAATTTTAGATACATGGGTTCATACCTAAGATAATGACCACCCTTATTCATTTTATTTCTTGCAGCCATGGATGCTTTATAGTCTTCGCTGCCTCGCTTGCGGGTGACACCTATAAAATTTGAATTTGATAGCAACCTGCTTGGAGTGATGAAGCAACTCTCCATGAATTGATTTACATGCAAGGATAAACAGTAGTATGACAAAAGGTTGGTTTGGGGCAAGGTTTAAAAGGTAATTGACAACTCGGGTTTTAATAATAGCACATGCAACCAAAAAGAATCATGATTACATCAAATACGACTGTGTACATTTGAAAATTATCATAACAACCTTGAAAGACCTCAACCTTTACTCCTCTTATCATAAACTGACACCTCACATTGCTTTGAAAACCTTGGCTGAAAAATTGCAGTTTCGTAGCGAAGACAGTTAGGCTGCTGACAGATTTGCTACGGAACTATTAGGCAGTTTCATAGAAAAATCTGCGGATTTCCTATTTAAATCGCTACGAAATTTTGAAAAACTGACAGGTGTGAAATTTCTAGATTAAATGCATGGGGATGAAAAATTATATGATGTGGGATTTATTTGACTAAATTTGCATGTATGAAGGTGAAACTTAAACTTAGGGTAGGCTTCATAAAAATGCAAAAGTTTTCATATATCACATTAATCAACTTAGGATACCTCATAAATTTGGTGAATGACCTGCATGACCCTATCAAGGAAATTTTTACAACTAAATGAGTGATAACAGTGGCTCCACTTGGGATGGTGTGCCCCTGTGGTACACCAAAGAAACTATAGTTCCAATTCCATCTGTTGTCGCTCCTAGAGACAGCCTTGAGTTGCCAAAGACCAGTGCCTAAGACATCTTAACCAGTAAAGAGTATAAAGTATATTTCAGGCTCATTATCGGCTTAGGACTCTCTACCTTTCCAACTAGTGCAAAGCATTACCATGTGAATGCGACCAAAATACTCTCAGATTCAGCAAGATACAAAGACGCTGCAGAGGCAAGAAGGGAATCTTCAATGCATATATACTTCAGACAACTTGGAGACAGCTTTCTTCAAGGAGGGCCAGTTTCCCAATGATGTATAGGTATTTTTAACTGAAAAGTGTTTTCTGCGCAGAAGGTGAAAGGAGAATACTAACTACCAATGAAATGGTACTCGGAAAACATATTTCAACATAATATGGGCTTAAAAGCTAATAATCCATACATATCAATCAGTTCTGGAAGAATAACATTCCATGATATTTAATACAGAGGAAATACGAATGATGTGTTAGGCAGAACAACATATCATGCATGAGCCATATTTAAAGTGACATAGACCAGTCAAGCATAAGTACCAAACAACGATAAATTCATACCCAAACCGGCAAGTCACTCGCATTCCAAAACATGATATAGGGAGATTGAAGACAGTGAAATAAACAATGAGACAATATTA
The DNA here is from genome assembly GCA_034641835.2 of Pinus albicaulis. NCBI lineage: Eukaryota > Viridiplantae > Streptophyta > Pinopsida > Pinales > Pinaceae > Pinus > Pinus albicaulis. The sequence goes on from CM076578.1 coordinate 1,074,614,111, forward strand.
CAAAGAAAGAGTCACAGACTATATATCATCAAGACTGGAATCTTCACATATGAGTAGAAATTCTCTTCGTTGAGACCCCACGGGCTCTATGTATTTGCATTGATAATTCCACAACAAGCATACAAAATTATTTACACTACAAGTTTCTTAAGAAAATATGGAACCCTCTGTTCTCTGATGTTCTTGTTTATATAAGAACTTCTCTGCATAGGCAAGAAGACATTTTGGGAAAATATCTTCCTCGCATGCTAGGAATTTGTTAGAAGTCCTTGTCAAAGTAACAAAAATCATGATGAGGAATAAAAACCTCTCATCCTTTGCTGTTAGGCGCTCAAACATTTTAAAACCAAAATTGTATAACAGTCTAAGTAAAAGTAAATTGCTGTGGTGAAATGTAAATTCCACCTGAAACTTGAGAAAGACTAACTAAGATAAAAAAGTAAAAAGGACGTGAGGGCTGAATCATGAAATAACAATGCATCATTTGTGAGAAGGGGTCGAGGCTGTTGCTGATACTGGTGGCGGCACGTTTGCGGATGAACTGGAAATTTGGCTAACAAACTGGGTGCAACTCTGCTGACTGTCCGCGGCAGGCTCAGGCATCACTGCAAATCCTTCTACCCTGATGAAGGCCTCGGCGAGATCACTTGGATTTGCCTCGGTGGGAACTTTATGTTTTAACAAGTGAAGGAGGGCAAACTCTGGGCGGAGTGATGCAACCATGGTTTCAACTTTGAGCTGGGTGGCTTTATCTGACAGGACATATGTGTGGTCCCTTTCTTGCTTTAGGCATGCTTCATATTCCGGTAATGGTCACAGATTCCAGCTTTCTGGTCGATGAAAGGCTCGAAGCCGGGAGGGTTTCTAGTTTCTCGGACCTGGGGAGTCTCTGGTTCGTTTTTCTTGGGTGTGCCCCTTCCCATGAATGACATATGAAATCTGAAAAGAAAAATGAAAGGAAAAATAGAGGGAATGTAAGGGACAGAGTACCTGCACAGTAGGTAAATTTTCTTGGGAAAGAAACGCAGAGGGTACTCTAGTGATGATTGGGTAGACCTGGTACTTGTTCCCGCTTGGTATATACCGTAACCGGAAGACCTAAGACTTTTACCACAGAAAAATACGGGAAACTGTTGCCTAAGACTGGTAATTCTGAGGCAGAAAGGGGGTAGAAGTGAAATAGGTAGGGCAAGTGTCGTAAGGACACTGACAATGGGGCACGCGGCGTGTAGGGATTGGGTGTTAGTTGGGGACAGGTGAACACCACATGCCGAGTTTACTACTAGTACGAGCCTCAGTACCAGCTCATCTAGGACTTACCTTACCTCTTTGCCGCATGCGTCGTATGATTCCTGAAACATATTATCCCCAAAAGCGAATTAAATACATAACCTACCAGTTGTAAGGGCCCACACTACGTTCCACCACGTCACCATATCTCCGCGCCTCGCTCTTGCCACTTCATTCTGACCTTGGGTCCCCACCACGTCATGCTATTGCAACTCCGCGGGGGTATGGGTCTCTTCCCGCTCTCGCTGCTCGACCCCCGCGGAAATTCCCTTGCGTATTCATATAGCGGCAGTTCTTTTAATTTCTTTGCTCTGCGCTCTTCGTACCACATATTTGCGCCTTTTATATTTCCTCTACCCTTTTTTACTTTATACTTCAGCCTTTCGTATTACTTCCACCTCTAGCTTTTAAGCACATGACTTCTCTTACCTTGTTTCCCTTCGACCAACTCTTCAAGTATTTCACCATTTGATATAATGTTTAATGCATGACTTATCAACATTTAATAAACCAATGACTTATGTTAAATATTGAACAACATTGGCTCCACCTGGGGATGGCACGTTCATCCTTGAATGTGTCGAGAACTACGCGGGCCACCTATTTGTCTTCTGTGAATGCCACTTCTCATCCCTTTCGACTTTTTACCTCTTCTTCATGATTCATCAACAATCAACATTATTCAAACGATGCTTAAAATAGGAAATAATATACAATATGATACATCAGGCTTTCTCGGCCCGAATCAGTACTGGAAATAAGGCTTGAGGAATTGAGCATTAATGGGGGCGTCCAGCAAATCCCCCTGCAAATTCTCCAACCTAAAAGTATTGTTGCCACCTTGTTCAACAACTTTGAAAGGGCCAAACCAGAGGGGATCGAATTTTCTGTGTTTCCCTTTATCTGCCCTTCGAATGTCCCATCTGAGTACCAGATCTCCCACCTGTAACTTTTGGTCTTTGGCATGTTGGTCAAAATATCCTTCATTTTCTCCTGATATTCGATCAGCTTCTGGCTCACCTAATTTCGTGTTTCTTCGAGCTCCACCAACTAATTAATCCTCCTAGTAACATCGTCAGGCTCGTCTTGATTTTCTTGCATGAACCGGGCTACCGGTAGAGCCAACTGCATAGGAAAAACTTCTCCTCTCCCATAAACTAATTCGTATGGGGACTTCCCAGTTTCCCTCTTGCTAGTGATTGGGTTTTCCCACAGAGCGAATTTCAGTTGAGAATCCCAATTCTTCTGATTCTCGTTGATTGTCTTCATTAGTGCTCGGACCAGAGTTTTATTTGAAGACTTTGCAAGGCCGTTTCCTTGGGGGTAGTAGGCTGTAGAGTGACCCAGCGCAATGTTATATTGTTGGAAAAATTTTACAAATTTTGTGGATTTAAAGGCTTGTGCGTTGTCAGTTACTATCTCAGCAGGACAAAAAAATCTGGATATGATATGTTCCTCCATGAATTTGATTACCACAGTGTCAGTTGCATTCCTAGCAGGTATAGCCTCTACCCATTTTGTAAAATAATCCGTGGCTGTTAAGATCCATTTATGCTGACCGCTGGATGGGGGGTGTATTTCTTCGATGAAGTCAATTCCCCACTGCTGGAATGGCTCGTCTACATGAACAGGTATCATGGGGAGAGGTGTGAGCTTTACGTCTCTTTGCGAACCTTTGGCACTTCTCGTAGGCTCTAACTCGAGTGAAAATGTCTCCAAATAGTTTAGGCCAGAAAAAACCCGGCCTTCAGAATCTTGTGAGCAGTAGCCCTCCAACTGTAATGGCCTCCGCAGATTCCTTCGTGAAACTCAACCATTATACTTTCCACCTCTTTTTCTATAAGGAACAGGAGTAGGATACCAGAGGGGTCTCGCCAATACAACCGGCCGTTCGCAATGACATACTTTTGCGACCTCAACCTCAGTGATCTGTACTTAGTTTTGTCACAACTGGGCGGGCAACTGAGGGTTAGAAGGTACTCTACCATCTCTTTGTACCATGGGCTAATAAGGTACTTCATATGTATCTTCTGGGAGGCTATTTCTATTCTCTGTACTTCCTCCTGTTCCCTAGAATCTTCATTTTTTGTCATAGACAAATTGATACCCAAGGCCTGACAATTTGATTCAGAGAGGATCTTGGCTAAACCTTGCCCCTTGATTAATTTGGTAGGACAGATATCTAAATCATATTCCTGTATTTTGGCTACCCATTTTCCTCTTTTTCCTTCACTGTCCCCCTGGATAAGAATGTCTTTAACAACTGCTGTAGGAACAAATGCAGTGACATGGGACTGCAAAACATACATGCAGAAAGCTTTGAGGGACTTCACCAAAGCGTACGCTTTCTTCTCCAATATGTTATATTTCAGTTCAACATCCCGAAGCACCTGACTGAAAAAGGCAATAGGCTGTTCATACCCCTATTCGTTCTTTTGCAACAAAACTCCAGCTATTGTATGAGGGGATGCAAAGGAGAAGACCATGAATGGTTTGGCATAATCTGGCCCGGCCAACACAGGGGCTTCAGCAAATGCATTTTTAATTCTGGCAAAGGCTTCTCTTGACTCTGGTGACCATTTCACCTAATTTTTCTTCTTAAGCATATCAGTGATGCGCCTAACTATCTCAGCATAGTTAGGGATGAACCTCCTTAGGAAATTTATGCGTCCTAGGAACACCTGAACTTCCTTTTTGTTTCTGGGCAGGGCAATGCCATTTATGACTTCCACTCTTTTGGGGTCTATCTTTACTCCATCTTTGGTTACAATGTGTCCCAAAATCTTGCCCTCTTCTAGTGCAAACAAAGACTTTTGCGGGTTAAGGGAGAGGCCATACTTTCTACACTTCTCAAAGGTTCTGCGCAGGTGTTCTATGTGCTCTGCATCATCCTTTGAAAACACAGTAATGTCATCCAGATATACCACCACGAACTGGTCCTATTCTCCAATAAAAGCTATATCCATGGCCCTCTGAAAAGTGGCCCTTGCGTTAATCAACCCAAAAGGCATCCTGGCATACATAAACGTCCCCCATGGGGTTTTGAAGGCCGTCTTCTTTTGATCTTCTGGCAACACAGCCACCTGATTATACCCAGAGAACCCATCCATCATTGACATCCGGGAAGCCCCTACCACTTTCTGCACTATGTGATCCATCTTAGGCAGTGGGTAATTATCTTTCAATGATGCCCTGTTCAGGTTCCTAAAATCAACACATAGTCTTATTTCTCCATTCTTCTTCCGTACAGGGACTAAATTTTCTACCCACTCAGAATACCTCAATGGTACAATGATTTTAGCCTTCAGCAATTTCTTTATTTCTTTTTCAATAGAAGGTAGCAATAGAGGATTTATCTGCCTAAGCTTTTGCTTGTGTGGTTTCGCATCTCCCTTCAGTGGGATATTATGTTGCATAATGCTGACATCGAAGGTTTTTAGATCTTGATAAGACCAGGAAAACACATCTTTATAGGACTGGAATAGCTTCTGATACAGCTGCTTATATTCTTCCGGGACCTTCTTGGACAGCTTCACGATTTTAGGGTCAGCCTCTGTGCCTAGATTCAGGTCCTCCACCTGGTTTTCTTCTACAACTTTGTTTGGCTGTAATGGAACATCATTCTTATTAAACAGCCTTTCTAAAGGTACTAATCCTTGGGGAATGATATTCCCTTTAAGCTGCAGAAATTTATGACCAGCTACCTTTTCTTCCCACTCTTCTCCAGAAGCATCTTCAGTCTCCACTGCTTCAAAAATGTCAATCTCCATGTTGGAGAACTCCCCAACTGTTTCCAAGAATCTCTTGACTTGCTCATCAACTTTGAATACTTTCCAGTTCTTGATGTTCTCTGGGATTGATGGCCTATAACGTACCTCAATCTCATATCTCAAGAGAGGATTCTGAGGTGGCCGAAAGGTACTGGAAGCCACTGCTAAGGAGTCTTCCATTCTATTTTGCTCTCGGGGCATGAACTAGATATTAAAAGCCAGAAAGAAGTTCTCCACCAAATCCCAAACTTCGTTCCTATAGGCCCTCAGCCTAGGATGTTTAGCTTGGCACTGATTTCTCACCTGCCTGACTACTAGTTCCGAATCTCCCAGAACTTTTAAACTTTGTATGTTCATACTCCTGGCTGTCTGCAACCCTAGTAGGAGTGCTTCATATTCGGCCACGTTATTTTTGGCTTCATACTCCAGCTTGAACGATAGAGGCACCCATCTTCCTGCAGGCGAAATCAATAACACCCCGGCTCCATTTCCTTCCCTAGAGTTGGCTCCATCAAAGTGAAGCGTCCAGATTTCTGATTCAGGGCTTTCTATGAACTGTTCGGTCTTAATATGGAAAAAGGATGGTTCATGTGTGTACTCCTGATCTTCCTCCAGCATTAAACATGAGAAATCCCCCTCCCTGCTATAAACCAGAGAATTAACTGAATCATCTACCTTAGTAACTGTCTTGACAAATCTGGTTTCTCGGTACAGCCTCCTCTCTTGACCCCCAAATATCAGAATAGTGGCATAGGTTAGGTCTAATTTGATTGACCCACCAATTTTTGTTCCCCAGGACCTTGATAGTAACATGCCAAAGCGGGCTGGAATGTCGGCAACCACAATATCCATTACTACACTTTTGGCTGGGATTTGGGCCAGGTTGGCCACCAGATCCTTGATCATGCCCAAGCATTTAACTCTTTTGGAGTCAAATGAATACAAATATTTATATGGACTAGTGATTTTGAGTCCTAATTGTTCCATGACCAATAGAGACATAATATTGTGGGAGGCTCCAGAGTCTAGCATACAATTATGGAGCAATAGATCATGGATCACCCAAGACACATAAAAGGGAGGTGTAGAAGGATCTAACTCCTCAACATGTGGACCAAACACCACCATAGGCCTTTCTTCTTGTAGGTTGAGACTATCTGGAATGTGTGTTACCTCTGGAGGAAGCATGAAGGATGTGACTTGGGACTGATATGCTGGCTATTTCAATAGCTCAATCAAGGGAACTGGGATTTTCACTTTTTCAAGTTCTTTTTGTAAACTGAAGACAGATGAAGACTTATCTACTGACACTTCTTTTTCTTTTGAATCTTTGCTTTGGATGGGTGCTTAACTTCTTTTACGATGGGCTTGACTTTAGGGGGTGCAGTTACTTGCGAAGATGAAGGAATTTGAGTATCAGATTGTAAAGGTTCGTCAAGAGGTTTCTTACCTTTATCAGGGGTTCTCCGGGCCATCTCCTCCTTCTGAGCAGGTGCTGGTTCTTGAGGTGTGTCCTCCTCTTCATCTTGAGTGTGGGTTCTCTTTCTAGAAGACCTGAGATCATATTTCCTGTTAAACTGAGCCTGCATGAAGTCGACAAACTGATTGCAGTAGTCGTCAATCTCCGGATCCTCGGTTCTTTCATCATCTTTTTCTTGTGCTGACACTTCCCCTGCATCAATTGCATGAATGGGGCATTATACTTCATCACTGCTTGCATAAGCTAGATAGGCCTCCTCTCCTTCATATGTGACATCCTCGGTAGGACCATCGACTTGACCTTCCAAGTACAGAGGATGTGGTACTTGGTCAGTCTGCTCCTTTTGTTCCCTTTGCAGGATCTGCAAGGGTGGCTTCCGGTTTTGAGGATTGTACCCTCTGTTTGGAGCATTTTGGAAATTCTTCGGGGGTGAATTCTTGGCCTCCATATCAAGCTTTATCAGCTTACTTGAGAGATTCTTGATCATCTTGTTCATTTCCTCGATCTTGTCATTGGCTGAATCTCTGTCTTGGCTTGAGGTGGATACTTCCTCTTTTCCCCTTCTTCTAGTATCCTGTTCGTGTTTCCCTTTGGATTTTTCAGTAGAGGCAAAATTCACTTCTATATCAAATGCGTCAGTCTGTGCATTATCCAGGGTGGCTGGCTTCCTTTCTCTCAAGGAGAAACCGAATTCAGAATCAAACGCTGCCACAAAAACAACCTTGGCAGCAGTCTTGTGAGGCTTCATGTCGGCAGGGAGACTCAAGTATAATTTGTTAAATATTTTAATAAACTCTGACACCCCTTCATTATGCTTTTTCTTAAGAGTATTGAATTCAATAAGAATATTACCATGATCTTTCTTTTCTCCCCATTCTCTGAGGAAAGTGTCCTCCATTCCCTCCCATGTAGTGATAGAACGAGCTCCAAGTGTCTTGAACCACTTTCTAGCTTCCCCATCTAAGGATTGTACAAACAACCTTAGGACTACGTCCAGATGTTCCACATTGAAATTCTCTACAAAGGAGAAAAATACTTCGATATGTTTCTGGGCTTAAATCTCATTCTCACCATTAAATCTGGGCAGAATCTTTAAATAATCTTGCGGCATGTCATTTGGCACTGCAGGTAGCTCCAGAGGAGCGTATCTGTTTTGCAGGAAGCCAGGGACATTAGCGATTGGAGGAGGAGGTGGAGGTAACAATAGGGCTTGGTGAGTAAGTGGGGGAGCAGGTGGAAGTGTGGTGTGGATGATGATAGGAATATAGTGAACAGCAGCTTGAGAGGACGGAGACAGGGGTGGAATATTAACAGCAGATATTTCTGTGACTTCTTTAACTTCTTCTGCCTCTGGAGTGGGATGAAATGTATAACGGGTGGTATCTATTGACTCAGCCTCATCCTTGACTTGGATGTTTCCCGAGGGTAAATAGTCTGAGTAATAACAGGTTTCACCCAGAGCGGAGTCAAAATCTTGCAAATGGGCAACCTGAGAGGAGGAAGAAGGAAAGTCTTCTAGAAAGAATTGTGGGATCTCAGTATGAAAAAATTGTCTCTCCCTCCAACCTCTTCTATGTAAAATTCTATCTGGGTCAGACACAGAGGGTGTCTTTGGCTGAGACGTATCTGACCTAAGGTGTGGCTTCCAAGGAACCAGGACTACAATTAGATTTTTCTGGAAAATGAATGTGGAGTCGCCAAGGTGAGGGATATACAACTCTCAACTCTCCATGCTCACTTAATTGAAGAGTGAAAAAGGTTTTTGTCGAGGCCCAGGGATTTCAATTTTTCATCAACTTCGTTCCTCGGCAACGGTGCCAAAAATATGTTGTCACTCCTAGAGACAGCCTTGAGTTTCCAAAGACCAGTGCCTAGGACATCTTAACCAGTAAAGAGTATAAAGTATATTTCAGGCTCATTATCGGCTTAGGACTCTCTACCTTTCCAACTAGTGCAAAGCATTACCATGTGAATGGGACCAAACTACTCTCAGATTTGGCAAGATACAAAGACACTGCAGAGGCAAGAAGGGAATCTTCAATGCATATATACTTCAGACAACTTGGAGATAGCTTTCTTCAAGGAGGGCCAGCTTCCCAATGACGTATAGGTATTTTTAACTGAAAAGAGTTTGCTGCGCAGAAGGTGAAAGGAGAATACCAACTACCAATGAAATGGTACTCAGAAAACATATTTCAACATAATATGGGCTTAGAAGCTAAGAATCCATACATATCAATCAGTTCTGGAAGAATAACATTCCATGATATTTAATACAGAGGAAATACGAATGATGTGTTAGGCGGAACAACATATCACGCATGAGCCATATTTAAAGCGACATAGACCAGTCAAGCATGAGTACCAAACAGCGATAAATTCATACCCAAACTGGCAAGTCACTCGCATTCCAAAACATAATATAGGGAGATTGAAGACAGTGAAATAAACAATGAGACAATATTACAAAGAAAGAGTCACAAACTATATATGATCAAGACTGGAATCTTCACATATGAGTAGAACTTCTCTTCGTTGAGACCCCATGGGCTCTGTGTATTTTCATTGATAATTCCACAACAAGCATACAAAATTATTTACACTGCAAGTTTCTTAAGAAAATCTGGAACCCTCTGTTCTCTACTGTTCTTGTTTATATAGGAACTTCTCTGCATAGGCGAGAAGATATTTTGGGAAAATATCTTCCTCGCATGCTAGGAATTTGTTAGAAGTCCTTGTCAAAGTAAAAAAAATCATGATGAGGAATAAAAACCTCTCATCCTTTGCTGTTAGGCACTCAGCCATTTTAAAACCAAAATTGTATAATATTCTAAGTAAAATTAAATTGCTGTGGTGAAATGTAAATTCCACCTGAAACTTGAAAAAGACTAACTAAGATAAAAAATTAAAAAGCTCGTGAGGGCCGAATCATGAAATAACAATGCATCATTTGTGAGAAGGGGTCGAGGCTGTTGCTGATACTGGTGGCGGCACATTTGCAGATGAAATGGAAATTTGGCTAAAAAACTGGGTGCACCTCTGCTGACTGTCCACGGCAGGCTCAGGCATCACTGCAAATCCTTCTACCCTGATGAAGGACTCGGCGAGATCACTTGGATTTGCCTCGGTGGGAACTTTATGTTTTAACAAGTGAAGGAGGGAAAACTCTGGGCAGAGTGATGCAACCATGGTTTCAACTTTGAGTCGAGTGGCTTTATCTGACAGGACATCTGTCCGGTCCCTTTCTTACTTTAGGCATGCTTCATATTCTGGTAATGGTCGTAGATTCCAGCTTGCTGGTCGATGAAAGGCTCGAAGCCGGGAGGGTTTCTGGTTTCTTGGACCTGGGGAGTCTCTGGTTCATTTTTCTTGGGTGTGCCCCTTCCCATGACTGACATATGAAATCTGAAAAGAAAAATGAAAGGAAAAATAGAGAGAATGTAAGGGACAGAGTACCTGCACAGTAGGTAAATTTGCTTGGTAAAGCGACGCAGAGGGTACTCTGGTGATGATTGGGTAGACCTGGTACTTGTTCCCGCTTGGTATATACCGTAACCGGAAGACCTGAGAATTTTACCACAGAAAAATATGGGAAAATTCTACCTAAGACTGGTAATTCTGAGGCAGAAAGGGGTTAGAAGTGAAATAGGTAGGGCAAGTGTCGTAAGGACACTGACAATGGGGCACGCGGCGTGTAGGGATTGGGTGTTAGTTGGGGACAGGTGAACACCGCGTGCCAAGTTTACTACTGGTACGGGCCTCAGTACCAGCTCATCTAGGACTTACCTTACCTCTTTTCCGCATGCGCCGTATGATTCCTGAAACATATTATCCCCAAAATCGAATTAAATACATAACCTACCAGTTGTAAGGGCCCATACTGCGTTCTGCCACGTCACCATATCTCCACGCCTCGCTCTTGCCACTTCATTCTGACCTTGGGTCCCCACCACGTCACGCTATTGCAACTCTGTGGGGGTATGGGTCTCTTCCCTCTCTCGTTGCTCGACCCCCACGGAAATTCCCTTGCGTATTCATATAGCGGCAGTTCTTTTAATGTCTTTGCTCTGCGCTCTTCGTACCACATATTTGCACCTTTTAAATTTCCGCTACCCTTTTTTACTTTATACTTCAGCCTTTTCATATTACTTCCGCCTCTAGCTTTTAAGCACGTGACTTCTCTTACCTTGTTTCACTTCGACCAACTCTTCAAGTATTTCACCATTTGATATAATGTTCAATGCATGACTTATCAACATTTAATGAACCAATGACTTATGTTAAATATTAAACAACACCATCCATCTTTTGAAAATAAACTTATGAAATTATACAAGATTTCTTCAAACTATTATGGGCTTCTCTTCGGGCTCAAGTTTGATGATCAACCTATATTTATTAGAAAAAGAGCATAATAAAACAAAATATATACAATGGAGTGAAAATTCAGTAAAATTTAAGAGGAATAGTGCTTTATAAACCTGCCATTGAGAGGTCCTCTAGCACAAAATTTTCCATTGATCTCCTGAAGTAGATAATTATTGTTTCCATGGTATTCAACTACAATAAATGGTCCCTTCCAGATGTTTTAAAACTTTAAATTTTTCCGCTTTTTCTCAATTTTGGCTTCCTAATCTAAAACTACATCTTGAATCTGGAAATTTTCTTCTTTGACCTTTCTGTCAAATGTTTTATTTACTCTATTTTGTGATTGTTGATGGCTGTTGTATACCTCATCCCTTCTTTCTTGTATATCTATAAGCTTATTTATCCTCCTCTGAATGGAATTAGGCTATTCTTCAAGTTCTTGTACCCATTTCATTACAACCACTCCCAAGGTGGGAAAAATTGCTTCAGCTCCATACACTAATCCAAAAGGTGAAGTACCAATGGATTGCTTTGTACATACTCTATCAACCCACAAAGCATACTTCAACTTCATATGCCATGATCTCTTGTTTTCCTGTAGTACCTTTTTTGTAATTATCACAATGCTTTTATTAGAGGATTTAGCAATACCATTACCTTGTGGGTAATAACCAGTTGAGTGTCCAAGTGTTATATGATACTGATGACAAAAGTGAATTAACCTTTTGGATTTAAATTCTTGTGCATTTTCAGTAATAATATTCATAGGGCAACCAAACTTGGACAAAATATTGTTATCTAAGAACTGAATGATGACTAAATGATTTGCCTGCCTTGTTGGGATTACTTCGATCCACTTAGTGAAATAATTTGTTGCTGTCGAGATCCATTGATTTTTCCCTGAAGATAATGGATGTATTTCACCAATAAAATCCAACCCCCATTGTTGGAAATGCGCCTCAACATATATTGGCATCAAAGGTAAAGGAATCAATTGTTTCTTACCATTAAAAATTCGACATTCATGGCAAGAAATGATCTTCTTGTAAACATCTTTGAACATGGTGGGCCAGTAGTACCCTGCTATGAGAATTTTGTTTGTTGTGGCCTTCCAGTAGTGGTGTCCTCCACAATCTCCCTTATGAAACTCTTCAATGACTCTTTCAGCTTCCTCTTCCAAAAAACAATTTAAAAGGATTCCACCAGTATATTTCTAGTACAAATCCTTATCTACAATGCAGTATATTAATGACTTAAGCTCCACGAGCCTTGCTTTTGATTTAGCCAACTCTGCAAGAGCTTTGTGAAGATGCAATACAAAGATAATATCTCTGTATTATTCAGATAAAATTCTCTTAAATAGGAATCAACTCTTCATCTTCCTCTGACAGTTCTGAAATTTTTGCAATAAAAGTCATGTCAAGACAATCAAATTGGATTGTGCCATCAACTTTGCAAACCCCTGTCCTTTCACAAATTTTGTAGGTCTTATTTCTATGTCATACTCCAGCAAATTAGCTATCCACTTCCCTCTCTTTCCATCAGGATCAGCTTGTGTCAAAATATCTTTAACCACAATGTTAGGCACAAATGAAATGACATGAGAGTGCAAAATATAAATTATAAAATCCTTAATAGCTTTGATCAAAGCATATGCCTGTTTTTCTAAAATATTGTACTCCAGCTCTGAGTTAAAAAGGTTTCTGCTAAATAATGAAATTGGTTTTTCTGTACCTTGTTGTCCTTTCTGCAGTAAAACTCCAGCTATGGTATTTTCAGATGCAAATGTGAAAACCAAAAATTCTCTTGAAAATTTTGGAATAATCAACACTGGGGCTTGAGTGAGGGCTTTCTTTATCTCTTCAAATGATTGCTTGGCTTCAGTAGTCCATTTAATATCAGCTCCATTCTTCAACATGTTGGTAATGTCTTTGACAATTTCAATAGAGTTCAGGATGAACCTTCTAAAAAAGTTTACTCTCCCAAGAAAGGATTGAATTTCCTTCATGTTCCTTGGCAAATCTATCTTCTAAATCGCATTAACTCTATTTGGATCAATTTTTATCTCATCCTTTGATATAATATGTCCAAGAAATTTTTCAGAAGTTAGAGAAAAAATACTTTTAGTGGGGTTAATAGAGATACCCAACCTTCTACACCTCTGCAGAATTTTCTCTAGGTTCTTCAAATGATCTTCCTCCCTTCTTGAAAATACATTTATGTCATCCAAATATACCACAACTAACTTATATTTCTCCTCAGAAAAATAAATGTCCATTGCTCTTTGAAAGGTTGCTCCTGCATTAATCAAACCAAAAGGCATCTTGGTGTACATGAATGTCCCCCATGGTGTGGTAAAAGCATTTTTTCTTGATCTTCTGGGTGTACCAATATCTGATTGTATCCTTAAAAACCATGCAGCATGGACATCCTTTGAGATCCAACAATATTCTGTAAAATATAATCCATATTAGGAAGAGGGTAGTTGTCTTTCAAAGAAGCCTTAGTCAAGTTTCTGAAATCAATACAGATTCTGATCTCTCCACTCTTTTTTCTGACTGGTACCAAATTAGCAAGCCATTTTGAGAATCTTATAGGAACAATAATTTTTACATAAAAAAGTTTCTTAATTTCCTTCTCAATCAGAGGCATGAGAAAAGGATTAATCCTTCTCAATTTCTATTTGGAGGGTTTCTCATTCTCTTTGATAGGAATAGTATGTTGAATAATAGTAGGATCATAAATTTTCAGATCAGCATAACTCCATGCAAAAACATCAATGAACTTCTTCATCATATCAATATATTTCTGTCTCATCTCCATAGAAATAAACGTAGAAATCTTTATCATCTTAGGCGTTGCTATTGTACCAAGATTACAAGTTCCTACCTCCTCATCATCAGCCTGCATTCTAGGAGATTTGAAAACATCATTTTGGTCAATAAAATTTCAAGTGGAATAAGACCCTTGGGTATACAATTGTTTTTTAGCTACAAAACATCAAAATTGACCTTAGTTTTAGCAAGCATTTTTTGCTAATCTACTTGTGTTCTTTCAAATTCCTCTTTTAACTCTATGAAATTTCTGACTTGCTGGTCATCTTCAAAAAATTACCAATGGATGATATTATCTAGAATAGTAGGCATATGTTGGATTTAAATTTCATACTTCTCGGTAGAATGTGTAGGAATGACAAAAAAAACTTGCAGAAATAGCTAGAGAATCAAACACTAAGTTCTAATCTCTAGTTTTCACAATAAATGCATATTCTTGAAACTTTTCCAACACTTCCATAATCATATTTATGTAGCCTCTCATCCTCACATCCTTAGTTTAATATACTCCTTCAAATTTGTTGATTACCAACTCAGAATATCCACAAAATGATATCTTTTGGGCACCCAATATTTTCAAAATTTCCAAACCCAAAAATAGAGATTCATATTCAACCATATTATTGGTACATTCAAAGTTAAGTTTGAAAGAATAAAACTTACTTTCATCATCAGGATTAGTAATCCATATGCCTGCTCCAGCCCCCTCCCTTCCAGCAGATCCATCAAAGTGTAGAAGCCACTGGCCTTCTTCTTTCTCTTCTAAAATTTCCTAATTTTCAACTTGCTGATTTTCAATTTGTTGAATATTTTCTTTTCCTTCACTTTCTGCTTCATCAATTAGCTCATTGAAAATAATTTATGATCTTAATTTAGTTTCAACAACATAAATGGGAAAATTTTGAGGTTTATCCTTGTTACTCACCATGTAGGCCATCCTACTCTCCCTGTACAACCTTCTCTGCTCACCAAAAACATGAATGGTGGCATATGTCAATTCCATCTGCATGGTGCCTTTGATTTTTGCTGCCCAAGATCTAGATAAGAGCATGCTAAACTTGGGTGGAATATCTGCCACCACAATTTCCATTACCACTGTCTTGGTAGATACTTTTGTTAGACCAACAACAACATCTTTGATCAGTCCTATGCATTGGAATATTTTAGAGTCAAAATAAAATAGATCCTTGTATGGCCTAGTGATTTTCAAACCCATCCTTTCCATAATCACCTTAGGCATGAGGTTATGAGAAGCCCCTAAATCCAACATGGCATTGTGTAAGGTCATTTCATGGATACTAAGGTTGAAATAGAAAGGAGGTACTTCTTCATTCTGCTCATATTCCACTCTAGGTCCCAAGTAGATGGTAGGATGGTCTTCTTGTACATTAAGGATATCTAAAGCTCTTGGTTGAGAATTCAACATTTTCACAATTTTTCTTCTGTACTCATTTACCTTGAGAATTTCTCCAAAGGGAATAGGAATCTTAATTTTAGAGATCTCATTCTCCAAAATAAAAACATAATTAATATTTTCATTCTCTTGGATAGGGGGAGGAAGTGGTCGATCCTTTTTAGGCGTAGCTGCTTTTGGAGCATCCTTCTTTGGATGTGTTTTATTTGTAGTGATGGGAACATTTTTGTTTCTAATATTTTATTTCTTCTGCATCTCAAATATGGCATGTTGATAACCCTTAAGATAGTCAGATTGTCCCTCACCCTTATTCAGATCATGATCAGACTCATCATGCTCCTCTTTGGTCAGAAACATCTGAGACATGTTTTGATCTAGGCAGTGGATAGTACCTTCTTGAATCTTAGGCTGAGTTTCATCTTCATCAATCAAATTCTACTGAAAAGGAGGCCTCACTTGAGGGTCACGCTGATTTCTATTTTCTCTTTGTCTTTTTTGATTATGAGGTCTCCTAAACTGCGAGTTTCTGATTTGTGGATCATTTTGTCCAGGAGGTAAGGAAGTGTTTCCAAGAGCAAGTCTATCCATGAGTTTCTCCATAGTATTCATCATAGAGTCAAACTTATCCTCTGAGGAGGAAGGTTTATCTTCTTATTTTAGTTTTTTTTTACCGATATTAGACTTCTTAGCTACTATCATGTTCACTTCTACCTTCACAGGATCATTTTTCATTTTTGCTAGAGAAGTAGATTCTCTTTCCCTAAGCAGAATGGAGAAGTCATAGTCAAATGGCTCTGCATAGAAAAATTGAGCAGCTCCTGGGGGAGGTTTAAGATGAGAAGTTATAGAGTCATAAACTTTCCTAAATATCTTGGAGAAATCTTTGATAGATTCATCTAAAGCTCTTTTTAAACTGTTATATTATGTCAGGGCCTGCACTGGGTTTGTTCTATTCCCCCATTTTCTCAAAAAAATATCTTCAAACTAATTCCAATTATGTAAGCTTGCTGGAGCTAGGGCTTTAAGCCATTTTCTGACCTCATCAATGAAACTTTGAGAAAATAGTCTCATTTTAACATCTTCATGGTATACTTACTCTCTGTCAATGAAATAATTAAATTGATCTGCATGTTCCTCAGCTGTTATTTCTTCTTCACCTCCCTAGGTTTTAATTCTAGATGAGTATTTACTTGGGAGAGCAAGAGGAACAACTGGGAGGACTAATGGATAATATATTGTAGGTGCAACAGGAGGACGTGGAGGTGGGACAACTCCATCCATAATGATAGGGACTTTGGTATTTCTTGGAAAAAAATTAGGAGAAGATGAGCTATTAGGAGGTGGTGTAGTTGGTCTTTGCAATCCAGATATAAATGAACTCCACTCAGGAAAAGGTATACCAGATTTTCTTTCTAACAAGAATTCAAATGGATATAACTCCTTTAACTTTTCAAAATACTCCCTCTCTAATAGCAATTCCGATGTAACTATTTCCCAGAATTCTTCTTTTTGTTTTTTATTTACTAGGGTTGAGGTATCAATACCTAGTCTTTGCACGTCTAGAATTATCTCAGTTAATTCGTTTTCTCTCTTAGACCTAAATAAAACCTCTTGAATTTTATCATCAAATTTCTTATCTTCGAGACTTTGAACAATTTCAGAGGACAAAGCTCTTGAGTGTGATGGAATACTTGATTTTGAAGAGCTACTTTCAATGCCTCTGAGAATCCTGTCTGGATTATCCACAATGGTAGGTGGGTTAGGATCTGGATTTCTCCTTGTATATCTTCTTCTCAAATCCACCTTTAAGCATGAAAATTTGTAGTGGAGTCACCAAGTTATATCCTGCAGCCTCGAAAAAGTCTGAGCTCCTGCTATAGCTTCACTGTTTGCACAAAAACTTCAGGAAATATGTTTTCAAACTCTCGACAGACGCACCAAAATGTTATCACCAAATTTATCCTAATACGATGCTCATCAATAAACTTAATGTAACTCTTTCAAACCAATTTTAACTGAATATTAGCCTCTTCAGTTTGAGAGGGCTCTCTCAAAGGGGATTTATAATTTTCAATAAAAACATTATTAGATGGCTAAATCTATGAACTGTGACTTGGTTTTGATTGATTGCAGGTTGAAAAATGAAAGTCTTTCTACCATTGGGCTATGGGTAAACATCATTAAACTTAATGAGAGTAATTCTTCTCATGGAAGCTGAGGAAAATAGAGGTTTTATTAAAGATGGTACATACACAAAACATAGGAAAACATAGCAATTTAACCTCTAAAGGAATTCAGAGCGTGATAACATGAGTTCTGAGTAATTAGAGATAAAACTCATTGCAGATGTTTAGACATGAAATATATAGAGCAAACAAAACATTAAACACCTCATTCGAATTTCAGGTCTGGAAGTAAAATGTCATTGTATATTACTGAAACTAAAAAAACATTACAGATTATCAATTTGGTGCAATGTTCTCCAACCCTTTGATATTTGATATTCTGTCAATAAATAGACTTTCTTTACATTGCAAATGATCTGCCCAGCTGGCTAGATCCTTGAACTTTAACTTTGACACCTAACATAACTAAAACTACTTTCTTGGAACAGAAAAAAGACAACTATCCTTTAAAAATTCACATTCCTAATAGGACTCTACTTCTTATTTATTACATTGAATTTTCTCAACAGTAAAAAAGTTACATAATAGAGATCACATGTTCGAGAGACATTCACCATCACTAACATATTTAAAGTACCCCCTATATTTATGAAACATGGTCCTACTTTTCAGGAATAGATAATCTCCACTTTAGTCTTGGTCTTCACGTTGAGCTCGATGAGTGACACTCATATCAAGTAATGAGTCTATGTAGGGATGGCCCACTGACAATATCAAGGTCTCCAGATGGCTGATGTGATGTTTGAACCTCCAAAAATTATTCCAAAAACCCTTTGCTACAAAACAGAGCATTTTAGGCAGTTTTGTAGCGAATGAATTTCTACCTTTTCATCCATCTCCCTGCCACCTTTGCTGGAAAAAAAATTTTGTTATGACAAAATATCTTAAAAAAACCAACCTCCCTCCTTAATCATTCACAAAAATTATTTTTAAAGAAAAATGGCATCTTCAAAAATTTCGTAGCGTTTTTCTGGCTTCAAGCCTAGAGCACTCTACGAAACTGCCTAATAAACCAAAATTTACAGATTTTGTGACTTTTTTCAAAGTTTTATCTTCCGAACAAAAATTTAGGTTCTTTGCTATCCATGAACCTCATCAAACATGTTTCAACTCAATTCTTCAGTCTTTAGGAGTTTCATCTTCATTTACAATAGGTTGGCCTATAGGTTCTTCAACCACTTTCATCTTCGACCCTTTCTTCTCTAGCTCAATTTGAATCATGTCCAGCTGCTCCTAAAGGTCTTCTACTTGATCCTTTAATGATATCTTTTTAGCTTGCAAGTGTAAGTTCATTTTCCTGGTATTTTTGACCACCCCTCTTAATGGCTGAGTCCTTTTCACAATCTTTTGCCATTGTCCATAGATTTTTAAACACTTGAGATTTGACTGTCCCATCTTTTAATCATCTATTCAAATTGAACCTTCTCAGACATGTGCATCTCTGCCTCTAACTTCAACTCCAATATTTCTTTACCTGCTTCCTTCAGCTGCTATTTGAGGGATTCTATTTCGGATTTTCAATTATCTTCTTTTTTCCCTTTCTCTACCTGATGACAACTTCTTCTTCTGCTGCTAGAGATAAATCTATGATGCTCACTGATTGTACAAATTCATTGATTTTCTCTGTATTTTTTCTCTCCATGGTCTTCTTTGCAAACCTGGTGATTGGTTTCCTTGGCTTAAATATAAAGCCAACATCTTCACCTGCAAAATCTAATTTCTTGGCAGTCTTACCTTTCTTCAGTTTTCTTCCACCACCTTCAATATCTTCTTCTTGCACCATGGGTGATTCTTCAATATCAATTGCATGAAGGATATCTTCCAAATTACCTTTGGCCAATGTCTAGCCTCTAGTTATCCTCTTACCGCCTTGTTTTATAATCTTAAATTTATGTTTTGCAGGGGTTGACTAAGGGGTGTCAGTTTCTTGTAGAGGTGTTGCTCCTATGTCAATTGTTTCTACAGGGGACTGTCTTCTTTCCTCTCCAAATTCTTCTGTTATAGCTGGTGATGTATTAGTTCTAGGTTTTAATATTTTCTTTGAAGTGACTAAATCTATTTCATAACCACTCATAAATAGAAAAGAAGTCCAATATTTGTTTAACCTTCTCAATTCTTCCAACAGTAACATATTTATCAAACCTTGGTGAAACAAAGATGTCTCATTTCCTTCTGATTTAGCTTGAACTCTATCTGACATCTTTCCCAAACTCTTGTGTAAATATAAAGGTAAGTCAAGTGATATCTTACCTACAAAGTACAGAAGGAGTCTGAGATGGTAAGAGTAAACCATGTGGAATGTTCCCTCGTAGATGAAATACTTTTGAATGAGCAGCAACAGCTTTGCATAATTTTCCTCCATATAAATCCTAGCAATTCCATTAGTTAAATTAATTCATTTGTGCTCTTGGTGTATAAACTCCTCACAACTCTGCATTGTAAATTTTTTTCCTTTAAACCATTCTTCGCCACCTCTAGGGATTCTTGTAGCCTATGACATGATTTCTGGAGTTACTGTGAGTTTCAAAATCCCAACCTTTGATGTTGTTCCTGTAAAATTAGTGGAAAAATACTTTGAAACCTGTGCATGGAAACCCTGCAACTTCTGGCATAATTGTAGGCAGTGTGTCCTCCTGAAAACTTCCATAGTAGTAGAGTCTTCATTAATTAATCTCAGATCCATGGGTCAATACCTGAGACAATGGCCACCCTTGTTTGTTTTGTTTCTTGCAGCCATGGATGCTTTATAGTCTTCACTACCTCGCTTGCTGGTGACACCTGCAGAATTGGAATTCGACAGCAACCTGCTTGGAGTGATGAATCAACTCTCCAGGAATTGATTTACATGCAAGGATAAACAGTAGTATGAAAAAAGGCTGGTTTGGGGCAAGGTTTAAAAGGTTAATTGACAACTCATTGTTTTAATAATAGCACATGAAACCAAAAAGAATCATGATTACATCAAATATGGCTATCTACATTTGAAACTTATCATAACGAACTTGAAAGACCTCAACCTTTACTCCTCTTATCATAAACTGACATCTAACATCACTCTGACAACCTTGGCTGAAAAAATGCATTTTCATAGTGAAGACAGTTAGGCTACTGACAAATTCACTACGAAACTATTAGGCAGTTTCGTAGCGAAATCTGCGGATTTCCTGTGTAAATCGCTACAAATTTTTGAAAAACTGACAGGTGTGAACTTTTGAGATTAAATGCATGGGGGTGATAAATGATATGATGTGAGATTGATTTAACTGAATTGGCATGTATGAAGGTGAACATTGAACTTAAGTTAGGCTTCATAAAAATGCAAAAAAAATCATATATCACATTAATTGACTTAGGAGACCTCATCAATTTGGTGAATGACCTGCATGACCCTATCAAGGAAAGTTTTAAAACTAAATGAGTGATAACACCTCAATGGAAATTTCTTTGCATTTAATGAGAGGCTCACATCACTAGCCTTCGATCAGATGATTCTGCAAGTGTTTGAATTCAATTCATTTATTCACATTTGTATATTGTGTTGTTGTACCTTGAGGGCCTTCGTCATTAATTTATTGGTGGTTTCTTTCACGTATGTTAACGATTTACATTATTGATCAAAAATAAGGTGGTTTCTACCATTTTTGACATCTGTACATCTATTCACATGGTTATATTCGTGCAGTGGGTAGATTGAGATAGAGAAGAAGACCCTGGATCACATTTTTTATTATCCAGGTTGCATGAAGTTATTCATTATTCATGATTGTACACATGATCCTTGCTATATAGATGGTTGCGACCATACCATGGGTTCATGTGTCATTTACTGCCTATTCAAAGATATGTTATTAGGCATGTTTATATCAGAGATGTCACATATTGTATTGTGTTTGATTTTTCATTTCTCCTGGAGGTATTCCGAGTCCTTTCCTTAGTTCATAAAGCATTACACACATCACTCCATGTTTTGCCTTCATGCTTTAGGGGGCATCTGTTACACAGTAATTTTTCACCCTGTTCACTTCTCGTCCCTGATCCTGAAGTACCCTGAAATGACTACTGTGCAATATATCCACCATGGAAAATACATAAAAATATCCCTTGAAGATTAACAAAAATATTCCTTGAAGAATTTATGGAGAATCTCAGCTATAAACCTAAATATTTGGGTCAACGCTCTTTGCCAATTTCTTGCCCGTGCTGATAGTAGGTTGCAACACTTTGATGCATGTTTTTTATGGGAAAAAATGCATTGATCCCTTTTTGGAATTTTTTCCTCAAACGGAAAAGGAGCTTTCTGAACTAGAAACTTCTAGAAGGACAAGCTAAATATGGTTCGGTGGAGATATGGTCGAGCTCTCTCATTTGGAGCTCTTGATCATATTATTAGGGAATTTTCCCTTGAGAAGTGGGCCTTCCTCCTTCCTTTATGGATCCATAACTCCTTCTCCCTACCTATAAATTTAATCCCATCCTTCCACTACTGTTTGTTATTACCTGATGATTAATCCTTTGCATCCCTATGTTGTGCTTATGCCTAGTTTGCCACTTGGGAGAAGAATTGCTTGAAGAGCCTCGGTTTGGACTTGGACATCACCAAAGGGAGGTCTCCAACATCAAGGCCATGGTTGTATGCTTCCTCTTTCTATAGTTAATAATATATATTATGTTTCACTTTCCATATTTTTTTAGATATCTATGAAAGTAGCCTAATGCTCCTTGATCTGTTAGGTAGTGTGTATTCAATGTATGTTATGTATCTTATCATGCCTCTTGTTGTTGTCTCTTTATCTCTTACAAGTATTCAAACACCACAAGTCATGAGGAGCGATCCTGAAGTATCATGGAATCAGGGTCTTCATGAAAGGACTGGACGATAGCACCAAGAAGAGGTAGCTTCTTCTTATTCTTCCATTTTGAATACAAACTAGGAAAAGGTTCATTAGATAGTCTCATGAATTTCTAGACGCACTTTATGGCTAGAGAGATCACCTCTGTGTGCAGAGGGGATTATATTCACAACATAGTTGGGCGGGCCCAAGGATGGGGTTTGGACCCAAAGATGGTGGGATAACCTACCCATGGTTTTGTGCATGGGTTTTGCACATGGTTTTGGGCATGATGGTTTTCTTCCCGTGGTATTTTCTAGATCCAGTCAAGGGAACTACAATTATGTTCTAATACAGGGTTATGGATTGGGGTTTACGAATGCTTGGACATGTATATATATGTATTATAAAATTGAAAGGAAAATAATGAAAAAATCAATCTGGTAGTCTCGGTTTCGGGATCCAGGGGAAAATATTTGTGTATATTTGTTTTATGTTTTACGTTCTCACAATTATTTATTTTATTTTTTAAGAATTATTTTCCATGTAATTTATGTACAGGGTTAAAACCTATATTGACCAATTTTTATTTCTCTTGTTTATGTTTATTTTATTCTCAAATTTCAAGGAGTTGGTGTAAGGTCTAGCACTCAAAAGTTAGGACGGTATCACTAGAAATATGACTATGCTTGATTATAAACACCTCTTCAATTAGAATAGGACTGTGGTATATAAATAAGCTCAAACAATGAGCATTTCATTTTCAGTTCCATATGTTTCAGGTTAGTGTTTTATTTCGTGAATAAACGAAATGGTTCCAATATATACAATTTTTGAGAGGTTTCATCTTTCATGGTTTTTATACGTTGACTCCAATGCCCAGTGTGAAGGTTATTGATTTATTGTTCTCGGTGCCTTGCAAGCCAAGACATTGTCCCTAGTTGGAGCTCATGTTGTAGCTCAATCGTGCAAAGCCAAAAGTCAAAAAAATTTAGGGCAAACTTAAGCCAACAATCAAATCAAAAGAAAGATAATTATAATTTGGGAAAAGTGGAAAGATGGAAGCATCATATGGTGATGGTGTTATGGACTCAATTCATTCAAATTATTACTTTTTTATATGAAGTGTGGTGCTTATAATTTTTCTAATTTTATTTCTCTTGTTTATGTTTATTTTATTCTCAAATTTCAAGGAGTTGGTGTAAGGTCAAGCACTCAAAACTTAGAATGGTATCACTAGAAATATGACTACACTTGATTATAAACACCTCTTCAATTAGAATAGGAATGTGGTATATAAATAAGCTCAAACAATGAGCATTTCATTTTCAGTTCCATATGTTTCAGATTAGTGTTTTATTTCGTGAATAAACGAAACGGTTCCAATATATACAATTTTTGAGAGGTTTCATCTTTCATGGTTTTTATACTTTGACTCCAATGCCCAGTGCAAAGGTTATTGGTCTATTTTTTTCAATGCCTTGCAAGCCATGACGTTGTCCCTAGTTGGAGTTGATGTTGTAGCTCAATCGTGCAAAGCCAAAAGTCAAAAAAATTTAGGGCAAACTTAAGCCAACAATCAAATCCAAAGAAAGATAATTATAATTTGGGAAAAGTGGAAAGATGGAAGCATCATATGGTGATGGTGTTATGGACTCAATTCATCCAAATTATTAATTTTTATATGAAGTGTGGTGCTTATAATTTGTATAAAGAAGTATTATAATTACGCCGAAGGTGTTCCTATTATGAGCTTTGCTGGGATGAACAGTGCTCCCAACCAATCTCTGTGCTCCACCTATCGCCCTTCTACCCTGTCAAAATTTGACACTTGGCAGCCATCCATCCCACATGTTGTCCAATCACTCCCACCCTCCTGCTCTCCTTCTCGGGCGCGTCAGCTGCTTCACGTCCGTGCTGCTGTTCGGCTGGCTCTCGGAATCGGACCTGGAACCTTGCCTGGTCTACGAGTATGGCCTCTTGTTTGCCTAGAACGAGCTGGAAACAGAGGATATTGCTTCTTTCAACCATGAATTCTTGCAGAGCATGGGAATTGGAATCGAAAAGCACATGCTAGAGATTCTTTTCATTTTCAGTTCGAAGAGCCGCTCATATATGCATTTTCAGTTCTCTTTCGATTCGTATTGACGGTACAGATTGGTGTTGCAGATGCCATGGATGGTGTGTATTCTCGGCCCCGTCCGAAGCGGCCCTATTTCGAGCCACAGGGTGAAGACATTGGTCACATGCACAAGCGGGTACAGCATCCACAACCTCCTTCAGTAGGGCCTGACGAGACTGTGTTTCGAATTCTCTGCCCGGAGTCCAAAGCCCGAGGAGTCATAGGAAAGGGGGGTAGCATTGTTTCGCAGATTAGGCAGGAGACAGGTGCCCGAGTCACCATGCAAGAGACTTTCTACGGTTGCGAAGAGAGGGTTATTGTTATTTCCACGCCAGAAGATGCTGGGAACAATGGTGGAGATTTGGGGAAAGTTTCACGGGCCCAAGAGGCTCTGTTTAGGGTTCATGGAAGAATTTTTGAGGATATTGTCGATGAAAATAACTCCAACAATCTTATTACTACTCGTCTGTTTGTGCCCAACGGTCAGGTAGGGTGTTTGGGCAAGGGTGGGAAGATCATCCAGCAAATGAGGGAGGAGACTAAGGCGCATATTAGGATTTTTCCTCGAGAGATGACGCCGCCATGCGTTCTAACTATAGTTGAGATTTTACAGGTGCACTATACGCCTTTGTTGTTTTTGTCCTCAAATCTTCATGTTTTCCCTTCATTTGTTCAGTATGTTTTCTTCGTTTTTCCCCTTTTCGTTTGAGCAGATTTCCTTATACTTAGTTTCTTGGTCGGTTACATTTCTTCCCAAATTTTCCCTGACTTACACCCAGTTGAAGCTCATGACATTTGCGTCGGCAGACCAGGGTAAGAATAGGACCTTAGTTGACATTTTAGCAGACCATTGACCTGACCAATGAATCAACTCCTCGTTTGGCATGCATGCAAATTTTCCTATCGTTTAGAGTTCTAGGCAGTGATCGATATAGATTTCCAGGTAAGGGCTTGTTCTTTGTTATGAAGTACGGAACTCCTGTATGCTTTAGACGGCACTGGTCTCCATCTCTCAGGGTCCATTTTTTTTCTTCACAAAAGTGTTTTTAGAAACAGTTTGAGCGCGTTTTTGTTGGAAAGCAATGACCAGG
The DNA here is from genome assembly GCA_034641835.2 of Pinus albicaulis. Taxonomy (NCBI): domain Eukaryota; kingdom Viridiplantae; phylum Streptophyta; class Pinopsida; order Pinales; family Pinaceae; genus Pinus; species Pinus albicaulis. Next base: position 1,074,639,495 of record CM076578.1, read on the forward strand.
GGTTGAATCTTAGCTGTTCTAGATAATGTTTCTGAAGTTAAGAAAGTGTGTACCTTGTTTCATGTCATTTTCCGCAAGATGGTTTGACTAATGTTATTTTAATATATTAATTCTATGTTAGATCGTGGATATGTGCATGCACTGTTGTATTTATGTCCAGCTATTGCCGAAATGTGTTTGCCAGTGCCAGTGAGCTACTGTAATATCTCATAGGCTTGGGAATGCTTGGAATTGGAAACCTGTTTAGAGAAGTGTCCAATGCTTGGTTCATTTGTTAATGGAAGCCACTGACCAGTGGGTTGATAAAAAGGCTTCTCCCTGTGTTTAATTAGGGGTGCCTAGCTGTTTATTATGTTGTAAAACTTGATTTCAGGTTCTTATGTATCGAGTTGAACAACAGTAAGTTGAAAACTCTATACTAATAAGTATGTGCAGGAGACAAACAAAAAAACTTGAGAAAACAAAAATTTCAAATAATGTCTAATTCCTCCTCTTCTTTTAAATGAGATTCTGTTCATGACTTGTAGACTTGTGTTGGAGTCTCATTCAAAAAATCCACACTACAGGTGACTAGAACTCTTCCTCAAATTTACATATGTGATAGAGGCACAGCTTTACAAGTTTGGGCCATTTCTACAATATTTATGCCCTTCCTGTATATATGTGTGTATAAGAGTAAACATGTGACAAAATTGGCATACATAAGATTGGCACAAGTGCTATGCACACTTTGTTTCTTAAAGAGGAAATTCTATTTCATCCATAGAAGGTAAACTTCAGAAGATAGCTAAAAATAAGAAGAGTTAAAAGGTCTTAACCACTTTCCAATTTTTTTAGTGCGCAATTTTGAATTTGACCATCGACATAGTTTTTATAACTACAATGGGGATTGGAACCTGAATTATAATATTTTCTCATGTATCTAATATGTGGGTGGATATAGCCAAATGGCATAAAGTGTGATAACTATCTAGACAAAATGCATACACATTGAGACTGTAAATGGCCTCTAAAGTTCAACAAACCATGTTACATCAAATCAGTACAACGTATTCTCAGAATCATCTCCAAAATTGGGATCCTTGTCAACACACTTCCATCGTATGGCTATCAATATTGTAGCCTCACTGAAATCTCCAAATTCCCGACTCTGTATGTCTCTGCTTCGAAGGTATTTTGCAGAGGAAATCGTGGCTGTAGGCACTTGGGCAGGTTATCGCCGAGTCTGGCTATCAAGAATGGGGAGGCGGTGGTTTTGGGGTGCGGGGATGCCAAGAAGAAGAAAATTCCCCTGAGATTCAAAGCCAAGCCAGAGGATTTTTGCGGTTGTACGCCTACATAATGAGCGAGTTTTGCCTGCTAATAGTGGCAGGATTTGGTCATGGGCGTCCATGTTTGACGATCTAAAGCCCACTTAAGGGTTCATAGCTTTTACTTGATAGTTAATGGCAAGCTATTGGAATTAGGATTCTTGTTTCTTTTCTGTCTTGTTTGCAGAGGCATCCAGAGCAGAGTACTAATGTGGAATGAAAAGCACAGTGTGACCCTTAGATTGATTGTATTTGGTATTGGTTTTGAATTGGATTTAGTCTGTAATGTTGTATTATGATTATTTTGAAGCAGCAGGTCATGTGCAGTGAGAATTTCTGCACAAATGACTTGCAAGTCTTGAATATCACAAGCATGACAGAGGACAAGTCATGTTTAGCAGATAATGGGTAGCTTAGAAAAATAGAGACAAGTTTGCATCTCCACAGGGTGCGAGTGTACTTGTGAATGCAACTGCACAATTTTGTGCTGTAGATTGTGGACATTTGATGGGCAACACATCAATTTTACTTGAAGATAGTTTCATTGTATGGGGAAGGTTGTAGCAGACTTTATTGTGTTGTTTGAATTGGATTTAGTCTGTAATGTTGTATTATGAATATTTTGATGCAGCAGGTCATGTTCAGTGAGAATTTCTGCACAAATGGCTTATAATTCAGGTCATGTTCAGGTCCTCTGTCATGTTTAGCAGATAATGGGTAGCTTAGAAAAACAGAGACAAGTATGCATCTCCACAGGGTGTGGGTGTACTTGTGAATGCAACTACATAATTTTGTGTTGTAGATTGTGGAAATTTGATGGGCAACACATCAATTTTAGTTGAAGAGAGTTTCTTTGTATGGGGAAGGTTGTACCAGACTTAATTGTATTGTATATGTTTAATAATGAAAAAATTAAAATCATGAGAGATATCATTTTCAGTACATACCTCTCAAATTATTATTTCGAGAGACTGCCATACAAATTTTGTTATGAACTCGTTGCAGTGTGTGATATTTTTATAAGCAAAATTACAGACTCGTTTGGATGACACTCCTAGAAATCATGGGAGGTCGCAAAAACATAGAGTCAAGCAATGTGGAATCTGAAAAATGGTTTTTCCTAATTTGGGCTGCCAAGCAGGTCAGCCTGGGAAACATTCTGGAACTTGTAGATGACCGCCTTGCGAAGGACATTGATATAGAAGAGGTTAAGAAGACAGCAATGGTAGTTATCTGGTGCATTCAAGATGGCGAGGGTTCAAGACCAAGAATGGGCACGATTGTAAAGATGCTAGAAGGATTTGTCGATGTTTTGACTCCCCCAATACCAAGAACTCTACAATCCGTCATGGACGAAAATGCTGAGATGCAAGTGATGACCATGGATTCGGATTCATCATCACTTTTTTCTTCTCCTTCCATCACTGTTAAATTTTAATGCTTCCAAAGATCTGGAAGATTGTTCAATTGGTTTCGAAGGTTGAAAATTTTACAGAGGAGTTTGTTGTTTTGTGAGTGGAAATCTACAAAAAAAATCCCTTACTTCTGCTGTTGATGGTCAGATTGTATTCTTCTAGCTTTTGCAATACATTTCAATATAAATTTATTTCTTTTACTATACTGTTTAGAATGAATGATGCCTGTTTCATTGTTGAAAATGCAATGCAATTCCATTCAAATTTATTTCTTCTAGTGTATTTTTCCAAATGAATGATGCATGTTTCATTGTAGAAAAAAATTACAGTATATTAAGAATATAAAATGTCAGTGAGTCCGATATTGTGTTGACATAGGCAATATTTTTATGGACATGTATTAGAAAACACATACTTTGCCGATTTTGATTCTTGGTTGACAAAGGGTTTATATGCCTCTCACAGATCATTGGACGAGAGTATCAATTGTTGAAAGGCAACAATAGATGGTTGTTATTGGTCTACAAAAAAAATTCTCAAAGCCAGTTACCAGAAACCATAACAAGAATGGTACAGGTCATCAGACCATATCTCAAAAAATATTTTTCAAATACTGGTTGAAGAACTATTTCAAAACTTATGCACCATTTAAGCCATGTTATTTGGACAGAAAAATTTAGCTGAATGGGTGCCATTTTTCCAAGTTAAAACAACAGATGTTGATTTGGTAACACATTCGGCTTGTATCAAATGATCGTGATCACTTTCCTTTGCAAGAGACTTTATGATTCTCTGTGGCTGCCTTTTCCGACCGTGTAAAGAAAATTGATAATTCACGCACATGTTAAAGAAGATCATCTTGGTCATGATTGGTTCTTGTTTATACGGAATATTCCTGTATTTTGATTTCTCTTGTACACAAGTCCGCCGATTGAGTCTGCAAGTGGTCCATATTGGTTCATGGAGCCATTGTCATTGTAAGATTCATGAATTATGCATTTTATTTGAGGTGCGCTTGTTAAATCGAGTGAAATATGCCTTGGATTTTGATCACACAATGCCAGGGAAAAGTAAACCAAATGATCAAAGTTTATAATTTGAATTTTAAATATTTATATTTATTTTAATAAAAATATTAATTTTTAATTTAATATTATTAAATTGTAAATTATGTAATTTTATTTTTATTTCATTTTATTTATTTATTTATTTATTTTATTTCTATTTATTTATTCATATTTTTTTTATTTATTTAATTACGCCGAAGGTGTTCCTATTATGAGCTTTGTTGGGATGGACAGTGCTCCCAACCAATCTCTGTGCTCCACCTATCGCCCTTCCACCCTCTCAAAATTCGACACTTGGCGGTTGTTGAACCCTCCTGTTGTCATCTCCTTCCCGCGCGCGTTAGGTCCTTCCTCGCGTCCGAGCTGGTGTCACGTCGTCCCGCCTTCAGCGTTCCGGTGGGTCATTTGTTAAAATGATCAAGTGCTAGTTATGTTTTTATAGGCATTTTTTGCCCTTTCACTCTTGCAAAGGAATTTATTAGTCTCCTTTCCATGTCACATATGCCATCAAAGCTTATTGACTACTAAAGCCAAACCTATGCCATCAAAGCTTATTAACTACTAAGCCAACAATAGTCATCACATATGCCATCAAAGCTTATTGACTACTAAAGCCAAACCTATTCCATCAAAGCTTATTGACTACTAAGCCAACAATAGTCCAAAGGAATTTATTAGTTTCCTTTCCATGTCACATATGCCATCAAAGCTTATTGACTACTAAGCCAACAATAAAGCCAAACCTATGCCATCAAAGGTTATTAACTACTAAGCCAACAATAGTCCAAAGGAATTTATTAGTTTCCTTTCCGTGTCACATATGCCATCAAAGCTTATTGACTACTAAGCCAACAATAGTCCACCATCGTTAGCGCCCATTTAAGTCCCAAAGGAAGGAGCCGACGAAGCGAGCGAATATCAGTGCGCCACACATCGATATGTGTTATGGTCCTTGAGACATCTTAACACCTAAGTTACCTTCATTTGACCAATGTGAGATATATCCCACGGTCATAAAAAAATTCCACGTAGGTCATGTTAGACTCCTATACCAATAGGTGTCATTTTTCATGATTGTATTGATTTAACTATGCAATATGTTCAAACCTTTTTCTTGTGCAAAGGTGTTCCATATTCTTGAAAAATCAAAATATCAAAAAATTTAAAAAATGTAAAGAGGGTATACCCTAAAAGAAAATCAAAGGGTAAAAAGAAAAAAATGGTCAAAAAAGTGAAAGAAATGAACCCCAAACAAAAACAAAGGCCAAGGAAAGTGTGCAAGTCCAAATGCCACTACTATTTCATTTTTTGTAAATAAGCAAAATTGTGTGCAGCTTGTCAAATTTTGCCACAATTTATGAAGAGTCAAACTGTTTAAACTTGACTCATTCATTTTTCAATTTCATGTTGTAGAATAGAGAATAAATATCTGACCAAACAGTTTAATCTTGGCAGATAAGTAGATAGGTAGATTTAATAAATATGTCTAAAACCAATTTTAATCTGAGCCCTTAGATGCAATAAGTGTAGGATTAGATAGATTTTCCATGTAAAAGAAAAAGATTGATAAGGGTTTGCCAGCCTAAGTGCACCCTAATAAAGAAGATAAAATGGTAGAGTAAAGTAGATAGGGTAGGTAGATGGTGTTGCAAAGTTTCATGTAATGAATGATGGTGCTAAATGTGTTTAATCCTTTATTTTCATAACCAAGTGCAAAGAACACTACCTTGGCAGAATTTCAGAGTAAAGAAAAGTCAAAATAATTAACTTCCCATCTCACTTTTTCCCTAAAGATTTTACTAATTTCCCTTAAGTACTAAGGAGTTTGAAAATTAAAGGAGCTCAAGGCATTTCCTTGACTTTTGGAGGGACCGGACCCTCAGCCCAATAATTGAAAAGCCCCTAGTACTTGAAGTTATTCATCATTACACTCATTCACTTTTAATCATTTCCTAAGTAAAATCCCATTTTACTTAGGAAAATCATGCCATATTTCATAAAAGCCCCTCAAAATTACTTGCTATTCTAAAACTAAGTGTTGAAGTTGATATAATGCTATTTGCTTCAGAAATCTTCACTTTCTTAGTTGTGTAAAGTATTTTGAGTTTTCCTTATCCCTTTGTCATATTAACATTCTAATTTATATATTAAATCCCCATGAAAGTCACCTTTTCCTATTAATTATAACTCCTCTTATGTAATAACCCAAAAAACCTCCTTACTATAAGTTTTAGCCAAAGTATTTAGTTCTATACGTTTGAAACAAAAACCCCAATATATATTCCCTTTGGCTAAAAACATACCCTTATAAACTATCCCCGCCCCCTATGGTTAATAAATTTCATTAATTTATTACCATATAATAAAATATTGAAAAAGAGTTTAAAACATACGTTTTTTATGTTTTAAATAGAAAAATAAATAAAACCCGAAGTTTTAATTTAAACCAAAACTTCAAAAAACACCATCTGTAACCCTGACCCGTCATTGGGATTAATTAATCATCTGGGTTAATTAATAACCTCCCCCTCTGCCAATCAAAAGCTTCCCGGAATGATTAACTAGTGATAAAACCCGTTGGGCCCGCGCATTAACTTCACCGCTACTTCCCTTTCAAACCACCGTTCGATCCTGCCATTCGAGATCTACGGCCCACCATGATTCTGCTGCCCACCCCTTGTCCGAAAATTAGCGTGCGAAATCAAAGTGGTTTCCAAACAATGTCCCTACCACGTGTCATTCAACCAGTGGAATCGCTGCCATTTCACCAAATACCACCAACTCCTGAAAGCGGTGCGAAATACAACCGCTTACCACCTGACCCTGGTGACGTGTCCTTCCCGTACACTGATGACGTCATTCTAAAAAATAATAAAAAATTCCTTTGACTTTCCAAATAAAACCAAATTCTGCTCATTTTTTATCATTCTGTCTAATGAAAGTGATTGCGCCCTTTACTGATAAATTTGAAAAATCCACTATCAAACTGTTGTCAGCTAAAATTGCTGGACACCATTGTTAGACCAGTGCACAAGCATTCATCCGCCATTAACCAGTGCCTGTTAATTTCTACATTCTTCATAAAACATGTATTTATTCGACTTCCTGCTGAAAATCTGTGAAAAATCCTTATTCCAGTGTTAAATTCACGCCATAGTCTGAAAGGAAGTTTAATATCGGTCTGTTTTGGTTCCTGCAACTGAAATAATACTTCCAAAACTGAAATTGTGCCTGTTTCCGTGAAAAAACCCCCGAAATTTCCACCTTGAATACACAAGAACAAAAATGGAAGTTCCTCTAGCCTTGAATGTAGCTCCATTAAATGCCCCCCATAGAGATTTGGATTACTTATCATTAGTGGACAAAGATTTTCAAATAAAGGACTTGAAATTTACTGAAAATCCCCTTCGAATTTATTGTCGCTGCAGAGACAATTATTTGAATGGCTCAGATATTATTGGGTTATGGGAGTCTGGTCTTCCTAGATAAATTTTCCCCTCATTCCATATCTTTCCTGAAATTATCCACTATTTCCATGCCAATTATGATCCAAATCAGAGAGAAGTATTGTCCCCAAGTTAGAACATCCTTTTTCCCATTACTGCTCAATCCATCAATGATATGTTACATTTTTAGCCTGGTGAAGCCCTTACTCCTTTGTTAATGGAAGAATTATTGGAGAAATCCACTAAATTATCCCACGAGGAGTTAATTCACACTTTCCAAGCTTTCATGTGGCCAGAGCATCAGCCTACAGGACCTCCCCCTTATGCTAGTGCTTATTTTACCGTAGAAGGGAAAAATATTTTGAGTATGATCTCTTTCATAATTGGTTTTAATACCAGTGGGTATGTTGATCATTTAACCCTGGTGTTATTATCTATGTTCACCCCTGGACAACCTCCTGCTGTCAGGTATGAATTTGCATCTTTCATTGCAGATAAAATGCATGACCAATTCATGAGATTGGAGAATGATAAAGTCTTCAAATATTCTACTGTAATTTACCATCTCATGCTTTATTACCTGTCTGAAACTTTCGCTTTCCATATAAGAAAACTTAATGCCCAAGGGAATCCAAGATCTGTTATCTTTTGGTGAGCCATTACTCATTGTTCCATAGACTCTCCCTATTCTTATAATGAGTTCATTGACCTATTTATACATCCTGCAACTACCTTGTTGACAGGAGTTTCCCCTCCAAGACTCAGCAATGAAATCAGGAAAATCCTTCAGCTTTCAAAACATTACAAGATAGGTTGACTGGTACTTCTATCAGAATCATACTGAAATTAGAATTTATGGATGTGAATTGAGCCCTTTCAAGTTACCCAGATATGTTCCAATGAGACTTTTTGCACTTGAATACTTCAGAAAAATGAACAATTTAGATATAATTCACTTCTGTAATGCCAAGAAAAAGGCTCAACTCAAGATAAAGAGCCAACTAGGTCCATTCATCTAAAATTCTAGAGATGGAGGGGAAGAAGCTCAAAAGATATTAGAGGATCATTACAGATTGCAGAAAAGTTTCCATTGGGTACCCTATGACCCATTCAACTTTATTTGTGACAAAAGGATGAAAAATAAATCAGCACCTTACATGCATCGAAGAATCCCTGAAATTGAAAAGTATGCTAATACAGATGAGTGGGTAGAAGGAACTTTGATAGAGCGGGATAGTGAGCAAGTTGATATAAATAATGTTTATGAAAGAATTTACAAAATACTGAACATACTGACTTGGATTCTTTTGCATGTGCACAGAGACCCGTAGATTGGTAATTCTTTCATTGGTATTATTCAAGATAATTCTACAGAAAACATTCCATCAATTGCGCTTGAATCCAAAGGCAAAGATAAAGAACCAGAAATACTAGTCATTGAAACATTCACCATGACAGAAAAGCCTCAAACTTCCAAGGCACAAGATCAAGCACAGGTCTCTCCTATTCAAGTCAATCACCCTGAAGTTTCAAATTTGCAGACTCCATCCAATGTGGAACAAGGCAAGAAAAGACAAGTTAAAGATCCTACTCCTCCTAAGGAATCTTCACAACAACCTTAAGCTAAAATGCAGAAACTAAATCCACTTCCAGAAGTGGAATCTACTGATGAAATATTTGATGAAGAAAGGGAGGATAATCAGCTTACTGGTTCAGTTAGTGAAGCATATACAGGTCATAAAGGAAAGGAAATGCAAAGACAGTTAAGTACTGAAGTGTCTTCATTCAAACAACCAAAGACAGATTGAGGAAACATAAAAAAGACATTTATCAGTATAAAAGCAAGGAATGATCCACTAAGGGTCCAGGTGTATAATCAGTATCTTAAAATGGCTCCACAAAATCAAGAGAGATTAATGTTAGCTTTTGACATTCATCAAGGGAAAATGTTAATGAGCCATTTCAAATCTAAAGTGCCAAAACCACAGACAGCAGCTGACTACATCAGGACCAATTTTGAGGTCCTAGCAAAAGATATTCATCCATTGGACCAGATAGAATTACACAAGCAAACCGGAGAAATGATATATTCTTCTCTTACTGACAAAGCCATGGCAGCCCATAGATTGCAAGATTCTTTGAATAATACAAACACCCAGCTGAAGATTGAGAAAGCTTCTTCCCAAGAAAAGGATAACAGGATAAAATCTTTGGAGGAAATAATTATCAGTTTGGGTCATAATCCTAAGGATGTCAAAGGGATTGAAGCATTGATTAAAAAGAAGGATGATGACATTGCTGCTTTAAGGAAACAATTGAAACTACCAGCTTCGAGGCACCCTCAGACTGAAGAAATAATGAAGGAAAATTCAGAAGAAGAGGTGATGGACTTACTTTTAAAAATGAATGAACGACTTGCTGAGACAGAGAAAGAACTTGAGAAAGAATTAAAAGATAAAGAGTCCATTATTCCAGCAACTACAACACAGGCAGCCACAGGAACAGGTACATCAATCACAGGTCAACAAGTAGAGCTAACACAGGTAAACACTTCTGATGAATTAATCAAATCAATGAATGAATTAAAACTGCAAGTGACAGAACTCCAAAACTTAAGGTTTCAGCTTTCTACTCTGGAAAACAAATATGATCAATCAAAAATAAGTATTGCTGAGAAGACAAGAGAAATCAAAAAACTAGAAAAGTCAGTTAAAGCATTGGAAAAGGATCCTGTAATGGAAATACCTTTAAGTGAATTAAAAGAAATTCTTTGGTATAACATTATTCAATCCATAAAGAAGGTTTGGCCTTTTGTTCAAATAATATATGAACAACAAGATTTAGTCAGTTGGGCTCTGGAAGAAATTGAGAAAGCAAGGGAAGAGTTAGGAAAGATGCCAGAAGAAGCCAATAGGCTTATCAATTTTTTTGAATACACAGAATAAGCAGCAACTTGCAGAATTGGGAATTCAGGACAGAACGGGAACCATCTTGGAAATCAAAAGAGTTTTTACCAAGAGGACTCTTATGCAAAATCTTGAAAGAAGGTGTTCAGACATGCAGCAAGAAATTTTTTCCTTCAAAGAAAGATTTGATATTATGTTAAATAAAGGTTTGCCCAGTCTAGTTACTGAAGAAAATAAATTAATGGATTTGGAAAGTTTTATAGCAAAAGTAAACAAACAGGTTGATGATCAAGCCAGTTCTTCGACCAGTACAACAGCAGGAACATTGCCAACAGGGAAAAGCCCCTATGAAAAATTGGAGAGTTTATTTTATCTTGAACATGAAATAAAACATTTATTTCCATATCAGCCTAATTTTTTCAAATACACTGAAGCAGATGAAACATTGAGGAAACTACAAAGAACCAAAGTGCCAGAAGTTCAATGGTGGGATGACATGTTGGAGCTTTTATGAAATTTATCCTTGGGTAAAATTTTTGCATATTTTACTGAGGTATATCTTGATAAAAGATAAATAGATGATCAAAGGTTAAAGAGTATCAGCTTGGCAGTTGAAAGTGTATCAGTAGAAATGAAGAGTATCAGTGAAGTTAGGCAGTAAGAAAAGAATTACCAAAAAGGACAGCATCGAGCCAGATTGTAGGACCTGCCTCCAGCACATGCATAAAAAGAGGAAACAACACACCAGCAGTTGCTTTTTATCCTGTCTACGAGACCACCTGTCTCTCTTTATGTTGTAACTTATTCATTAGTCACCCTAGATTATTTCCTAGGTTGTTGAAAGATATTTTAAATCATTTTTTGTATAAATAAACCCTCGAATGGAGTATTGAGGGTGGATTCTACTACTTTGCTGTAACATTGATCTTTTGGAATAAAAGTGCTTTGGAGAAACTTCTTTGTGGCTTGCTGGATGATGATTTGAAGCTCAAGACTTTTTGCAGGATTCATGTGTCAGACTACAGTTCAATAAGTCTTTCTATCCTATGTTTTAAGTTTTATATCTGTTTATAATATCACTGTGTTCCATTTCTGAATAATTGACATAAAAGAATAAATCAGAATTTACTTAAGTGTACTCTGATTTCAATTGTGATTATTCTAAATGTTTTCTGCTAAACCGGTTATAAGCAACGAATTCTTAATTGCTCTTGTTTCGCTGGTTTAAACATTTTGATTACTATAGTAAAGAATTCTTAACTGCTCTTTATTTGTAATCATTCACTTTCTTTCTTTGAACATGTTGAAAGATTCTTAATTGCCTTTCATCCCTTCAAAATCCATTCCATTCACTTTAATTTCTAAAATTGTTCTATGTTTGGCTATCTTGCCCTGCAAAGCCATCTTGTGTGTAGAAGATTAATCCAGTAAAGCCATCCTTTTGACTCCATAGCCCAATGGCCTGAAAATATTCAACCTTGCCCTTAGTTGGCGGATTCCACCATTCAAAATCAAACAAAATTCTTGAACTTATAACTAGCCTAAAACTTTCTAAGAACAAAGCTAAATTTTAAAGAGAGAGCCCTCTCTGGATACAGATTGGCTAGATTCTATATCTGAAGGTTGGTTTGTGGTTACCTCGGGTATACTTTCCTTTTCCACAACTTCAAGGAAAACCTGAGTGATAACATAGTGGCGACCATATTGGGGATCTGAATCATTTTATTGATACTATTGTTTGATTTATAAGCTATAGACAGAGTCTGAAGATCAGCCAGGTAGCCTTTGAAATGCTTTTGCTCTGCAACTGCATAGTAAACAAATGTTGCTTCAGTCTATCTTTGGTTTAGCTTATAAACTGAACTTTGGATTCAAAACATTCAATCAGACTCTCTAGTTCAATAAATATTTGAGAAAATTTTAATCATACATCATTATTTCTTGAAGAATTTGTAGAATTTGTATTTATTCTTTCAATTAAAATCAAAAAATCTAAAAACACATAGTCTAGGAAAACTGGCTTCAGAAAGGATTCGACATACTAGGTCAAACCCTGACCCCAATCCACCACTAATATTTGAAAATCCAAATCTGATTCCTAGGATTCTTAGAAGACAAGGAAGTCAAGAAAGTTCTGAAAGAGGAAGTCAAGAGAGTTCTGGAAGTTCCAGACCTCTTTCTAGATCACAGTCCTATCCTGTTAAGATTATATATTTTGACGAAATCCCTTTTGATGAGCGATTTGAAACATCTCTGTTTGTGAATTTTTCTGAATCTGAATTGTCTAAGCTCGTCCCAGACCCACTATTTCTGGAAGATTTACAATTGAGATTCGTTTCATATCATCTTGACAGACAGTTACAAAACTCCGTTCAATCTGAACAGACCTTTGAAGAAAGTTCAAACATTTATGTAATTACTGAAGCTTCCCCAAGCTCAGCTACCTTTCCTCAAACTTCTCAAAACCAAGCCACTCCTTCTACTCCTCCACCCCCTCCTACCAGACCATCAACTCCTGTTATTCCACTATACCTTCCAATGGCCAATAGATATGCTCCGTTAAGGTTGCCCAACAACCCTGCTGCTTTGCCTCAGGATTATCAGAGTAAGATCACCCCTTTTGACGGTTCAGGTACTTACACAGCTCAACAACATACCAAAAGGATGACTGATTACTTTGAATTTTATGAAATTGACGCTGATGACGTTCGTATGAGAATTTTTGTCCAGAGTCTTACTGGGGAAGTCAGGACATGGTTTAGGGCCCTTGCTCCAAACAGTATCGCTGACTTACCAGCCCTGTATAGGTCATTTTTAAATAGATGGGAGAAGAAGAAATATCCTCTTCAGATCCTATCTGACTTTGGAAAATTGAAAATAGGACCTAATGAAACAGTACAAGATTACATCATCAGATTTAACGAAGCCTACAACGTTGTTCCTCAAAACCTTAGACCACCTCCGAACTCAGTATTGGTTAAATTCCTTGATGGTTTTGACTCGGACATAGCATATTCACTCAGGGAAATAGCCCCCAAAACCCTAGAAGAGATGCAAAGCATAGTGGTTAGTGTGGAAGAAAACCTCATAGAAAAATGAGCCAGAGCTAGGGCCGAAAGAAGAATGCCTATGAATGAAGAACCTTCAGCTTTTGAAAGAAAGCTGGATGCAATCATCAAAGGTATGGAAAGACTAGGAGATAGAGTGGAGACAATCGAAAGAAAGTCTTCTGGTGATAATCAAAATTTTGTGAGAAACCCAAACTTTAGAAGAAATCACAACCAAAATACTGGGAAAAATGTCCCTGACCAAAACATCAGGCCACCATTCCAAGAAAATTATGTTGAAGGTTCAACTTCTGAAGAGCCTACTGAGGATGTTGAAATAAATAATGTGACTGAAAAACAAAATGAACCAGAATTTTTCCTATCTCAAGATGATCAAGAAAATCATATTCTTGAAACATTTCAAACTCATTCAGGAGAAACTTTTGATTTTAAAGAAGGCTATGACACAACAATTTATGAAGTCCATAAACAATACAATTTGAGAAGCAGACGGATTGATGTGCCAGAGAATAGCAAACAGAAAGCTTTAAAACAAAACTTCAAAGGTAAAACTAACATTCCTCTTGTACAAAATACTCCTCATATACAAATTTTGTCCAGGACAAGTCCTAACCCCGCACACCCAATAATTGAAGATGTGTCTGACAATCAACTGAACAATAAACAACAATCTAATACTTTTCCTTCTGTAGGAAACGTAGAAGAAATAGTAGAATTTAATTCAGAAACACCTTCAAATCATAATCCCACTCATGAAAAAGAGAAAAACGTTGAAGATCCAAAAAATAGAGAAAACCCAACTGTCCAGAACACTAGAGCTCAAACAGAAAAACCTTTCAATCTAGAGGCTGAAATAGGCAAAATAAAGATAGTTGTTCCCTTATCAGAATTGGATAAACATGATGTCTATAGAAGCCAAATCAGCAAATCCCTTAACATTAACATTACTGGAATGGATGATTCAGTAAATATTCTTGATGATCAACCCAAACTCCTTTTTGGCCCTGAGGTAAATGGCAAACCAAAAAGTGGAGGAACCCCTCCATTTTATGTGAGCTTGAACGTTCATGACAAAATACTCCATAATGCTATGCTTGATTCTGGAGCATCCCACAATTTGATGCCAAAAGCTGTGATGGAAAGATTAAATTTAGACATTACCAGACCGTATAAAGATCTGTTTTCTTTTGATTCTAGTCAGGTAATATGTTTAGGTTTGATTAAAGATTTGTGTGTTACTTTGGTGCAATACCCTGCGAAGTCTGTTTTGATGGATATAGTAGTGGTCGATATTCCTCCTAAATATGTTATGTTGTTGTCTAGATCCTGGGGTGCTAAACTTGGAGGATCTATTCAATTAGACATGTCATATGCCACTATTTCGGTATTTGGTCAACCTAAAATATTGTATAGAGAGACCTTGATGAAATACTTAGTCAGTAGCCATGAGAAGCCTGAAAACTTCCCTGTCTATTCAGTACATTCTGATATGGACTCTTTCATCCTTTATAATGCTGAAATGGACCTTCCTACTGAGCTAGAAGCACCTGAAACAGAAACTACAAATAAATCCACTGTTCAGATCGAAGAAATTTCCGAAGACAAAGAAACACCAGAAAAACAAGAAATTCCAGAAAAAGCTAAAAAACTAGCTCCTGTTAAGAAACATGTTAAAACAGTTGATGAAGATTATGAACATGAAATTCTGTGGCATTTAGAATTTGATGGCTCAGTAAACAAGTTAGGAGCAGGAGCTGGAATTTGGATACATAATGTTGAAAATGATCACGCCGAAGCTCATGCTTATAGGTTGAACTTTAGATGCACTAATAACATGGCAGAGTATGAAGCTATTTTGTTAGGGCTTAAACATGTCAAAAAGTTAGGAGCAATTAGAGTATTAATCATAGGAGACTCTGAGTTAATTATCCAACAGATAAATGGTGAATGTTCAACAAAAGATTCCAGATTGAAACAATACAGAGAAACAGTTGTGGAAATTCTCAACACTTTTCTACAAGCTCAACTTGCCAAGATTCCCAGGAAAAAAAATTTGCATGCTCACAGTCTTGCAATGTTCGCTAGCACATGTAAATTACCTTTTGGACCTAATCATCAGTTCACAGCTGAGATTAGACATAGACCTGCTATACCGAACAATCTCATGAATTGGAAAGTATTTGTAAATAATAATCAGATCAATAGTTTTTTGACACTAGAAAACGAGTTTTCTAACAGTAGTATAGATGAAGACATAACAATCAATAAATCTGATCAAGTAGATGAACAAGAAATGAATATTTCAGAAGAGACTGCAATTCGCATGCTTCACCCAACCAAATTCACTGAAAAAGATATGCAGGATTTGAAACAAATGGAATTTGATGAGATCATAGAAGATGAACCTGACATTATTAATCTGAAAGATAATCATTTACCTAAAGGATTAACTCCTTTAGAAGATCTTTTTGACTCAAATGATATTCCATTTAAACCCAAAATGGAACCTGTAAAAGCTGACATTGAAAAATACAATTTAGGAACTAAAGAAAATCCCAA